>CM037153.1:17256238-17789175 GCA_020921065.1 Vaccinium darrowii | reverse complement strand
GTATGAGTACCGTGCGGCACACTTGGCTGCAAAACAGTTTGAAACTTTGGCTTTTCGAAATGATCGATCAGAGGCACATACAAGGTATGAAATGCATTCAAAATGAACTACTTTAAAGGAGAAAGCAATGTATTGAGTATGGGATGTCCCTCCTCGTTGAATCGCTCCGTACGAGGCGATGTTTTCACCGTACGACGCGACCGGGAGGTGTGAAATGAAACTGAACTTGCTGTAATTTGGGCATACCAAGCATGAAAATGATACAAGGAATCATTCCACCCTTGGTACCCTTCCCCTCAGGGTACCAAATTCAAGGAATTTGGCGAAACGGGTTTATACCTTCGGTTTCGAACTCTCGGATTAAAACTTGTTTCCTGAACTTCTGAATGTTGCTTGACACTTCTCTGGACCTCACTTTCACTCTAGTATAGTGGTTAGAGGGATTGAAGGCTTGAGCTTTGGCAAACTTGGAACGGCTATCTTACGGCTTTAGAACCGAAAAACAGGGGATTGGATTTCAAAACTGGGTTTTGTTTTGGAAGAGGATTGGTGTTGTTTTCTGAGTATTAGAGATGATAGCTAAGAGGTTTGGCCATGGAAATGGCACTCAAGAGTGAAGCTTCATAACCATCTTTACACAGAAATTTTTCGGCCTTTTTCCCGTTGGATTTGATCGATTTATATAGAGGGGAGGAGCCGAATGTAGTTCCCAACCCCTTCTTGATTCTTGCTCATGGAGACAATGGCATGGGGAGTAGCATATCCCTTTCGGCCATGATCTTTCGGCCACGACCAGCAGGGCGGGGGAACCAATTCTCGTCCGTGTTTTTCTGCTGCTGGGAATTCGCGAAAACTGGGAACCCGTAAACAGTACCGTACGGTACACAAACTGTGCCGTGCGGTACAAACTTGTGTACCGTGGCGGCACACCTGGCCGTCAAATTTCCAAAACTCTGCTGTACGTGACACTGGCTGTCCCGTGCGTTGAGGATATGAGTACCGTGCGGTACTGTTGACTGAGTTGACTTGGAGAATTTCAATCCGAGAGTTCTTCCGGGTATTTCCGTTCATCATTGGGGATTAAAAATGTACGTGAACACTCATTTTGGGGTGTCTACAGTTGCCCCTCTTTGACGAGACTTACAATCATTGTGTCGACCGAAGTCGCGTCAAAAGATAGAAGACACCCCTCGATGTGGACGTCCTCGTACGAAAACGAACAAGTAATACATGATGCATGTGGTCGCGCTCGTAAGAGCTGCCTACGTACCCCTTTGTAGGGATCAGACCGGCGTAGTTCATCAGGGCCGAATGCATAAGGGTTTCTAGAAAACATACCTTTGATTGGGTAGTGGAGTTTGTCACTCTGCTTTTCAACGAGGGAAAAAAACGAATGATGTGCTATTGGTGCTGAAAACCGTTTTGTTAATGCCGGAGAGGACTTACGAAACCTTTTGTTGCTGACACAATAAACCATTTGATGCTGAGGATAACTGTTGTTAATGCCGGAGAGGACTTACGAGACCATTCGATGTTGAATAAAAATTGTTGTTGTAAATGCCGTTGAGGACTTACGAAACCGTTCTGATGGAAACCATCGACGCTTGAAATTGTTGTTGTAAATGCCTTTGAGGACTTACGAAACCATTTTGATGTTTGAGGATATAACCGCCTGTTAACGCCGGGGAGGACTTACGAAACCCGTCTGAGTGCTGATTAAAATCGTCGTTATAGATACTTTTGAGGACTTACTAAACCAACTGTTGCTGTTTATGCCATCGAGGACTTACATAACCAAATGGTGCTTGTATACTGTCGATGGAACTGATAAGTGCGCATGCGAAGTTAACGAGGATTAGCCTGAGTGAGATTGCTGGCAACCTTGGCTTAGAAACCTTTGAGGAGGTTGAATCTGGTGCAAAAACTATTTAGAACATAGGTGTGTACCGTGCGGCATCAAAACTGTGCCGTGCGGCAGAAATAAAGTACCGTGCGGTAGAATTGGAAAATGGGTGTGCCGTGCGGTACTCAAGGTGTATCGCACGGTAGAGTAGGTGTGCCGTACGGCACAAGTGGCTATTAAAACCGCCCGAAACCGTTTTGTTTTCTCCCACTCTTTCAAACACATTCAAACGTTTTAGTCAGTTATTTCGAGAGCGGTAGTTCGAAAACCCTCTTGCCTCTCCCATTCTTCTTCCTCTCCTTCAAATCTTCTTCAATCTCTTGGTTCATCAACATCCCAAATCAAGTTTCTCCCGAAATCAAAATTTCTTGTCCGAGAAACACCATTCATGGCCGATTCTGGTGATACACCGGTCGATCCTATTATGTCCACCATTGATTCGACGTCGGCGGTGTGTGGGGGCGGTGGTGCCACGTCCGGCGAGCCCGGTGGTGATCCATCCACGGATATTCCGGCCGACGTTGATCCGATTCAAGGGGCTTCCGACTCGGCATCAATTAGTGGCGAGACGGCGTTACCTACGCCGGTATCGGCTCCGACGAGGCTCGGTGGGGCTCCCATGGGTGAAGTTTCAACTCCGGCGGTGGTTCGGGAGACCACGGGCGTTGGCATTGGCGCGGCTGGGGGCAGTGGTGACATTGGTGACCATTTGGGTACCGCACGGCACACTGACAGTGCCGTGCCTGGTGTTGTGGGTGCTGCGGTGGTGGATAGGGGTACCGTACGGCATGCTGAGAGTGTCGTCGGCGGTGATCAGAGTACCGTGGCTGCAGATAGAGGTCCAGAGGCTATGGAAATTGATCCTTTAGGTACGGGTGTCTTTCCTTCGGATATTGCTATGAGTTTTAGTGGCATTGACGTTGTTGTGGAGAGAGCCCACACTCAGGAGAGTGGGTCTCAGGCTGAGGGTATCCCGAGGGATGTTTTGGTTGAGGATGTTGCTGGGGGGAGTAGTACTGAGAGCGAGGAGGTGCCATTGGTGAGGCGCATAGCTCCAGGTCCGGCTATTGCGATTGGTACTGCCAGAGTGCCAGAGGAGAGTGCTGAGATAGAGACAGAGCCTTCAGAGCCTCCGTTGTTTACACCTGCCGTTGGTTCTTCTCGTGGGTCTGGTCTGACTTTGGCAGACACTCTGGAGGGAGCGAGAGACGAGGATATAGCAGCGACCTTACAGGAGTTTCCCAGGTTTGAGAATGTCCTGGTTCAGGAGGGGATGGCATCCATTGTCAGGGATGCTGAGCAGGAGGAGAGACAGAGAGAGGCCGAGGTGGCTGCAGGGGAGGAGCGTTTGACCATAGTCCGAGAGGTCGAGCTGTCTTTGGACCACAGAGCTCCGTTTACACCGGCTACCTATGTGCCACGGGTGCACTTCTTCGTTCCCCAGGGGTGCGATACATATACACCTTTGTTGCCTACGTACCTAGATACGAGTGTGATTCGAGACCGTTCGACCCACATTGCTTATAGGAATCCTTTGGTACGTATCCTCTGCTTATTCTTGTGATTGTTTGCTTGTACATTCCTGTTGATAATACTGACTGAAATTTTTGCCATGCCTTTGTTTAACAGACTCAGAGGTCCTTGGGTGGTTATGGAGGTTCTGCGCATTCTTTGGAGTATTATCGCGCGTTGCCGTCACGAGTGAGGGCTTTGGTTGATGCCTCTGGGTTCACCACTTTTATCCGGCTTCTGACAGTGACTAGGACGGATCGTAAGCTGATACGAGCCCTGGTGGAGAGGTGGTGGGATACTACCAACACCTTCCACTTCAGATTCGGGGAGATGACGATTACTCCCCTTGACTTTGCTGCGATCACCGGTCTGAGAGTTGGAGGTGAGCCCATCCCGTTTGACTCAGAGCTGTACTTGGACCATGCTGCCATTGAGCACTACCTGGGGAGGAGACTTGGAGGTATTGATCCGGGGGTGAGGTATACTGTTCTGGTGGGTTTCTGGGACCACGAGCCAGGGTCAGAGGAGGAGGCTAGGCAGATGGCGAGAGCCTACTTGTTGTACCTTTTTGGCGCCTCCCTGTTTCCGAACAGGCAGGGCATGGTGCACTTGGGTTGGTTGCCTGCACTGGAGGATCTGGAGACTGCTGGGAGGTTTGACTGGGGCGGCGCCGGCCTGTGTACTGTGTACTGCTTCCTTGGTTGCGTGTGCCGTGGTGTGGGCACGAGCCTTGGTGGCTACTGGAGGGTGCTAGAGGTAAAATTTTGCTTGTATTCCTCTTTCAATGATCATGATAATGCTTTCATCCATGTTTCATGACTTGGCGACTTTCTGAACATGCAGGTGTGGGCTTATGAGGTGCTGGGTGTATTTGCCCCGGCCAATTCGCATAGCAATGAGGATGTGCTCCCACGTGCCGAGAAGTGGGGGTCAGAGTACACAGGAGGTGGTGACCATAAGGGAGATTTGAGGACTTTTCGGCTCTTTCTGGACACTACTACAGGAGATAGGGTAAGCCTCTTCTATGATTTCAAATATTCATGCTTTATTGTCTTCCTTTATCCTTGAAACTGACAAACCCTTCTTTCTTGTAGGTGAGATGGAATGTTTGGCATAGGATGCGCAGGGATTACTTGGTTAGGAGCAGGGAGCTGACACGGAGTCGAGTGCTGCTGGAGTGCCCTTACGGTTGGCGATGGTACTTGGGTGACAGGGTTTCCCGTCAGTCCCTCGGGATTGACCATTTCAGAGTGCCTTCGCCGTTGCCTCCACTTGTTCAGAGGACTGAGGAGTACACCCGAGCTGAGATAGAGAGATATACGGTGCCGACAGAGGTGGTCTTCGGTCTTTCGATAGATTATGAGGGTTACTTGAGCACACACTTGGCATATGACCTGGACATGGAGAACCGTTTGAGGGCCGGTGTTGCTTTACCTGAGTTGAGGAGAGAGATTGAGGTGGTGACCGCTGACGGAGCACTTGGAGTGGTGACGGTGCCTCATATCACTCCTACAGTTACTCTTGCCACGACAGAGGTGACTTTTGATTATTATGCTTGCTTCTATTACTTGTTTATACCAGTATCTCATGTATTGCTGACGCCCCTTTTGAATTTCAGATTCCTGTTGAGTGGGCGGCGGCGTCGTACCAGCTGGCGCAGGACTTGCAGGCCATGGTCCGTCAGTTTGTGATGGGCATGGCCCCAGAGGTGCGCCCGCGGGCTGAGCCAGGAGTTGTACTTGGTCGTGGCCGGAGAGCTACTAGAGGGAGGGCACCGGCCCGTGGTGTTGGAGAGGCTAGCAGAGGTAGAGAGACCGGCCGAGGTACTCGCAGGAGGAGGGAGAGTACTAGCAGTGAGAGAGGAGCTAGCCGAGGGGCCACCCCTAGTGCCGGGGCTGCTGAGGTATACCTTGGACTTGCCTTTCCTTTCTGTTTGATCATGCATGCCTTTCATTGTATTCTGACAAACTTTGTTGCTTGCGCAGGGAGCGTCAGGCTCTGGGAGTGCTAGGCGTTCCACGCCTCGAGTTACTTCAGTGACTCCACCTTCAGGCCGAGTCCTTCGTTCTTCTGAGAGACGGAGAGAGAGTGTACAGCAGAGGGAGGAGCCTGCGGAGAGCAGTAGTACTGATGACGATCCTGCTACGCCAGAGGAGTATAGACCTCGGGGGTCCGTGCCTCCGAAGCGCCCTCGTACCTGAGACAGTAGTTAGTGATAGCATTTTTCTAGGTGGGGCCTGCGTGCCTCGTTTTGATTTAGGCATTTGTTTAGCCTTCTGTATAGATGGCCTGCGAGCCGTAGTAGTTGATGACACATTGGGCCTGTTTGCCTCTGGATATGGTTTCACTTATCATGTGGATATTTTGATCTTGGTTTATAAAAATTTGCATTCTAGTCATGCTGTCATTCACATTGGCCATGAATTTGGAAAATCGCAGTTTTGCACGTGAGTACTTAACTTAAAGCAACTGAATTCGAGACCAACAAGCTTGTATATGGAAAGTTTGATTTGCATTTATGGTTGTGACTCATAGGACTCAATGAAACGGAACTAAACTTTTGAACTTATATGTGCCATGTGTGGACTAACGTCAAGAAGATGACGCTTGTTGCGCACATATGTTGGCAGTGCTGTTGACAAATGAACGGAATGACTCATGGACATGACGTATTACACATGAATTGACCATGCTCGTGGGGTGGTGTTATCATGAAGTATAGCTCGTCGATACTTCTATTCCTTGGTATTCAAGTCTTCGAGACTTTTGATCATTAATTTCTGGTTGAGGTTGCCAACCGACCCCTCCAATAGGTCGTAGGCGCGCGCCATGGCTTGCATGCATAAGCTTTGTGCCAAAGAAGAGCACGGAGTGAGTCCCGGAGGCTCAAAACTGAATTTTGCTTGGAATCTGGCCAGTTGTGCCGTGCGGTACTGAAACTGTGCCGTGCGGCACTATTAGTGTGCCGCACGGTACAGGCCTGATAATGCCAAAAAATCTGCCACTTGCAGCGGATTTCTGGTCCTCCCTTTCGGCGTTTCATCATTTCAACGCACGTCCTAGGGACTTGAAGAGCCATTGTGGGGCATGTTTTGAGGGAACTTATCATTTTTAACATGATTCCTTGCGGTCTTCGAGTTGACGCGTCTTTCGAGGTGACCTTTGGAACTTGAAATTTCGTATTGTTCCTCATGCATGGTGGCTATAAAAAGCTGTTCATTTCCCCCCTTATTTGCACTCCAAATTCATAAACTCTTTCCTTGTTAACCCCGCCCCTTTTCTTGCACAATGGTGGTGAGCTTCTCAGCCTTGATGCGCCCCTGGCTCGATGATCTCGATGGCTTGGATTGGCTGCACTTTCGGGGTCATAGGCTGACTTCCCTTCGTTATTCGAGACGTGTCCATACGTCCAGAGTTGTTGCGAGCTGCAACACAATTCTGGGACCCTGAGGTGCATGTCTTCCGCTTTGGTCTCCACGAGTTATGCCCCACTGTGGAAGAATTCTTCGCATACCTTGGAGGTTTTGATTTGGCGGAGCCCATCGTTCCACTCCACGGAGTTGGTTTTGCCCCAGTGTTGTCTTCCAAGCTAGGGATAAGTAACAATGCTGCTAAGTCTCTAATTCGTGGAGGCTTTCTGAATATCCCACGCTTGATTGAAGGATTCCGCTCTGACAACTTTGCTCTGTGCTTGTGTTTACTGGCTGCATTCTTGTTCGTGCAATCTGATGGTCAAGCAAGCTCTTCCCTGGTTGGTGTGGTTTTGCAAATTGAGGAGCGTAAGGATGTAGCTCCGATGGTTCTGGCTGAAACTTTGATGGGTCTGGATGGGGTTCATGCCGGTAGGACCGACGTCTTCGAGGGTAGTCCGCTGCTCCTACAGGTAGGCTTCTCACTCAGCTCTCCTTTTTCCGGCTTTTCACTCGTTCTCATTTTATCTCAGCGCTCAGTTCAAAGCTGTCTAAGGTTTCTTACTTGTTTTTTCTCTCTTTCACGCAGCTGTGGTTATGCGACAAGGCTAATCTGCTGGAGCCTGTGCCAAGAAACCGGGTTCATGAAACTCAAGGGTTCGTTATCAGGAATTTCAGGGAGGTTTTTAATGATGTGGGAGGTTGGACTCGAGTTCTTTCCCAGCTCACAGAAGAAGTGATCTCTTGGCGTTTGACTTGGATTGACCTTCCTGATATGGCTATTAGCAACATGGGGCGCCAGCGAGTGATTCTGGCAGGTTTGACCCGATGGACCTTCTATGTTCCAAACCGCATTCTCCGTCAACTTGGAGTTCGTCAAGTACCACCACCTGCGGGTCCTGAGGATTTCGTCCTACCGAATTTCAATGTTGCTACCTTCAGGGCTTACCAGAGCAATTGGAGGGAGCGTACGACCATTCCAAGAGACTTATATCCCAGTGTTCTTCTTCCGACACGCTATAAGAGATGGTTGACAAGAGATATTGAAGCAAGAGACAATGGAAACTAAGACAGACTTTAGACTCGATCTTAATGTGCCTGAAATAAGTTGTGCACCCAGTGCTATGGATGTTTTTATTTCTTTTGTTTGAAATTTTCATGCTCAGCCATGTAATCGAAGAAGCTTTGTTTGAATAAAACTTTGAGTTTTGAGAATTTTCCACTCTTGATTCTTACTGGTTCTGTTTGCGAAATGCGTATGGGGACTTGGAATCAACTCGAAAGATTGTGACCGAACCTCAGGATGAGGTTGCCTACGTATCCCTTGTAGAAAGGAATCAGGTCATGACGTAGTTCAGGACTACAATTGTTTGGTTAGGGTTCGCTCGGGTATTTACACTTTCCTTTTGCGCTCTGAATTTTGCCTAGTACCGCCTTTTCAGGTTTTCGGTCTAGCGAGCTTTTGATTGTTTTTGGCCTTATCTTTTGCCTAAGCTGCCCTTTCGGGTTTTCGGCCTAGCAGGTTTTTGCTCTAATTTTTGCCTGGAACTGCCTGCCCTTGCGGTTTTCAGTCCAGCGAGCTTCTCTCAGGGGTAATATCTCTTGAGTTGATCCAAGTTGACCAGAGTAGAAAACTCGTTGCCGTCAAGATCGATGAGTTGTGTTGCACCTCCGGACAAGATCTTCTGATAATGTAGGGCCCGGCCCATTTTGGTCGAAATTTTCCGTGCGGATCGAATACTGGAGCCCGAATTTCCTTCAAAACCATGTCGCCTTCCTGTAAATCTCTGGACTTCACCTTCTTGTTAAAAGCACGGGCTATTCGGCGCTGATATCCCTGAACATGATATAAAGCTTTAAGTCTCCTTTCATCGAACAACATGAGCTCTTCAAACCTTGCGTTTTGCCATTCTGCTTCGTCAATTCTTGACTCTGCCATGATCCTTAAAGACGGGATTTCGAGTTCGATGGGAAGAACAGCCTCCATTCCGTAAACCAAAGAGTAGGGTGTTGCTCCTGTCGGAGTTCGAATGGACGTCCGGTATCCCCATAATGCTAAAGGCAGCTTTTCGTGCCAATCTCGTGCAGACTCGATGGTTCTTCCTAGTATAGACTTGATGGTCTTGTTGGCCGCTTCCACAGCTCCATTGGTTTGCGGTCGATAAACAGTTGACTTATGAACCTGAATCCCGAATTCTTCAAGAGTCTCTGCCGCTCTCCCCTTGAAATGAACCCCGTTATCTGATACGAAAGCCTGAGGGACCCCGTATCTGTAGATGACATTCTGCTTGATGAAATGAGCAACCTGGACCGCTGTGAGGGTCGTGTAGGAAGCAGCTTCAACCCATTTGGTGAAGTAATCAATTGCAACTAGGATGAACTTGTTTCCATTTGACGCTGCTGGCGTGATTCTGCCGATAATGTCTATGCCCCAGACGGAGAAGGGCCAAGGTGAGGTCATGGAATGCAATTCTGATGGTGGAACATGCATAAGATTGGCGTGAATCTGACATTTGTGACATCGCCTCACATATTCGATACATTGAGTCTCCATGGTTGACCAATAGTAACCTTGTCTTAAGACTTTCTTGGCAAGCATCATGCCATTCATATGAGGGCCGCAAACTCCTTTATGGATTTCTTCCATAATTCGGCTGGCTTCTTCTCCGTGTACACACAGTTTGTGTGTCCCACAATAGGATCTCCGATATAGCTGTCCTCCACAAATGACGTATTGAGACGCCAACCTCCGAAGAGCTATTTGGTCCTTCTTGTCTGCTTCTGCCGGATATTCGCCTCTTTCGATGAAGTTCCAAATGTCGTGAAACCACGGCAAGCCATCGTTCGGCTCGTCAATGGCCATGACGTACTCATAAACAGGCTTGTTTCTTTGTTCAATTATAACTGGCCGGAGTTTGACTCCGTTTGGTATCTCAACCATGGAGGCTAGCGTTGCAAGGGCATCGGCGAACCGATTCTTCAACCTTGGCACATGCGTGAAGGTGACCATCTGAAATCGCGGGATCAAATCATCTAGGTCTTGATGATAGGGTTTCAACTTATCTTCTTTGACCTTCCATTCACCGTTTGCTTGCGACACCACCAAGTTCGAGTCTCCGACGACTTCTAGTCTTTTGACTCCAATTTCTAAGGCGGCTTCCATCCCTACAATGCAGGCTTCATATTCTGACTGGTTGTTGGTGACCTCAAAGTTTAATTTGAAAGCCAGAGGGATATGTGATCCTTCTGGGGAAATTAACAGTACTCCAATTCCAAATCCTTTCTGATTGGCTGCTCCATCAAAATACAACGTCCAGACATCGTTGGTGGTCGTCATCACATTCTCATCTGGGAATTCAAATTCCACATCTTCTGGACCTTCTACCGGGTAATTGGCAAGAAATTCGGCGACAGCCCTTCCTTTTACTGACTTTCTGGTAACATACTTGATGTCGAATTCTGCTAGCAAAAGCAACCATCGTGCTAACTTGCCTGTAAGCGCGGGCTTCTCAAACAGATATTTGAGAGGGTCCATTCGAGAAATCAGCACAACAGAGTAAGCCAACATATAGTGTCTCAACTTCTTGGAAGCCCAGACCAAAGCCCAACAAGTCTTTTCCAGGGGAGTATATCGTTCTTCGCATCCAACCATCTTCTTGCTAATGTAATATACGGCTTTCTCAGATCCGCCTTCACCTTCTTGTGCTAACATGCATCCCATAGCTGATGGAGTGACTGACAGATATAGAATTAAAAGTTGCCCCGGTACTGGTGGCATTAGTACTGGAGGATTCTGCAAGTATTTCTTGACTGCTTCAAAGGCTTTCTGGCACCTGTCGTCCCACTTAAATGTCACGCCTTTCTTGAGAAGGTGAAACATCGGCTCGCAAGTTGTGGTTAACTTGGCGATGAATCTGCTGATGAACTGAATCTTGCCGAGGAAACTTCGTACTTCTTTCTCCGTCTGTGGTGGTTCCATTTCAAGAATGGCCTTGATTTTGGATGGATCCACTTCAATTCCTCGGGTTGTGATCATGAAACCCAACATCTTTCCCGCTGTAACTCCGAATGTGCATTTCTCGGGATTGAGACGCAGTTTGTACTTGCGAATTCTTTCAAAGAACTTCCTCAGGGCGTGCAAGTGTCCTTCTCTTTCCTTGGATTTGACGATCATGTCGTCCACATATACCTCGACTTCTTTGTGAATCATATCATGCAATAGAGTTGTAGCAGCCCTCTGGTAAGTAGATCCGGCATTCTTTAACCCAAATGGCATAACCTTGTAACAGTAGGTGCCCCACTCTGTGGTGAAAGTTGTTTTCTCTCGGTCCTCGGGGGCCATGAGAATCTGATTGTAGCCTGAAAAACCATCCATGAACGATAGCAATGCGTGCCCCGCAGTGTTGTCTACGAGTACATCTATATGTGGCAGCGGGAAGTCATCCTTGGGGCTGGCTTTGTTTAAATCTCTGAAGTCCACACAGACTCTGATCTTCCCGTTCTTTTTGGGAACAGGTACAATGTTGGCGACCCACTGAGGGTACTCCGTGACCATCAAGAACCCTGCGTCTAACTGCTTCTGAACTTCCTTCTTGATTTCCAATACCCAGTCTGGTCTCATCTTCCTTAACTTCTGCTTGACAGGTTTTGCACCTGGATACAGCGGGATTCGATGCTCCACAATTTCTGGATCAATTCCGGGCATGTCTGCGTGAGACCATGCAAAAACATCTTGAAATTCTTTCAGAAGATTCGAGTGAGCTTTAAACTCCTCTGGAGATAGCCCAGAACCAATTTGAACCATTCGCGGATCACTCTCTCCTCTTAGATTTATTGAAATTACTTCTTCTTTTAGAGGCTGAGCATGCCTTTCATTTTCTCGTTCGATTAGGGATCGGAGTTCTTTTGGAATTTCTTCCTCAAACTCAATCCCATCATTGTCCGGGTCAACACAATTTATTTCAGACACAGCAAGATAAGCAAAGTCAACTTCATTCATTGCAAAAGAGGTGGCCCCAGGGGCGTGATACATGAGAGTAGACTCAAATTCAAAAGAAAAATGATGACGCGGAGGACTGACAGACACATGCATTGACTCAGAAGTGGTCCCGAACTCAGTGCTAAACTCAGACTCAATGCTAGATTCTGACTTAGACTCAAATTCAGTGCCAATATAAACAATTTTAGGTAGAAAAGTGCAGTTTTTATAAATTCCGTTGGCATCCACAATGAGTGAGGTCACATCTCCAAGGGCTTCTTGGCTTAGCATCATCAGCTCCATGTCTCCAACAGGTTCCAAATTAATTGCCATGGCAGCAGACCCGTCCTTGACCGTACCTATCAGATTTTCATCCTCAAACAACGATATCAGATTCCCTGAGTCAAAAACTTCAATCCAGTCAGATTTGTATTGCTCGACCAATTCTTCTGGCTTCGCCGATTCATCATCACTGTCCCATGAGTCGTTGGCGAAGATTTCAAACCCTGGCAGCTTGGTCTTCTTCTTCACATCCCAAAACAGTTCCGGCTCTCCTTGGCAGATAGCCTCTTTTCCTTTGATAAAACGAATGGGACCTTTCTTCGATTGAACGTGAGTTCGGGCTTTCCATCCACTTCCTTTCTCATCTCCACTGGGTTGATACCCAAGGCCGAAGTGGTTACTGTTTACAGGGAACTCCGGGAATTCAGCTATCCCTTGATTGTTGCGGCCTAATCCCAGACCGGGCATGTAAGCCATCTTCCTCATCATTTCAATGGCCGTTGAGCTGATCGAGAAGTCCTCATCCATTTTGATAGTGAGAACTGTCCCAGCGGTGTCAAAAGAGAAACCTCCAAGGGTGACGTCTTCTTCTCCATGCATAATCTCGAGCAGAGGGGCGTTGTCAGAAACATGAGGACGAATCCCAGATTCCCCATAAATAGTTAGAGTTCCTGTGGCTAAACCAAGCTGAACTTTCTGATGCAGCGAAGATGGTACTGCCATGATGTCTGGGTGGTGAAGCCATGGTCTACCCAGCAGTAGGTTGAAAGACGAAGGAATGTCAAGCACGTGGAACTCGACTTTAGACTTGAAATCTTCGACAGACATTTCCAGTTGGACAACTCCAACTACATCCCTGCGCGTATTATCATAAGCACGCACTCCGAGGCTCGATGGTTGGAAATCCTTAGTCGTGAATCCCAGGCAGTAGGCTGTGCGCAGTGGACAAACATTTAAAGCAGATCCATTATCTAGGAGGATAACAGGGACCCACTTCCCTACACACTTCATGGTGATGTGTAATGGCTTGTTGTGGCCGGCTCCTTCCGGCGGCAGATCTTTCTCGGTGAATGTCACGACATGTTTTGCCTTGTTTGGCGCAAGCAAGGCCATTAGAGCTTCGGGGGGAATGTCGGGTGGCACCTCCATGTTTGACAGAGTTTTGATCAACTTCTGACGGTGTTCCCTGGATGAGGAAAGCAGCCCCCAGATGGATATAGACGCTGGAGTTCTTTCAAGTTGCTTCCGGATGGGGTTTTCCACTGGCATGGGATTCCTCTGTGGTGGTTGAATGATAACTTCTGGTGTTCGAATGACACCTTCTGGGTTACTTGGAATTGAGTCGTGTTGGACGGGATCGTCCCAAACAAATGCCCCAGCTTGAGCGTGGTTAGAGGTGTGGCCTCTTTGCAGGTTGGCAGGTTGATAGATTCGTCCGCTTCGCGTTATTCGGTTGACCGACGGTGGCTTTTCATCCCAAAAGTCTGAAAATTCATTGACCTTTCGCTTCCCAGCCTTGATGGATTCCAGCTTCTGCTGAGTATCAAAATACTCGGTCCAAAAACCTGCGACACTGCTCTCGGCTTTCTGTTTCTCGATTTTAATATCTCCCATCTTCTTTTCCAGATTCTCCACCGCTCGATCATGCCAAAATGAATGATCCAGCATGGTTTTGTTGACAGTCCACATTTCACCGTTATCAAACAGGACATCGATCACGTTTTCTTTATTCCACAATGAATCCGGGGGATCCTCCGTCAGAGCGGAAACATTTGACTGAGGATGAAACGTCACGGATGGCCGAGACAAAGATTCGTTGATAATGTAAGCTTGAGGAATCCATTCACGATCCCCAAAGATGGTTTCTATGGCAGAATGCCCTTCAATTCCAAGAAGCGGAGGTGGCAGCGAATTATCTGGAAGATTGCTGCTAGGGACCCAATGATAAACTTCTCCGAGTGTCCGATTCCATATGTCTCCGGGTTCTTCAAACAGAGTAGGGAGTGAAACTGCGTCAAGTGGATCAGCACAAATTGCCTCCCATCTTTCTCGCCAATCTTCTTGTTCATTGGGCTCCACGTATGCGAGAGTATGTACCATGCCGGCGATGCATACAACTTTGTCAATCCTACAGATGCTGGAATCTGTTGGTATAGAGACAACTGGTTTGTTATGAGAGTCGGGGATGATGAATCGGCTTGGGTCCCACTCCTGGCGGAATTCTTCCCAGTCTCGATCATTCATAGCCCATTCTTCACTTTCTGTGATATCCGCCCATCTTGGTTTTGACCCTGATTTGATGTTTGCGAGGGAGCAAACTTCCGAATCTTCTGATAAGGGGACAACTGGCTTAGGCTCGGTGGCCGGTATGATGTAAAGGTTCAGGTTTAATTTAGTGGAGCTTGGGTTATTTGGAGTGGAGCTGAAGGAGATTTGGTTGATTCGGGTATTGGGTTGGTGTTCCGGCATGGGATTAGAGACGGTGTTTGGCTTTTTATGGGGGGGTGGAATTGTTCCGTCTTCAATGAGATCCTGAATCTTGTGTTTAAGACGGATACAATTGTTGGTGTGATGGCCGGACATTTGGTGGTAGGAACAGAAGGCGTTCGGGTTATGGTTTGGAGGAAGCACTTTGGGCGGCTCGCGAGGCTCTAGCGGTTTGATGACGTCCTTCTCAAGGAGCCTTTGGTAAACTGTTGTCAAGGGAAAAGGGAATTGGTAGAAATTTCTTGCTTGCCGGGCTGGCTGGGCTGCTATCTGGTTAACAGGTTCAGTTTTGGTTGGTTTGGGGTTTGAGGAGCTGGCCTGGGTATGGTTATATTGGTTGGTTCCAAACAGGGTATTGCTGTTGCCGGAGTAAACTCGCCTGGGCTTGGCAGATTCTCCCTTCTCAAATATACCAGTCCTGAGTGCATCTTCTACTGCGAGGCCGGCCTCGTAGAAAGTTTTGAAGTCAGCGGTGGTTTGGAAAACCACTAAGTGCTTTGCAAAGTCGGGTGCCAAGTTTTTCGTGATAATTCTCATCTGTTCTTTCTCCGAGGGTCGATCCATCATCTGAGACGCTTTTCCTCTCCATCTTCTGATAAAGTCCGCAAAGGACTCATTGGCTCCCATCCTGGTCGCATCCAATTCTCGGATAGTCATCTCAAGCTGAACATTGTAATTGTATTGGGCCATGAAAGCTGTCCCAATATCCTCCCAACTCCCTTTCTTTGAAATGTCAAGATTTAAGAACCATCGCAGTGCTGGCCCTGTCAATGTTTGCTGAAACATTTGACCCATAGCATTATTTTCAATGTTGTACATGGACAGAGTGCCCACGTATGCTTGTAGATGAGCTCTCGGATCTCCGTTCCCATCAAATTTCTCCCAGGTTATGGGCTTGAATCCCTCGGGGAGTTTGGCGCCGGGGAATAGACACAACTTGTCCATGTCAATACCTGTGGCGGCTATCTTCTCTTGTTTCTGGACAGATTCCTCGAGTTTGGCGACTTTTGCCATCATTGCTTCTAAATTCGGATGCTCTTGCGGAGGTGGTTGCTCCCCTGGTGGCTTGTTCTGAAAAGTTAAACCTTGTATTAGGAGTAACATCTCAGCCATTTGATTATCACTGCGTTCCCGCTGTTCTTCGAAGGCTAGCCTGAGAGCCTCGATTTCACTTTTGCCCGCCATATCTGTAGGATGTGCTGAATCTGACTGGACCGCTTTTGACTCAGTTCGAATTAATCGTTGTTCGGGAGTTCTGGTCCAACTAGGTACAGTATTCTTCTTGCCCTTACCAATGATTGAAACTGATAGCGGAAAAATGAACTTAGTGACTGGTGCCAAAGAAATGCTATGTGTAGGAATTTATGTACAAATGAAAGAATGATGCATGATGTGCGATGCAACCACAGCTTTGGAAAGGATTGCCCCAATTTTCAGTGCTCTGTTCAATATATCTGAATTTTTGGATTTGCAAAATGAAGGCCGAACCTTTAGGGGTTGCCTACGTATCCTCATTTCAGAGGAATCAGGCCATGACGTAGTTCGGGACTACGATCGGCTCTTTTCTTTATCATAGGAAAAGCACTAACTCCATAAAACAAAGCACAAACTGACTCAATAAAGCAAAGTACAAACTTGGTAAGCAAAATACAAACAAAATACAGACTCGATACAGACTTGGCATTCTCAAAAAGGGCCCTGTTGGCTTGATCTGCTGACTACTGGCTGGCTGCCGATTCTTAGTCCGACTCGGTTGTTGGATTTGCTCGGGGAGCATTCCGGACTTGGTCCTCCTTGAGTTGCTTGGGAGACAGATTATCATTCAGAAGGAGACCATTTTTAATGCAACCTTCGCAATCACACTCATCCCAGTCTTTGTGTCCCGTCACTGGGTCTTGGGAGTAGTAGACTGGTGTTCCGTCTGGTTGGAAGTTTTTGACTGGCGGCATGATATCCACTTCTTCATTATCACTTTCTCGCTCCACCCTGACAGTGATTTTGTCGGGGACGTCTTTGGCTCCGTTGTCTGCAGGGAGGTGGAATTTCCAACCTTGATCATTCGCATGTTCAGAGTTGTCCCATTGAAGAGTCAAACCTGGCTGATCAGATGTGACTAGTTGGTGAAGCAACCCTTCAAGCTTGTCTTTATCTGGTACCTCATTCCCTATTTCTTCATTATCTATCTCTTCAAGTATCCACACCGGTGCCCCATGATGGGTGGTAAAGGTGGACTTGAGCTTTTTGTTTCCGGATTGATTGCTCATTTTTGAGTTACAGACTCTGATAAAAGAAATACAACATTCTAATTACCGCGAGGAAGAGAGCCAATCGCAGAATTTTCTTTAAAAAGAGTTTATTTTATTGGACAGAGCCTTTGATTATCGGGACAACCCTTCCTATTACCGTGGAAGTGAGGATGTGACAACCTAAGGTAAAAGCTATCATGTATGCGCATGCAATACAGGTAGATGACAAGCGGTTAAACAGTTAACAAGGCATATCACATAATCTTAACCTGTGGGTCCCTGCCCTAGTTTGGAAAGTTCTAGGTTAATTATATGCAAAGGCCGGTTTTGGTTTAGGGGGTTCCCCAGACTAGAGCCAATATTTGCCTCCCAGTGCCAAGTGTACTGCATGGCAAAGGTCAAGCGGCAGGCTGACTCATCACGGTCCAAGGTTGCTGAGCATCCGGGGATGTCCTAACACCAGTGAACTGGGTAGGGTAACCAAGACGCAGCAGCGGGGTTTATCCAACATCGATGCAAGTGATGCAAAAGTTCAACAATAAAATTATTTTCAAAAATCCCACAAATATTTTTCAAGCTTGGCTCTCCAAATTAATTTCTTCTTTGATATCTTTATACAGACAAACAACCGAAAAGCTCCAGTCAGGATGGCCGGGCGAGGCCCTGTTAGTCCGCCATTCCTTCCTTGCGATAGCGCTAGGCATTTTCGTTTTGACAAGCTTTCGGGAAGTTCATAAGTATAAAAATACCAAATTAGAGATTAATTTGAGAATATCCCCAGCAGAGTCGCCATTTTGTGGACGGTCGACCTCCACGCGGTTCGGAGACGGTTTTTCGAGGCGGTTCGAAAAACAAAAGATTTTAGAGTCGCCACCCGGGTTTTGGGAAAAGCAGTTTGGGACCCGAGAAACCAATTTGAAAATGATGATTTGAGCGAATGACTTATAAAACCAATTGAAAACCAGAGATTCGTTTTGGATCCGGGAGCCAGGTTACGAACAGGGAAGGGTTTTAATGCACCCTGTTCGCCCGATTAAAAATCGGTCTTTACTAAACATTTGTGGGATTTTATTAGAAAACAATTTTATTGCTGAACATTAACAGATAAACATTTAAATTAAACAAGACAGATGATAATAATGAGAAAAACAGATGACTGATATTGTAATTAACAGAAATCAAACGAAAATCCAAACTTCAAACTGTTCCTGCAGGGGGAGGTTCAAATTTCACATTTTTACCAGAAACATATGCCGTGCGGCACATTAGATGTACCGTGCGGCACAAACAGTGAGCCGTGCGGCACTGTTTTTCAAATTAACGGTCAAATTTTCAAATGAGTACCGTACGGTACTCACGGTGTACCGTGCGGTACAGTATGAGTACCGTGCAGCACACTTGGCTGCAAAACAGTTTGAAACTTTGGCTTTTCGAAATGATCGATCAGAGGCACATACAAGGTATGAAATGCATTCAAAATGAACTACTTTAAAGGGAGAAAGCAATGTATTGAGTATGGGATGTCCCTCCTCGTTGAATCGCTCCGTACGAGGCGATGTTTTCACCGTACGACGCGACCGGGAGGTGTGAAATGAAACTGAACTTGCTGTAATTTGGGCATACCAAGCATGAAAATGATACAAGGAATCATTCCACCCTTGGTACCCTTCCCCTCAGGGTACCAAATTCAAGGAATTTGGCGAAACGGGTTTATACCTTCGGTTTCGAACTCTCGGATTAAACTTGTTTCCTGAACTTCTGAATGTTGCTTGACACTTCTCTGGACCTCACTTTCACTCTAGTATAGTGGTTAGAGGGATTGAAGGCTTGAGCTTTGGCAAACTTGGAACGGCTATCTTACGGCTTTAGAACCGAAAAACAGGGGATTGGATTTCAAAACTGGGTTTTGTTTTGGAAGAGATTGGTGTTGTTTTCTGAGTATTAGAGATGATAGCTAAGAGGTTTGGCCATGGAAATGGCACTCAAGAGTGAAGCTTCATAACCATCTTTACACAGAAATTTTTCGGCCTTTTTCCCGTTGGATTTGATCGATTTATATAGAGGGTGAGGGAGCCGAATGTAGTTCCCAACCCCTTCTTGATTCTTGCTCATGGAGACAATGGCATGGGGAGTAGCATATCCCTTTCGGCCATGATCTTTCGGCCACGACCAGCAGGGCGGGGGAACCAATCTCGTCCGTGTTTTCTGCTGCTGGGAATTCGCGAAAACTGGGAACCCGTAAACAGTACCGTACGGTACACAAACTGTGCCGTGCGGTACAACTTGTGTACCGTGCGGCACACCTGGCCGTCAAATTTCCAAAACTCTGCTGTACGTGACACTGGCTGTCCCGTGCGTTGAGATATGAGTACCGTGCGGTACTGTTGACTGAGTTGACTTGGAGAATTTCAATCCGAGAGTTCTTCCGGGTATTTCCGTTCATCATTGGGGATTAAAATGTACGTGAACACTCATTTTGGGGTGTCTACAGTAAGTAGACAAGAAATTTGGGACAGAGTGAGTACCATTTTTCACTTTTCTCATTATGGTTAGTAAAAAGACCTACAGAATACATTCTACACATATCTTCCATACAATACTCATGTTGCAAAATACATTCTGCTCATTTCTTGTAAACACTCTACCAAATTCAAAATACATTATGACCATAATCTAAAAAGCTAAAAAATCAAAAAATTAAAAATGAAAAGCTGAAAATAGTCTCCCAAACACCTACCCTGAAACCAAAATTCATAATTTTAAAAACCGATTCTACTAGTATGTATAGAATACAAGGAGAGAATTCTAGAGAGAGAATATAGTTGCTTGCTTGCAAAGATTACTTATTTTTGTCTGGTGAGGAGAGACGGATGCAGTTTAGGTTTGTTATTTATTTATGTTAAATTTTATAAAAGAGAAATATGTTATTCTATACAGAAATTTAGTGAAATTTGTTGTGAAAGAATAAGCAAGTGGAATGGAGTAATAAATTAGAAAATTTGATTTTTTTGAACGGAAATTAGACAAATTAATTGACTGTGTCTTAGACAATGTTTATTTGGTATTTGCACACAGTTCGGATCGAACAAGAATCAGAACCGTTAACATAAATTTACCAACCAAGCCATTAAACAAGGTTCAAAATTTTTTGAAACTGAAACCAAACCACACTATGAAAAACCAAATCAAACCATTCGGTTTGAATTAGTTTAGATTATATTTGCGATTTGACATATTTTTTCCTCACTCATGTTTAAAAGTGGGTACCCCTGTGGAGAATCTGTAGAGCTGTCCTTCCAATGTGATTGCTACTTTTTCATTTTCTAATCATCAAATGAAAGCAAGAGGTAGTGGGAATGAAAGAATGGTCATCAAGTATTCAAAACATTTTAAGCCATTATTCTCCAAAAGCAAGGGGCAAATATGGAAACCTTCACCGTTATAAATACTTGCACATCCCAGAGACAATATAGCATCACAGTCCCCAAAACCAGTTATCACAACACAAAAGTGTTTCCAAAAACACCACTTCACCACTACCATCACCAAAACACAACTATTTTAGAAGAACACAACTCAAATAGAGATGGCAGATGAAAAGAGAGAGATATTGATCACCGGCGAGAATTCAATAGGGTCGTCAGGGAGGAGTAATTCTGGCCGTCTGATTCCCAGACGAGGACAGGTGAAGGCGGCTATTGTGGTGGGTGTGGCCAACTCTTTGGCTTCTCTTTTCTCATCCAAGAGTATGGAGAGGACTTCCTCTCAATTCAGCCGCTGAATAAATTTCTAGACAAAGAGTTTTTACGCGGACCAAATTGGAGCTTCCCTTCGCCAGATATATCGCGAAGCAAACCAGAGTGCTGATCATTTGGCAAGGCTAGGAGCTGAGCTAGTAGCCACGACGGAAATACATCCATCCACCCAAATCTTATCCCGCATCTAATAAAGCCGTTAGGCTAATGTCTGTTCTTCTTATGACTATATGTTTTTGTTTCTTTTGTTGTCGGTTGTGTCTTGAACTTTATTTGATTTTCCAGAGTACCAAAAATATAATAAAAAAAACACTACTATGTATTTGTAGTTATTTCAAAGAATTATTGATGACTATTTGTATCAGATAAAGTGTTTCATCGGATCAGATTTGGTTATTCGATTTGGTTATTCACAATACTTTTACTAATTACTACTATTGATTTGGATGAACAGAATATTCGGGAACAACGTAACCTAAAAACGGGAGCTATAGTTGAAAATTGTAAGTAGTATTTTTAGGGGGAAAAAAATTATGGGAATTGAAAAAAACTTTCAGAAATCATATATATAATTTCCATTTGTTTCAAGAAAATCCTTTAACTCCAAAAACAAATACTCCATCATGGAGGGATTTTCCGATGAATACATTGACTCTATATAACTTCTATTATTATACTAATTTTTACCACTTTACTCGAACATGTAGTCGGGGGAATGGAATTTGTTTTTACTTCCAAAATGGGCATGCTGGATTATGCGTCTATTTATATGGATAGATAGATCGACCTATAGATGGAAATTCACACCTGATATCTTTCTACCGATAGTGATCTACTCATACAGCTATGTTCTATTCGGAGGAATAAAAGAAAATTGTCTTTTGGAGAGATGGCTGAGTGGTTGATAGCCCCGATCTTGAAAACGGTGTAGTTCGGAACAAAGAACTATCGGTAGAAATCATATATACTGAAAGAATATTTGTTTTTGGAGTTCAGGATTTTCTTGAGACAAATGGAAATTATGAAGTCGTCTAAAGCTAAATGGTACTCTTGGATGGTATGGCAGGATTCAATTATCTTTTTATTCTTTACTCAACAAATAAATAAATGAAAACAACCATCAACATCATTGCATTCGATAGTCAAAGAAAAAGTCAAAACACATTTTCCAAAATTGATCATCCATCAAAATAGAACAAAAGTAGTTTAACAATCTGTCAAAGTACAACCCAACATGTTCTCGAATCTCTGAAATCGTCTACGATTGACTCTAAACGAAATTTCATTGCGATTTCCCTTTCAACGTACATAAGTTCGAGAGAAAATCATCTTCCATTTTGTTCTGAAGCATGGGAGGTTGGGAGATCCCAGGCTGCAAAATCTTATTTTATTTTTTTCAAAAAATTACGGGGTGGCCAAGACTCACTCCAGCCCTACTCTCCCTCCGGGCCTAGTGACAAAGGTGATCCATAGCTATCGCGAAGGGAACACTTGGGCGGACCAATTGGCAAAATTGGTTTCCAAATGGATTTCGGTTTCATCAAATAGATTAATTGTACACCTAGCTAGTATTCTTTCTTTTCGATTAAAGGGCAGATACTCATACTCTAGACTTGTGTACTCTACTATCTTTAATTAATTGTAACTTAGCCCCTTACAGAAAGAAAAAACAAACTAAACTTGAACGCTTTTGTAAAATAATTTCAAATTAAACTTGGACAATTCACTACTCATTCCACAAGACTTTTTTTATAGGTGTGAACAACCCTGTAGTGCGGCACATGAGCCGTTGATCTCGGCAATGAACAACTCGGATTTCATCTTGGCAATGAAGGGCTCGGATTTGGCAATGAAGGGCTCGGATTATGCAAGTGCCAAGATAAAATTTGAGCCATTAATTGCGCGATCAACGGCTCGGATGGCACCGCACTACCGGATGCTCTGCTCCGTGAACAAATGTTATTATTTTCAAACCAAGTTGGTATATACATTTATAATGCTTGTTAATTAGTCAAATAAAAAAAGAAAAAAAAAATACTTATTCGAGATTCTTATATTCATTTTGTAAAGAAAATTCATTGGGTCGGGTATATTTAGGACATTGCCGGATTAAGAGCATCCTCATCAGGGTTAACAAACCCACTTAAAAGCTAAATGTGGAGAGGAAGCACCTCATAACATGAAAAAAATCAGACTTAACAAATATTTAGCAAATTTGTAAAACTTGTAACTTTGCTACAGTAATGCCACAATTTTGTTACTTCACTGTTCACTCACCTTCTTTTCTTTATTATTTTTGCCATGCGGGGAACGGAAGAGAGAGGGGGCTGAGAATAGAGCTCTTGAGAAAAAAGGTGTACTTCACTGACACCAAAACTCCTCCCCAGGCGGGGAGTTAACATTTTAGGGGAAATTTTTTTTTTAATAGATTTGAGGGGAATAGTTTAATATAGTAAAGTTTGAATAGAGAGTCTGATTTTGGAAATTTTTGGATAGTGACTTGCTAAATTTGTAAAAGGTGTTTTTGAAGTTAAATTTGGTGTAAAATTTAGTGCTCCTGATAAGGATGCCCTATCTCCAGTGAGATTGCTTCATTCAATGGACCAAATGTGTCTTCTTCTTTTTTGAAAGTGACAAAGATGCCCTCATAAAAAATTATTTTATTAAAGATTGGCGCGCCGAATGAGAGAGTTCTAGCTATGATAAAAAGGTTCTCTCACTAATAGAATTTAGTATTCTCCACATGGATGCCAATTTAGTTGAAGGCATATGGCAATAAATTCTTTATGTTTTTAATTCTAAATGCTTATGCGCACCCGATAATATAATTGCCTAAAAATCTTTGGACTCAAGGGCCTGTTGTGCCTTTGTGGCATTACACACTGTTGTCCTCGCAGTTCGGTTATCGTCGTAATGTCAAACACATTATCAGAACTGTTCACTATTGAAAGTTAGATGTGAAACCGCTCAGTAAAAAATTAAGTTGATCGGACATTGCTGCCTATTAAATAAATCTCGTTTTATTCAGTAAAATTACAACGAAAATTATTTAAAATTTCACTATTAGATTATTTGATTCAATCAGTGAGTAACAGAGGCCCAATAGACTTGATTTTGTGGTGGGTAAATTTCATAAAACCTCCCAAACTTTGACCCAAATATCAAAAAACCTCCCAAACTTCCATAAAATTCAATCCACCCCCAAAACTTGTCTTCCGTTAGTCAAATACACCCCCACCGTCTCATTCTGTCAAACAACTAACTGAGGTCAATGACATGGACAATAACGTCCGTTTGCTGGGTGATTTTGGAGGGTAATGCAGCACGTGAGACTCACGGCCCCAAACCCTACCCCATAAAGCCCATTTTTTCCACTTTCAGTCTCTCACTTTCACCATCTCTCTCTCTCTCTCTCTCTCTCTCTCTCGCCTCCTCCGTATCTTTTCTGTATCTCTCTTCTCTATAACCTTCTCACCTCGTTCATATAACCCTATCTTCTCTATTGTCTGTCCTCTCCTACCTCCACTGACGCACAATGAACAACAGTTGCAGCATGACGAATGGGAGGCCAAATGCAGTGGACGATGATAATCTATGCATTATTTGCGGAAGTTAGAAGGTGCTGAAGACTTCTTGGACTGACAAGAACCCAAGTAGGAGGTTTTGGAAATGCCCTAGAAGGTGCGAAGGGCTTGTTTGGCAGGACCCCCCCCCCCCCCCCCCCCCCCCCCCCCACATGTGTCCAAGGTCTGTGTAGATTATCCCAGGGCTATTACAGGGGATCAATGCAATGGAGGAGGAGCTTAGAAACTGCAAGGCTAGGGAGAGGAAGACGAAGATGTTACTAACTGCAACTTTGATTATACTTGCAGCTGTGGTGTTTGGGAATTTTTTTTTCCCCAGTTAAAGAATGAAGGGAATCAGTCATATCGGCTAGGCTAGGTGTGTGTGGTAGATGTATCTGCTGGGTCCTAAAATTGTAGTTTTATTTTCTGTTTATGTTGTTTGATCCCCTACTATGGATGGGTTGGGGTTGTATGACTGTAATGTTTTGAATGGAATGGAATGGAATGTTTTGGCTATTGGTTGCACTGTAATGTTCACTGTAAAATTGTGCAAATGCAAAAATAGATGGCATAGAGGTCACAAAATGTAGCATTCATAAGCCACACCAATTTCATTCCACTAGAATGTCATAACATTAAGAGGCCACAAAATATTGGCTAGAATGTCATTACATTATAGACTGCCATAGTTCATTATTTCCCAATCCTAACAACACTGATTACAAAAAATGGCAATAATTTGGACTCTCTGAGTTCCCACTTGAGCATTTACAAAAACAACTGTGTTTTTAACAGATATTTACCAACAAAAAATTATATTATCACTGTTATGAACCAAAAAGTTGTTCTTCCTTCATTACATTCACTTTCCCTGTCCATTCTTGGAACCAACTGCATTCCAAGATTTGAGATACACTTTCCTTCCCCTCCAATACAAGTTATGCCTCTCAATAACCAACATATGAAAAACAGTGCATTATCATCTGAATAAACACTACTTGCATTGTATCTAGGTAACAACTCTCACTGTATCAACAACACTTACACTAGGATTATTGGGGGTTTGAGTTCCACCTTGCATTTCGGTACCCATAGTACTTGTAGACACCCCAATTTTAATAAATTATGCATCCCCAATGACGAGAAGAATGCGCGAAATGTACCTCGGAACAGTTGCTTGAGTCGGACAGATCAAATGAACCAAAAACCCAAACCCCACCTGAATCGTACAGCCCAAAACCCTGAACAGTACGGCTTAGATTTCCATTTGCACCGTGCGGTGTTACCATTTACACCGTACGGCACATCTTTGACGCCGTACAGTACCCAATGTCCCATCAACAGGATTCCCGCGATCGCTCAGCAGCTCAGCAAACGGATGATGATATTCGTTTGGATGATGATATGCGTCGAAATGATTATATTCGGCAATAATGGCCGGCTCACCCTCGCCTATAAATTCCGACGTCGTCGAACGATTTCAAAGAGAGAGCAGAATCGGACCGAATTGAAAGAAAAGCCCGAATTCCTCCTGTAAAAATCCCAGTGATAACACCATTCTCTCGAAAAATCCTGCTGTTATACCCATACCCATCCTTCAAAGCCCAGTTTCGTAAGGACCCGAAAGTCCCGTGCCCGCTTCCGTAATCAACAAAACCCGTCCATCCGGTTCTGTTCAAAGGTACAACTGTTTTTCGAACAACAACAGTCTTCTGAGGGGAATCTCCATTGGGCTCAAAGAGAGCTCCGTAGCTCTTCCTTGAGTCCAAACGGAGACATTTCAACAAAGTTCAAGTCTCGCGGATAGGTATCGCACGACATTATCGATTGTCGTGGGATGTCGTCCCTAAGAGAGGTACATTAGCTCAATAAAACCATTTTTCCAAACTAGTTTTCATCGATAAAATCATGTGGTTTTTACACAAAAAATGGAGTTTGCTTTCAATCGGATGAAATTCAAAATTTTTTGAAAATGCACTTACAGAGGTGCCGTACGGTATTCTTTATGCACCGTACGGTGCAATTTTGTACACCGTACGGCGTCGATGGAAAAATATTTCATGTGCTCTGTTTCTGAAATCCGATGCTCTGTTTTTCGGTTGAAACCAGTAAAGAAATTGCAGTTTTCCCCCTTTTACTTTCTGTTTCTTGCATTTGTACCTTCTCTTAGTTAATTTCCTTGCATTTATATACTTGATTATATGTTGTTTAATTTATTATTATTATTATTATTATTGATTTCCTTCAAGTTCATTATTTCATGATATATTGTTTATGTGTTATAAAGTTTTCGATAAAATCCTTTCAAAAATAATCCCACAAATGTTTAGTAAAGACCGGAAGATTTCGGGCACGCGGGGTGCATTTTTGAAAACCAAAACCTTCCCCGCAGGTAACGTGGCTCCCGAACCCAAAATCTTTACTTTACGCAGATCAAACCATTTTTCAGCGGCACAAGAGTCATTATTTTTCTAAAAGGTCTCTCGGGTACCTAACATTTTCCAAAAATTAAACCCCGGGTGGCGACTCTAAATTTTTTCCTTTTCTCGGATCGCCCCTTTTCAAAAACAAAAAGTGTGGACCGGCCTGCCCGATAAAAACCGAGCGTCCACAGTACTGCCAATCTCAATCTCCCACAAAACACAAATGCAGTTAATGATATAAACTACCAACATCTGTGAGATCAGTGAATGCTCACTTGAAAATAGATACACTTACAGTCAATGCACTTTGTGAACCACCACCTATGAAATCAGGACCAGCACTACTTTGACCATGCACCTGCAACTACTGCCAATATTGATTCACTGACTACTACACAGGGCAAACAATAAGGGATCCACTACTGAAATTAATAAACATATACACTTACAGAAATAGGAGTAGTAGATGAAGGTGGTTGAACATTTGGTGCAGCTGACCCACTGGTTTGACGATGCACCTACAATTGCAAACACTAGTGATTACAAAAAGGACTGAAACAGGACATAAAATAAGGGAACAGGACATAAAATAAGGGAACCACTACTAAAATTAATATATGCACCTCATTTGCTCTCCTCTTGCATCCTCTTTTGTTATGCCCTCTAATCCCACATAGGCTGCATCTCATTGTTGAAGTAGTAGCAGGTACTTAAACAGGTGTTGGAGTAGTAGTAGTAGGTACTTGAACAGGTGTTTCATCATTTGCATCTCTCTCTGCTGGCCCACTAGTTTCACCGTGGACCTCATTTGCTATCCTCTTGCACCCCCTTTTGTTATGGCCTGTTTTCCCACATAGGCTGCATGTCATTTTTACCCCCCTCCTGCTTAGTTTTGTAAAGTTTGGCACCTCCTCATCTGGTTCCCTTCTTCTAGCCTTCTTAGGACTCCCAGTCCTCTTCTTTACATCAGGTGGTAACAATTTGGGTCCATCAGTTGTAGGCCACAACTCTCTTCCATTAATTGGACCAAGCAAATTGTCATATGTGGACAGGTTTGTGTCAACCTTGTACCAATCATCAACATAATCCTTGGGGTCAAGCTTTAACTTGTTATAGGCAGCAATGGCATGCACACATGGGATACCAGTCAACTCCCATCTCCTACATCCACAAGTCTTCATCCTTAAATCAACTTTAAACTGTTGATTTGGTCCTTCAACTTGAAACAACTGATGACCAAAGTATCTAGATATCCACCTCTTTTCATCCCTTTGTTTATCAAGTCTCTTCTTTATCTTTGGGCATATTGGGTCCTTGTATCTCAACATGGCAGTTTTTCTTTTCTTTGTAGACTCCACAATAATGCTCCTAATCTTTTCCAACATTGTGATGATGGGCTTGTCTCTTGCAGGAAGAATGGCAGAGTTAAAACGCTCTGACAGGTTATTTAGGACAATGTCACATTTGGGGAATGTGTCAAACTGACTCTTACTCCAATTAATTACTGGCCTTGCATTAAGCCACTCATAAGCTCTAAGGTCAGCCTTTTTCATCTCCTCCATAGCAGAGTTAAATGCTGGAATTGTAGTGGCCCTTGTAGCCTACCACAAGATATCCTTTAAGACAAGTCCTTTGAACTCTCCTTTGAAATTGTTGTATAGATGTCTCACACAAAATTTATGCCCTGCATTTGGGACAATTCCCCCACTGCATCAACCAAACCCTTTTGTTTATCTGTCATGAATGTGTAACGGTGTGAGTTTTGAACATCTAAATCCTCCCTTAACAATTCTAGAAACCACAACCAAGTCTTCTTTTTCTCTTTCTCCACTACTGCATAGGCAAATGGATATATGCAGTTATTGGCATCCAGTCCAACAGCAGTTAATATTATTCCACCATGTGGGCCTTTCAGGTGACACCCATCAAGCCCAATTACAGGTCTACAACCTCCCAAAAACCCCTTTTTCAATGACCCCTAACAAATGTAAAGCCTCTTGAATTTAACCTCATTGTCAAATCCAGGTACTGGTTTATAAGTTAGCTTTATTGTGGTCCCAGGATTGTTACTCCTAACCTCCTCAATGTACCCAAACAACTGCAGAAACTACTCTGCAACAGTACCCTCAACCTTATTAAGTACTCTTTTCATAGCTCTGAATACCTCCTATTTATCAACATGGATAGTCCACTCACTTTCAATTGTATCAACAAGTGATTGAATTGGCCATGTAGGGTTCTTGACAATCCTTTCAAAGTACCTATTCATTATCCACTTGGTACTTACCGAAGGCACATTGTAAGATCTAGTGCATGTATGGTTAGGAATGTAGTGTTAAACCCTAAAAACTCCATCCCCCTTCACATAGGCTCCATATATGTACCATGGACACCCTTTTCTACCAATACATACAGCACTCACCTTCATTTTGTCATTCTTTATAAATTTAGTTTTCTTTCCTAGTTTTATGGAATGCTCCTTCACTGCATCCCTAAACAAGGAATGTGATTTAAACTCCATTCCAATAGAAAAAAACAGGATTAGCCATGTCAGTCTTTTCATTAAAAATGGGGTACTTTTTCTTCTTATGTGTTTTCCTCTCATTATCATCATCTGACTCCGAAGAGCTGTTAAGGCTCTCCAACTCATCACTATCTTCATCATCTAACTCTCCCAACTCATCACTGCCCTCATCATCAAACCCTCCAGTGATTCCCACCCCACTATCTTCTAACTGTTGGTCCACATTTAGTTCAAATAATGCATCATCCTCCTTCAAATCACAATCACTCTCATCAAACTCCTCATATTCAGAGTCAGAAGAAGAAGAATCTGGATCATAATCATCTGTATCACTGTCATTCACTTCCTCTATCACTTGCTTACTCTTGTTTCCCCTCCCACTATCACTGACAACTTGACTACCCTGTGTAGCAATAACATCAACTACATTGCACACTGAATAAAGTTCCATCAACCTATTTGTATCAACAAATTGACACATTCTAACTACTTCAGCATCTGACTTTATCAATTTGAAATCCCCATTTATTCTCAAGTAGTAATCATTACTAACAGACTGACCCAGTTCTTTTACCATGCCATAGAGCTCCATAATACCTAATTCATCTTCATGACAGTAATCAATAAACCCAAACGTACCCCCCACATACTTTGAACCCTCAATCCTACCAGCATAATGCATTTTAATTGTGAAGTGGGCTTCACACCTATCTGCATATTTACAGAATACATGCAAACAAATAAATAACAAAGGGGTCAACGAGGTAACCCTAAAAATATAATCATAAACAACAATGGGTCAGTGTGAAAGTGAGAGACAGAGAAGGAAACAAACCCTAAAAGAAACAAACCCTAAAAAATTCAATTAAATAAAGAATTAATTTTTGAAAGGGTAAACAACAACTGATAAAGAATGAAAAAAACAACACTTTTACATCCCTTTACACTCTATACAACCATTTGGATTAAAGAAATGGGGGGTTACATTGGGTCCTACAAAAAACATCAACGAAAAGGTTGGAGCTTTACTGTACAAAGGAGGACCACCACTTTCTCTAACACGCCAAACCATCTTCAATGAGCAGGATTACCACGTTAATCCCTTTGGTTTGCAGTAGATTCCCAGTTAATGCTGTCAATCACCCATGGTGGAGCCTTATTTTTTCTATGTATTGTCTCTGTCTCTCAGTGTGAAAGTGAGAGACAGAGAATGGAACAAGGGGCTTGATGGGGTAGGGTGGGGGTGGCGTGAGTCTCACGTGCTCCATTTCCCCCCAAAATCAACCAGCAAACGGACGTTATTGTCCATGTCATCGACCTCAGTTAGTTGCTTGACGGAATGAGACAGTGGGGGTGTATTTGACTAACGGAAGACAAGTTTGGGGGGTGGATTGAATTTTATGGAAGTTTGGGAGGTTTTTTGATATTTGGGTCAAAGTTTGGGGGGTTTTATAAAATTTTCCCTTTTGTGGGGCTATTGTGAAATTAAACGTGCAGTGAGTCTCCATTCATTTCACTTCCTACATTTCTTGTTATAGCTCTATTTGGAAGTCTGAGTGTGTGTTTTTAGCAGCCATTGATTGATAATCATATTTCACAAGTGCTTTTTAGTAATTGATTGATAGTGGTGGTGTTATGACACCAATTGGCAATAATATAGCACATGTAGTATATAGATATGGACGTAAGGCCTAGGAGTCAGCATCTGCATCTTGTCTAGTCGTCACTCCCAAAGAGATCACAATTCACAAGTATTGCTATTGCCTATTGCCATGTTTGGATCACTTCCATAAGAGCCCATTTGGATGGCATATTGGTTTTGGAGGGATTAAATAGTAATGAGGGATAAAATAGTAGGGGAAATTAAATAAGAATGGTGGACCCACAATGATGTGACAGTTAGGAAGGGGATTAAATAGTACATGGTTTCGACGTACATAAGTTCAAGAGAAAATCATCTTCCATTTTGTTCTGAAGCATGGGAGGTTGGGAGATCCTAGCCTGCAAAATCTTATTTTATTTTTTTCAAAAAATTGCAGGGTGGCCAAGACCCACTCCAGCCCTACTCTCCCTCCGCGCCGCGCCTAGTGACAGAGGTGATCCATAGCTATCGCGAAGGGAACACTTGGGCGGACCAATTGGCAAAATTGGTTTGCAAATGGATTTCGGTTTTCATCAAATAGATTAATTGTAGACCTAGCTAGTATTCTTTCTTTTCGATTAAAGGGCAGATGCTCTCATACTCTAGATTTGTGTACTCTACTATTTTTAATTAATTGAAACTTAGCCCCTTATAGAAAGAAAAAACAAACTAAACTTGAACGCTTTTGTAAAATAATTTCAAATTAAACTTGGACAATTCACTACTCATTCCACAAGACTTTTTTATAGGTGTGAACAACCCTGTAGTGTGGCACATGAACTGTTGATCTCGGCAATGAACAGCTCAGATTTCATCTCGGTAATGAACAGCTCGGATCATGCAAGTGCCAAGATAAAATCTGGGCTCGGATGACACCACACTATAGGATGCCATGCTCCATGAACAAATGTTATGATTTTCAAACCAAGTTGGTATATACATTTATAATGCTCGTTAATTAGTTAAATAAAAAAAAAGGAAAAAAAATACTTATTCGAGATTCTTATATTCATTTTGTAAAGAAAATTCATTGGGTCGGGTATATTTAGGACACTGCCAGATGGTATCTAACTCTAGTGAGATTACTTCATTCAATGGACCAAATGCGTCTTCTTCTTTTTTTGAAAATGACAAAGGCGCCCTCATAAAAAATTCTTTTTCTTAAAAATTGGCGCGCCGAATGAGAGAACGTGCGAGCTATGATAAAAAGGTTCTCTCTAATAGAAGTTAGAATTTAATATAATTTAGTATTCTCCACATGGATGCCGTTGGCATATGGCAATAAATTCTTTATGTTTTTAATTCTAAATGATTATGCGCACCTGATAATACAATTGCCTAAAAATCTTGGGACTCAAGGGCCTGCTGTGTCTTTGTGGCACTACAGGATACCGTGCTCACAGTTAGGGTATTGTCCTAAGCTCAAACACAATATTCGAACCGTTCACTATTGATAGTTAGATGTGAATAACTGCCCAAATCGGGCATTGTTACTTAATAAATAAATCTTGTTTTATTCGGCAAAATAACAATGAAAATAATTTAAAATTTCACGTTTGGATTATTTGATTCAATCAGTGAGTTACCGAGACCCAATAGACTTGATTTTTGTGGGGGGTTGTTTGCGTTTAGCTTTAAACTTAAAATCAAATGGGTCGAAAAATATTTTCAAACTTGAGATGATGTCCAAACTGTGAGCACAACACATGACCCCAAAATTCAAAAGGTTGATAGAAAGGTAACCATAATTGAGAATGACACCTCCCATCCATTGAACCTTTACAAGCAAAGTGAAATTACACTTGCAGTACTGAGTCTTCTTTCATTTCACTTCCTACATTTCTTTTTGTACTAAATTTGGAAGAGAGAGAGAGAGAATGTGTGTGTTTAGCAGCCATTGATTGATAATGATCATATTTCACGAGTGATTTTAGAGTATCCCGAAAATGCTCCACAAATCACCTCCTATATTTTTATTTTTTTCCAGACAAACATCAAAAAGGGGCTACAACAGCCTCTGCAAATAAGTTAGCAAAATACATCTCTCTACAATGCCTCCCTATATACTCTCATTTTTTGTTCAGTCACTATTCACTCTCGACCTATTTTTTATTCCTTTTTTATTTTTCTCTCTCTCTCTCTTCCCTTATATTGGGGTGTGTCTATGTATTATGTATTAACTTATAATATTTAATTGGTATAGAGAGAGTAATAGAAAGGATGTCAAAATAAATATGAATAGATGAAACACTGTTCACCAATCTTTTTAGAAATGACTTGTGTTCTCATCGTTGGAGATATTCTTTGTAATTTTATTGATAGTGGTGGTGATATGACATCAATAGGCATAGATATGGACATCCGGCCTAGGAGTCAGCACCTGCATCATGTCTAGTCGTCACTCCCAAGAGATCACAACTCCCAAGTATTGCTATTGCTAGGTTTGGGTCACTTCCATAATAGTGGAATCTCAAATAAAATTTAAGGGGGTCATTTTCACAAGTATTGCTATTGTCTAAGTCGTTTTGAGAGTTTTAAGGAGGTTTCTAAATTTGTAGCTAAATTTCTGTTTGATATTTACTTGATTTATGGATTTTTTTTGTGTTTAGAAAAATGATTCAAACTGTCATTATTCTTAAAATATTTTTTATAAGATCACGCAAAAAAAGAAGCAGCTTAATCCGATGTCGGAAAGGGCTTTTGTAGAATTCATAAGGTGCCCTAAGATTAACTATTCTTGATTTTACTCCCTCCTTGTTTGCTTTGACTGGGAGTCCAGAGGAAACAAACTAAGTCATCTACTTAATCGGAGTCATCAATTGTCTCACAAGGATAAATTTCTCAGGAACTAACTATAACAATTGACCAACAAGAAACTAACCATAACCTTCGGAGTATATAAACCATAACCCGGAACTATAATACAAAATCTCATTTTATCACCTTATTCATGAGTAATCATGTAATGTCATATCCAGGGTTTCGATCCTTAAAAACAATCTCTCCCGCTAACTGTTAATAATGACACTATTTATTCTGGCTAACCGCCAATCTCAACACCAGATGACCTCCTCGGATCCCATCACCACAACACCTCATGTCTTTTTCAATTTTCATTAACTTAAATCGTCTATGTGATCATCCACATATATATATATATATATATACACCAACTCTAGTCTAGTTTTTATTTAAAATTTTCGGGTCATGACAAATGTGAACCCAACCTCCTTTTCTTTTTCTAATCATCAAATGAAAGAAAGAGAGGACGGGACTACTAACAAAGAGAAGGGTAGTGGGAATGAAAGAATGGTCAAGATTAGTCCTCAAGTGTTCAAAACAACAATAATGCTACACCAAAGTGTTCAAAACTACCAAAAGAACAATAATGCTACACCAAGTGTTCAAAACAACCAAAAGCAATGCAAATAGGTCATATTGGCCCTTATAAATACTCAGAATCCCATAGACAATAGCATCACACCAAAAACCAGTTTCCACAACAAGAGAGAGTATCTTCAAAATCACAACCAGACCGCCACCATCATCAAAACATAAAAAGTGATTTCAAAAAACAAAACCCATCACCACCACCACCACCACCACCAAATAGAGATGGCAGATGAGAGGAGAGAGATGATCAACAGCGGGAGTTCGATAGGGTCAGGGAGGAGTAATTCCGGCCGTCTTATTCCGAGGCGAGGACAGGTGAAAGTGGCTATTGTGGTGGGTGTAGCCAACTCTTTGGCTTCTCTTTTCTCATCCAAGAATATGGGTTCCTCTCAAGTCAGCCGCTGAATCAATTTCTAGGGAAAGAGAGAGAGGGAGATTTTACGTGGACCAAATTGGATCTTCCCTTAATCAGATTTTATCACGAAGCAAACCAGAGTGCTGATCATTTGGCAAGGGTAAGGCGCCGAGCAAGCGAAGGAGGCTAGTGGTCACGACTGAAATATTACCCAAGGAAGATGGCTTAGGTGTAGGCCAAACTCAGGATAAAAATCTCTTAGGCTAATCCGTTCTTCTCAATCTTAAGACTATGTTTCTGTGTCTTTCGTTGTTGTTTTGTGTCTTGAGAGCTTGGTTTGATTTTCCGATGTACCATGGAAAAAAAAAAAAAATCACTACTAGTGTTTTGGATATATTTTTTGGTAATAGCAGTATTGATAATTCCTTGACTCTTTGGATTGGATTAATTTTTTCATTGGATCAAATTCTGTAATTGACAATACTTTTGTTAATTACTATTGATTACTGGAAAAGACCCTACTAAACTGTGTACTCTGTTATTTCTAATAATTAATTCTAGCTTAGCCCCTTTAACCAAAAAAGAGAAAAAAAAAAAAAAAGAAGAAGCTTGAACGCTTTGGGAAAATAATTTCAAATTAAACTTGGACAATCCACCACTCAGTCCACAAGACTTGATAGTTGTGAACAAATGCTAAGTCACTCAAACTAGCTCTCCTATTAAAACAAAGGTTTTAAATACCGGTTTCGTGATCCGTAACGGTAACGGTTTGAGTGTAACAGTTTCGGTAGTATCGAACGTTACATAACGGGCATCGAGTGTATACCACTACAAGAAATCAAGGTTTTTTAGAGGAACGAAAGTGCTCGCCAAATCATGAAATTTCCTCGCCAAAACTCTTTTGCGAGGAATTTATTTTCGTCGATCGTTCCTCGCAATTGCATAGTCTCCGATAGGGATGGCAATCTCAATCAAACCGATAGGTACCCGAACCATAACCGGTTTTTTTCCCCGTACCATAACCGAAATATTCCCTGTGGGTGTGGGTATGATATGTGATGTGAGATAACCGAACGGGTTCAGTTCGGTTTTGGTTTGAGCTGATAACCGAACCATTCCCCAAATCGAACTGAACCGGATATGTTTAGTTACAAAATTACCCTTCATATATAGAAGTTTAGCCTGTGTATAGCTTCAATGCATTGAATTTCTACTAAGATGTATTTTAGTTTTGCATTGAAAATATCTAGATGAATATCTGCATACTTTTTTAATTGACAGATCTGTGGTATTTCCAGTTTAACTTATTTTCATATTTGAATTTCATTCATAATTATTTCATTTTTATTTTGTTTCCAAATTTAACGGGGAGTACCCGAACCGAACCGATCCTCGATTGGTTCAGTTATGGTTTCAATTTTTCCTACTCATTCGGGTTTCGGTCGGTTATGGATACCCATCTAGTTTGGGTAATGGATTTGGATATGACAATACCAGAACTGAACCGACCCATTGCCATCCCTAGTCTCCGATTCTCTTTTGCGAGGAAATTTTGGTTTCCGCGCCTTTTAGCGTGGAAATCATTTTCCTCGCAAGAACTGATTTTTAGCATGGAATTTAGTTCCTCGCAAAAAAATTTACCTTTAGCGTGGAATTCAATTAGTCGCTAGATAATCTGCCATTTAGCAAGGAAATTTCTTATACGGCTGTAACGACCCAGATTTTCTTATAGTGTCGTAGCGGTTGTGAATTTTTAAAAATGATTTTCCTAAAAAAAAAATTTTAAATTGCTTCTATAACCCGTAACGGTCGAGTATCGGCCGTAACGGTCGTGAACCGGTCTGTAAATAAGATACAGACCGATACGTAATGGATCGGCCGATACGCATGCGATTTTTTCCTCTCACCGGTATACCGGGATGTAACGGTATCGGAGAGGCAAAAAATCGTTACGTAACAGCCGATAGGCCTGATAATTTACGTAACGGCCGGTATTTAAAGATTAAAACTATAATTTAACCTCAACAATCAACATGATTTTCAAACCAAGTTTGAATACATTTATAATGGTCTTTAAGTACTCAAAGAAAAAAAGAAAGAAAAATATTCAAGGTTCTTATATAGAGCATTCTCATCAGGCTCAACAAAAATTGGGCCAAATTTAACTTCAAAAACACCTTTTATAAATTAACAAGTCACTTTTTCAAAAACTCACAAAATCAGACTCTCTATTCTACCTTCACTCAGAATTAAAAAGTAATAAAAAAAAAAGAGATTGAAAGGGGAATAGACGGAGAGAGAAGGAAGTCAAGAGAGAGAATTGCTTTAACCCGTGAATAGTGCCTCAAAGGATTTATCGAGTTACTGTAACAAAGTTATAAGTTTTGCAGATTTACAAAAAAAATTGTTGAGTCTGATTTTAGGAGGTTTTTTTCCGTTCACTCAACAATTTAGCCATCAAGGGAATTTGCCTCCCCGAGGATGCTCTTGTACTAATCAATTTGTAAAGTAAATTTATTGGGTCGGGTATGTTGAGGACATTGCCAGATGGCTAACTCTAGCTTGATTGCTTCATTTATTGGACAAAGTGTCCCTTCTTTTTTTTATCTGAAAATAACGAAGGTGCCCTCATAAAAAAATTTATTTTCCCAATAAAGATTGGCGCACCAAATGAGAGAAAGTGCTAGCCATGATAAAAAGGTTCTCTCACTAACAGAAATTAGAATTTAATATAATTTTAGTATTCTCCATGTGGATGCCAATTTACTTGAAGGGCATATATGGCATTAAATTCTTTGTGTTTTTAAATCTAGAATCTAGATGATTATGCACACTCAAAAAATACAATTGCCTAAAAATCTTGGAACTCAAGGGGTCTGCTGTGCCTTTGAGACATCGCAGGAGGATGTGTTCACACGAACTTTAGGTATTGTCCCCGAGCTCAAATACATTATCAGAACAAGTCGATATTCGGCCATCATTGACTTAATAAATAAATCTCGTTTTGTTCAACGAAATAAAATAAAAAGAAATTTAATAATATACACAGTTAAATTATTTGATTCGATCAGTGAGTTACCGATGCCGATCGATAGAATTGATTTTTGTGGGGTTGTTAGTGTTAGCTTTAACAAGTGAACGGTCTTGAAAATATTTCAAGCTTAAGACCATGCCCAAACTGTGAGCACAGCAGACCCTAAATCCAAAAAGTGGATAGACAGAAAAGTAACCCATAATTGAGAACGACAGCTCTCATCCATTGAACTTAATAAGCAAGTAATGTGTGAAAATAAAAGTGCAGTCTCCATTCATTTCACTTCCTACGTTAGTGTAGCACTTTTTGGTAGATGGAGAGAGTGTGTGTGTGAATTGGCAGCCATTGTTAATCATATTTCATGAGTGCTTTTAGTCATAGTTTAGTGGTGGTGATATGACACCAATAAAATTGCACATGTGATTTTTGAATATATGGATATGGACATGCGGACTTTGGGGTTAGGAGAGAGACTGTCATCGCTTCCAAAAGATCATCTTGTCCTGTCATCACTTCCAAAAGATTAGAATGGAATCTCAACCGTTGATTTGTTAAACAGACGAGATCTCATCAACACGTTGTTAAATTAATAGGCGAGGTGTCACTATAACTTAATATTTTCATTTGTCACACCACTTCACTTTTCTCGGTTTATTTTAGTTAGTTGTAATATGTTAATTAATCCTACGTAATTTATGTTGAGGCAACTCCAGAGAGGTGGTAAGAAAAAGAAAAGAAAACTCAGAAAATGAACATGAATGCTACCCATTCATGTTCATTTTTTGGGTTTTCTTTTTTGTTTCTTACTACCTTACACCGGTTGAATCACAGCTTTGCCTTTCCATGTTCATTTTTTGGGTTTTCTTTCCTGTTTCTGACCTTTTTCCAGTAACTCCATGATGACTAGACATGGACTGGTCTTAATTTGGTTATGGTCAAGTTCACACCTTTGAATAAAGAGCTGAAAAGTAGTTGGGTAGTACTACTAGTAGTTGGTTCAAAACCTAACAAATAGTAAGAGACAAGTCCCTTTCACCAATGTGAACCCGACCATTTTTTCAAAATTTTAATAATTTCATTTTACTATAGCTTTAAGGGGTGTTCTATTAACAAAAAACTGTTTTTTCTAAACACCGAGACAGGTCATTCTCTTACAACACATCACATAAAAAACCGTGAAAAACTAGTTTTTTCAAAAAACTGAGTTAGTGGAACACCCCTTTATTATTAATATTAATTTATTTCTTTATTACTTTATTTCTTTTATTTAGTTAACTCATTTCTTTATATTAATTCATTTAATTATTTAATTCATTTATTTTATTTTATTTAGTTTTTTTATTTAATTCATTTCTTTTATTTAAATATTTATTTATATCTTTTATTAATATCTTTTTTCTATTATTAATATTAATTTATTTCTTTATTTCTTTATTTAGTTAACTAATTTCTTTATATTAATTCATTTAATTATTTAATTCATTTATTTTGTTTTATATAGTTTTTTTTATTTAATACATTTATTTTATTTAAATATTTTTTTATATCTTTTATTAATATATTTATTTATATCTTTTATTAATATATTTTTTCTCTTCTTTCTTTTTAGAAATCTCTAATATGTTATTTCTCTTTTTTAATTATTTAATATCTTGTTTTCTAATATCTAATAAATCTTCTCGTTCTTTATATATATTTTTATAATATGCTCTAATATCTTTTTTTTTCTCTTTTATTTATTAAATATTGTTTAATTACTTCATTTTTTAACAATCACTTTGTACAACTTTTTTTGCGCCACAATCACCCTGTACCACCCATCCCAATGTGGTGGTGGAATAATGCATCGGATGAAGCTAAAGGATGGGCTTTAAGTTATGACACACGTCTTAATTTGTGGTTCGAGGTACTGGGTGTCGTGCCGGGACCACAATTTGGAGGCAATATTGATTAGGTCTGACCACTTGTCAACGTGATTGTAATATTTATTCACTTTAAAACGTGATTGTAATATTATTATTCACTTTTAGAAGTTTTTTATTTATTATTCATTATTAAGACAACTTAATTAACTAATTAAAATAATATAAAGTTTATAAATATAAAGTGAAATTTAAATGCAAATTTAAGAAAATAATTTACTTGCAAATGTACTTTGAATAAACCAAATTAAATGAGTAATTAAATAAATAAAGTTAATAGTAAATGAAATTATTAAAATTTGAGTAATTAAATAAATAAAGTTGAATAAACCAAAAAATAAAAAAAGAAAAAAAAGAAAAAAAAGGGCCGGAATAAATAAAGTTGAAAAAAAAAAAAAAGGGCCGGAGGGGGGGGGGGGGGGGAAATCGGGGAGAGGGAGGGGTGGGGCCGGGGGTGGGCCGGGGGGGGTGCAAAGCACCTCTCTAGATTTTGGAACGTACATTAATTGCGCTAAAGTATTAAGGGCTGGTTTGGCAAAAAAGAGAAAAATAGTGTTTTGGTTTTTCGTTTTGTCTTTATTCAAAAAAAAAATTGCATTTGTTAGTTTTGCGTCAAGTTTTTGTAGTTTATGGATTCGTCTCGACGAAATGAATCAAAAGAGTACAAAATTATGTTCAAAAGTAATATTTTTTTTAATAATGCCGAAAATAAACAAAAATAAACCAGTTTATTAGTTTAATTTTAGCTTTATTAAAAAAAATTAGTTTCGACCATAATTGTATACTCTTTTGATTCGTCTCAACAAGACAAATCCATAAACCACGAAAACCTGATACCAAACTAACAAATACAAAAAAAAAAAATTAAATAAAGATGAAACCAAAAAACTAATTTTTCCTTTTTTTTGGCCAAAGGACCCCCAAGTACCACGCGATTCATTGTGGGCATTACCAGAATTTCATCGCTTTCAGGATTAGTAATTTTCCTATCACTAAAGTTTGCTGCTAGTCTCTCTCTTTCTTGCCTTCTTTTCTTTTACTTTTTCCACACCAGGAGAGGGTTAAGAAAGAAACACGTGGAGAGAGCGCAAAACGCGTGCCAGAGAAAGGGCCAAAAATCCACACCCAGTGCACTGTAGTTCAACATATATGGCGAAGCATTGTTGCTCAAGAGAGAATACCTAACCTACAGAGAAGCTTAAAGGTGCAAATGAGCAGAGTTGAGCCAAATTTTGGAGAGCTTGAGCTCAGTTTATTTAGTAAACGAGCTAAAAATTGAGATCGAGCTCGGCTTGTTTATCCTTAACAAACCGAGTATTTGCAATGCGAGTCGAGCCACGAGCTAGTCGCGAACAACTCGATTTGTTTATAGCCCTTGAGAAGCTGCTGGAAGAGATCTTTTGGTTTTACTAGGCAAAATAGTTAAAAGTGCTCATTTACCTATACTGATACACACCTCTAACCCCATTACAAAATTTGCATTAATCAACAATCATCTTCATTCCCTCCACATTCTATCCTTTTTTTTTTTTTTTTTTTTGGCGAATGACAATTATTCCTTTAAGATATTACATGATAGTTATCTTGGCAAAAGTTTGCACTAGTTGATTGTGTTCGTTTTCAATTTTTTTTTATATATGTATATATTTACATATTCTTATGTATTTTTTATATATTTCAATACATTTTTTTTTAGTTTTAACGACAGCCAAGTGACTGATTTTAGAATTTTGCAACACAAATTACCTAGCGTGGTGTCCATTCTTGCCCACGGTCCGTGACCACACACTACAAAGTACAACACAATGTTGCAAGTGTGAGAAATACTCAGTGTTAAGAAAAATCACCCAGAATTTAAAAATTAGTAGCTCAGATTCTGAAAAAGTGAATCTGAGCCACTCATTTTCAATTTCTGAGTATTTTCTAATTAATTTTGAATGTTGCACTCTGCAAGTGTGAACGCTGTCCTTTTTTGCCCTTTCTTTTTTGGGTCCCAGTCCAATAGAAAGAAAGCAGCAGTGTGAATTGACTGGAATTCTAGAAGGGGAAGAAGAGTCAAAGATTGGTCATCAAGTAAGGCAAAAGGGCTGATATTATTGCCACAACCAGGGGCAAATTATTAACCTTCACCTCTATAAATACATGACCCCAAATAGCCCAAACCCCCAAATCAGTTCAAGGTCTCCCAAACACACAAGAAAGAAAAAAAGAACCCAAAATTCCAAATCTCTAGAGCAATCATCAGACGGAGATGGCAGATGGAAGGAGAGAGATGATCAACCGTGGGAATTCACTAGGGTCGTCAGGGAGGAGTAATTCTGGCCGTCCGATTCCGAGGCGAGGGCAGGTGAAGGCGGCTATTGCGGTGGGCGTGGCCAACTCTTTGGCTTCTCTTTTCTCATCCAAGAGTATGCAGAGGACTTCCTCTCAGTTCAGCCGCTGACTCTGTTTCTAGAGAGAGAGTGTACAGATTGTAGTTTTGGTGAAATGAAATCTTTTTGAAGTCTTTAATTTGTATATTTATGTGGAATTTTTTGTTTATATTTCTATGAGATCTTCAGTTTGAACAAAGCTCTCATGGAATCAATGAAGATCAAATCACGCACCCAGAAAAACTTGGCTGCCGGACGGGTACCACTTGGTGGTGCCTGTTGCCCATCTCGGTCATCAAAAATGTTTTAGACGGTCCGAATTTCTCTCCCCTCTCTCTCCTCTTTCTCTATTTAAATTATGTGATATCCGTCCGGACGCAAATTGTATTCGCATACTAACTCGGATAAGGGAAACTGGACTATTTTTCACGAAACAGAAATTGAAAAAGAACTGTACATTCTAAGAAGATCTCAGGCCAAGTGGTGGTCTTGGCCTGACCTGAGATTTAAGAGTTTACTTCCACTTGAGATTTTAGGTTCGATTCTCTTCTATTCTTGGGGACACCTCACCCCAAGCGTAAGCGTAAGCATGTGAAACAGTTGTGGAGGGAGTTGGCCCGAGCATTTTCAAAAAATAATAATAATAAAATAAAATAGCCTACTAGTGAGTTAGTCCATGGAGACTGCAGATGTTTTTCATATAGCCTTGGACTCCAAACGCCCTTGGACTCCAAACGCCCGCTAAGGCTCGATCCCTAGTCTCTAGGAGGGCAACTGCCCTTTGATAAGCTTCATGTTTTATCCAAGGGTCTATTAGTGATGCCACTTATAGGTTTTTTTACCCCTTCACGTGGCAGGATGTTAGCAACTTTGGGATGTAACTTACGTTACAATTAGAGGTGTCAATTTTCAATCCAACCCATAAATCCATCCAAACCCACCCACTTGCAGTCCAATCCAACCCATCCATATTGTATCATGGGTCAATATGGGTCAAACCCATCTCAACTCATATTTACATGGGTTTAGATGGGTTCAAAATCGGTTCGACTTGTGTGAGCAATTACATGGACTTTCTCATTATCATTTCCTAGCATTGGCAACTTCGACTTCCTCTCTCTCTACGTAGGCAGAACAACCGTGTTTCGTTCTATTGATAAATCATTATTTTAGAGGGATAGAACCAGGGAAAATGGTTTCTTGCTGCCAACTGTCCTTATTTCCCATTTCTCTCTCTCTCTCTAGATGGATACCTTGGCCAGTCCCAGTTTCCATTTAAACTGGCTTTGGCAAAAATAATTCATTATAGATTAGTTTTTTATTCTTATTTTAAAAAAAAAAAATCGTACTTGTTATTTTTGCGTCGTTTTTTTATTTTATTATTGGTTTGTTTCGACCCGAGGAATCTAAAAAGTAACAAATTGTGATCATTTTTTTAAAAGTTTACTAAAGACAAAAGTAATCTAAATTTTTATGAATTATTGTATTATTTTTGTCTTTATTCACAAAAATTTGAGTTTGGTTAATAATTATTCATTGTAACTTACAATGAATGGTTAATGCTACACCATTAATCCAAGCCCTCGACTTCCAGAAACCAATCAGGAGGACCACTTGAGCCAACTTTAGGTAAGCCCCGACTATCAGAGATCAGGATTTTTTGAAGATATTTTGAGTGGAGTTCGTGCACATCCACTTCCCTTTTGAGCAGGCCTTGACAACTTTGGATAAATCTTTTTCGGATTGTAACTCGGTGATTTTAGATTGCTTGCAACTTGCTTTTTTCTTTTTGTTTTGCAACTTTATTCACGTTAAACGTCATTGTAATAAGGCAGCCCATTCGTTGGCCAGGAAAGCCTTATTGAGTGTTAAAGTAGAGCTTTGAGGGGGTCATGTCTCCTAATGGCTCGTTAATCTTGTCTCCCAAGAGGTTCGCTTTTCGGACCGATCTCTACTTAATAATATTCCTATTTCCGTGAAAAAAAAAAAAAACTTCTCTTTTGAGCATCGTAAAGCTGAAGATTGATGACACATTTGGCACTCCTATCTTGGTTATAACAGTGTCTAAAAAGACATGAGGGACACAAAACGATATTCGAACATGTCTTTAACTGCCTGTCCCAATTTCTTTGGCGCCAGTATATATGAAACTTTGATTTGACTTTAAATTTTGATTTTCTAATTTACCAGGAAAAAAAAATTCACTACTAGTGTCTGGATATAGTATTTTTTGGTAATAGTATTATTGATAATTCCTTGACTCTTTGTATTGGATTATTGTTTCATTGGATCAAATTCGGTTATTGACAATACTTTTTGTTAATTACTATTGATTACTACAATTTATGTGGTTAGATTCATTGGATCAGATAGTTTCAACTTTCAAGTAAGTAATTCTAGGACGCTTTTAGAGGAAATGAAGTTCAATTTGGATGAACAGAAATACTATTTGGGAACAAAGTATTAAACGAAAAACCGGAGCTATAGTTGAAAATTGTTACTCCCTCCGTTCCTAAATAAGATTCCCACTTTCTCTATCTTGCCATTTTTTAAATAAAAAAATAAAGTACTTCCGTGCATCATTTTTCGAATTTTTTCACACCAAATTAAAGTACTTGACGAGTACTTTAATTCGATGCAAAAAAATTTAAAAAATGATACACAAAAGTGCTTCATCTTTTGATTTGAAAAATGACACGACTTTTCGTAGTGGCCTATTATTTTGGAACCCAGGGAGTACATCAGAAGCACACAAATTCAGAACGATTGCAGGTATTTTTTGCAGCAGATTTAGGTGACGGAGGTGATCTATAGGCTATAGCTATCACGAAGGAAATGCTTATGCGAACGAGGATTTTCTTGGTTATCTTTGAATTGTATTTGTTGTTTGGATTGAAATTGGGACAAAAAAAAATTGTTGAGGAATTTCGAAAATTTTCTCCTGCTAGAAAGAGAGAGAGAGGGGGGATTAGGAGGAGGCAGGAATGGACAATTTTACCCCTCAAAAGTAGTCACATGTTTGGCACATGACAATTTTCTGTCCTAAATAGTGACGGAATCTAACATAGGGTTGACATTGAAACCAATTTCAAAATGCAAGGTTTAGTTTGTCCAAATTAAAACATAAAGTACTAAAGCGGACTTTCGCCTAAAGTCGAAGGGATATAACATAATTTTTTCGCTATCAAAACTATAATTTAACCTCAGCATGATTTCCAAACCAAGTCTGAATACATTTATAATGGTCGCGTTTATAATAGAATCCTTGACTTTATTTCAAAAATATATATATAATGGTCATTAAGTACTCAAAGAAAGAAAAATATTCAAGGTTCTTATATTCATTTTGTAAAGTAAATTTAAGCAAATGTTAATGCCAAAACCGTCTAAATTTATTGGGTCGGGTAGATTGAGGACATTGCCAGATGGCTACTCTAGCGTGATTGCTTCATTCAATGGACAAAATGTCCTTTTCTTTTTTTTTTTATTATATATTCCAAAAGATTTTAGCAAATGAGTTCAACAGGTGCTAAAATTATGATATTTCAAATCAAAAAATGAAATGGTTCCGTGTATCGTTTTTCGATTTTTTTCGCACCAAATTAAAGTACTCCTCGTGTACTTTAATTCGGTGTAAAAAATTCAAAAAATAATACACGGAAACACTTAATTTTTTGATTTGAAATACCATGATTTTAGCACCTGCTGAACTCATTTGCTAAAATCACCATGATTTTAGCAAGGTTGCTAAAATCTTTTGGAATGGGTTGCTAAAATCTTTTGGAAGTATCTGAAAATAACGAAGGTGCCCTTATTAAAAAATTATTTTCCAAATAAAGATTGGCGCCCCAAATGAGAGAAAGTGCTAGCTATGATAAAAGGAAAATGATAAAAAGGTTCTCTCACTAACAGAATTAGAATTTAAATATCTTATATAGTATTGCATAATGATTTTTTGTGAGGAGGCTCTCATCGCAACAAGTGACAGGGAAATAATTGGTTTCTTATATAGAATTTTGAGCCAAACATATGACATAATCATATGCATCAAAGATACTATGTTATAAGTCTTTTCTAAATTTGAAACCCAGAAATCTTGCTTTCAATTGATTGGCTTAGCAATAAAGTTGAACTAATTTTTGAAAAAAATGAGGATATATGGTAACCTGTTTTTAAAAAAGAATGAGAAATGTCCAGAAAGATTTGAATCTATATATATTGGCATTCCGATTAGTTATTATAATTTTAATATTTATCTTTGACATTGCAAATTTATCCAAAACAAATCCCAAACCTATATATACAAAAAAAAAAAAAAAATTGAGAAATTGGAATTTAAAATTTTCAATATCCTCATACATCCTTTCGATCATCAAGTCTCCCTCTTGCAATTGCCCAGAGCAACCTCATCAATGAGATTATGAAGGACTACAAAATGTTATTCTCTCAACCAAATTGCTCACGATAGGAAGATAACTCACATGTTGTCTCGGTTATTTAATTAACTAATGTTGACTGTCCACTATCTAGGATATGTTGTTGTCTATTTATTGAAGTATTCCGAATGAACTTGCTTTGTGAGGTTACTTTTTAGATATTTTGTTAAATTGCAATTTTTATTTATTTATTTATTTTTTTTGTAGAGGTGTTGAATGATTTATGGAATTCGACAATTTAAACTAATTGTGTGTACCTGAATTCGTCCCGTGTATAGCACGGGTTTCCTGGTAGTAATTTAATATTCTCCATGTGGAGGCCATTTTACTTGAAGGCATATATGGCATTAAATTCTTTATGTTTTTAAATCTAGATGATTATGCGCACTCAAAAAATACAATTGCCTAAAAATCTTGGAACTCAAGGGCTTGCTGTGCCTCTCTGAGACATCGCAGGAGGATATGATCACACTTCGGCTCCATTTAGTTGTCAAGAAGCAGGAAATTCAACCCTGAGAAAATTGAATGAAGTGCAGTAAAGGAAAAGAAAATCTATTTTCCTGGGAGTGTTCATTTGGCAAAGGAATTATGTATGAAAACTAAAATTTAGTTGTTCATTTGTCAAGAAAAGAAACTTACGAGAATCTTATTTCAATAATTATTTTGAATAAAAGTTATTTTGGCAGCTATTTGTCTGGGCAAAAAGTAAATACATATGAATTGCTACCTTTGAATCATTAGGTAACTCTAAAATCAATCTTTTTTTTTTGTTCAATCGGTAGCCATATTATTTATTAAGATAAATGTGAGGTATCAAAAAGAACTTCCCTACACACCCAGTCTGGATAACTTTCCTCCCAGGTTGTAGGTAGCTCGATAGATAGGGCGTATTTGGCTACAGCATGAGCCACCCTATTACAATCACGCAGAGCAAACGAAAAAGAAACACCACAAAAAGAACTAGAGAGTCTAATAGTATCTCTAATGATCACCGCTAAACTCGAGTTGGGAATCTTCACTCCTTGAAGCATTTGTATAAGACATTGCGTGTCTCCTTCGAAAGAGAAGTGCTCACCCCCTTTCTCCTTGGCCATAGTCACTGCCCATCTAAGTCCCAAAGCCTCCACAATTTCAGCAGATCGTGCATTGAAAATTGGTATAGCTGCAACCAATGTTACTTGGACCAAATAATCTCTAGCCACCAGACCAATGCCACATCTCTTCTTCGACACATCAAACGCATGATCAGAATTAATCTTAAGAGTACCGTAGTTTGGAGGATTCCATCTACTAACCTCTTCCATTATTGGCTAGCTTGATACTCTTGCTTTGGCATTAGCTAACACAAAAGCATGAAAACACTGCAATTCCACGGCTTAAAATTTCCTGCTCCCCAATCCATTTCCTGTTAAAAACCTAGTCGTTCCTAGCCTTCCATACATGCCATCATACATAGGCAAATAGCCCCAAGGTATCCGCTCGGTTCCCACCACTAGTAAATGATCCCATAGTCGTCCATAACTCCTCAAACTGAACATTAGCCAATTTTTTTGGTCTTAACCAAAAAGGAGAAAGTAGCCACACCTTACTAGCCCGCTCGCAATTCACAAATACATGGGTTGTAGTTTCATCCATGACTAACCCACAAACAGGACACACCGTTTGCACCGGCACTTTCCTTTGTGTTGACATCTTGTTTACAGGTAGGATATTGTGCAAGCATTGCCATAGAAAAAGTTTAAGTTTATTAGGAGCTTGAATATGCCATATCCGTTTCCATTTATCCTTGTCAGCACTACTTCGGGCCACTTGTTTGCCCGCCATCAGCATTACGGTTTTGAAACGACTGTCCCATTTGTTTTGCAATCATATATGCTGACTTGACAGAGAACTTCCCACTCTTTGTAGCACTCCAAATATGCACATCCGGTTGGTTAGTTGTGCTCAACGGCAAACCAAAAATTTGCTCAGCATCTCTATAATTGAAGATAGCCCTTATGAATGGCTCATTCCATATTTTGCTCTCTTGGTCAATAAGCTGACTAATTGTTTCGCAATTTATGCCATCTGGCCTAGCCGATAGTATTGTGGGCAATACAGGGTCCTCAAGCCATTGTTCATCCCATATCGCAATCTTCGAGCCTGTAGCCACTCTCCATCTCCACCCTTTTTCCACAACAAGTTTGCTTGCTAAGATACTATGCCAAGCCTAAGAGGCTATAGGCTTAACTCGTGCTTCCAAAAAATTTGAATTAGGGAAATATTTAGATTTAAAAACCTTTGTAGTTCAGTGAAGCCTCTCCCTTAAGCAATCTAAGCCAGTTGACTTTTTTTTGGTCTCCATTCAATTTTTTCATATCTATTTGTTTTGCATCAAATTTTTGTGAATTATTAGTTCGTCTGAACAAAAGAAATAAAAAATTAAAAAAATAATGATCGAAACTCAAAATTTTTTTAATAGAGATAAATATAAGCCAATTTTTTTAATACTTATTTTTGCCTTTACTCAAAGAATTTTGAGTTTTAATCATAATTTTTTCTTTTTCGATTTCTCTCGTCTAGATGAACAAATAATCGACAAAAAAATGACGCAAACTAACAAATGCAATTAAAAATTGAATAAAAAAAGTCAAATGGCCGGCTTATTTGGATGCTTAAAAGAAAAATAGATAAGATGAAATAAAACCAATTTTAACCAACGGTAATAAATTGGTTGGTACAAATAAAATAAAAGACCGATGACAATATTAAAAACATACATCCGTAAAACCAACATATTGATTATGTTGACTATATTTATAGAAAAAAGTAAAGAAAAATGAAAAATTGTACGAAATAAGGGAAATAAAGGAGTGAAGGAGAACGTTGGCGGAAAAAACTTGAAAATAAAAGGAGGATAGAACTTTCCCACAACGCTAAATTCCTTAGGAAAAATCAATTTCCAGGATCCTATCATTTTCCTGGTAACTGAACACTTAAAAATATGTGGAAAAGCTAACTATCCCATCATTTCCCACCTTTTCTTGACAACTGAACGAGGCCTTCAGGTATCATTCCGAGTAGGGATGGCAATGGGGAGGGTAGGGGGTGGATACCACTACCTCCATCCCCGATCCCCGAACCTCTATCAATCCCCATCCCCTCCCCGATCCCCACCGGGGATTTTATTTTAACCTCCATCCCCGCCCCGATGCGGGGAACGGGGATCCCCATGGGGAATCGGGGATCCAAAAATTCATACACTAGTCTATGCCATTACCCATTAAATTCAACCCCGACAGCCAAAATTCCATTCCATCCGAGCAATTTGGTTCCCATTACACATTATGTAATCTGCATTTGCAACACACGGGAATAAGATAAATTTGTTTCAACAAGTCTCCAACAGTTTTAACAGTTTCAATTACACAACTCAGTTTCAACAAACATCAAACAAAAAACATAAATTTATTACAAAAAGAATCTCCTGCTCAAAAATCAAAATGATTTTTGAGCAACTTCGTTTTTTTACCAAAAAACCGAACCAGAAGCTCCTGCCTTCGTCAATGGCAGCAACTATGCGTGTGGTGTTCAGCAAACCACAGCTCTGATACCACTTGTTAGCGGTGTTGAGGATCCAACAAGCAATACACCAACACGCACAAATAAACTGAACAAAGAACACAAACAAGTTTTTACGTGGTTCCCCAAAATCGGGTACGTCCACGGGAGAGATTTTCACTATGAACAAGAGATTACAATGGAGGAGATACACTCTCACACTCACACACAACTCTCTGGTTCACACACACAGATTTTCTCTCTACTCTCAACACTGCTCTTTCACTGCGCATACACACTACGCACCTTCACCCTTTTCTTCTCACACACACATACATATATTTGAGAGATGAAGAGAATTAATAAACAAATGAGGTGTGGGCTGCCCAAAGGATGTCTCCCACGCCTGCCAAGCAATTTCCAGAGCATCTCTCTTTCCCAAGGTTTTCCCATGCATTCTTGTTTTCAACCTTTTTTTGACTTCTTTATCTTTCTTTTCCTTTTTCTTGTTCCTATACTTTCTTGCTCCCCACGTGGGAGAGACCAAAAAACCCAACAATTATATTATATATATATACATATATATTAATGTAAACGGGGATGCGGGGAGGGGCGGGGAGGGGCGGGGAACGGGGAGGGGCGGGGATCGGGGAGGGGATCGGGTAGGGGACTGACAATACCATCCCCTACCCGATCCCCGAAATTTTTTAAAAATTATCCCCATCCCCTACCCGATCCCCGAAAAAATCCCCGAATCCCCTCCCCGAATGGGTAGGGGACGGGTTGGATAGGGGCGGGTCGGCCGAGATTGCCATCCCTAATTCCGAGCTCAAATACATTGTTGGAAGTAGTTGATATTTGGGCATCGTTGATTTAGTAAATAAATCTTGTTTTATTCAGTGAAATAAAATGAAAGACAATTTAATAAAATACACAGTTAGCTGATTTGATTCAATCTGTGAGTTACCAATGCCGATAGACTTGATTTTTGTGGGATTGTTAGTGTTTAGCTTTAACAAGTGAACGGTCTTGAAAATATATTCAAGCTTATGACCATGATGTAGAACAAGTAGCGGTCCAATTCTATGATCAATTGGATAGGTCGAAGCCCCGGAGGCCCAAACAGCTTTTAATTGACAATTGTCAAATTCAGCAATTTATCAACGAGCCCGGAATAGACCCAAACTTGGTGGGCTGAAGCAGAATCGTGTTGCGATCAATACTCACCACCTTTTGTTGTGACACATAGTAGATTTCGGCTAAATTCCTTTGTTTAGGCTTCCAATTTAGTTATTTTGCTATTTTAGATAATATTTATATTACAAATTACTCTTGGTGTGTAATTCCGTTTTTATTGATTCCAGTTGAGAAAGTCTTAGAATTGTTCTAGTTTTCAATTTTGGATGTTTCCCTAATTTCCGAGATCCTTGTTCTGTTGGGAGTCTTAGTTTAGTTTAGTTTAGTTTTGATGATGTAAGCCAATGTAATAAGTGGAGAGAGAGAGAGAGAGAGAGAGAGAGAGAGAAAAGTGAGAAAAATGATGATGTCAGCAAAACCGAAACTGCCCAAAACTGCCCCAAAACTGGGTACCGAACACTGCCTTTATTTTTTAGTAGCTTTTTAGGGCTTGCTGGGGTTTTTCCCTATAAAAGAGTTTGTAATCTCTATTATTCGGCAGCTTTTATTTAATAACAATTTCAGAGTTAATCTCTTTCTTCTTGTGAATTCAAAAACTCTGGGGAATTTGAGACCTATCTTCATTTGAACTAGTACATTAACTAATTTCTCGTGAATTCTGGTGCGTCAGACCATGCCCAAACTGTGAGCACAGCGGAACCCCTAAATCCAAAAAGTTGATAGATAAAAAAGCAACCATAATTGAGAACGACAGCTCTCATCCATTGAACTTAATAAGTAATGTGTGAAATTCAAAGTGCGGTCTCCATTCATTTCACTTCCTACGTTTCATGGTGTAGGACTTTTTGGTAGAGGGAGAGATAGTGTGTGTGAATTAGCAGCCATTGTTAATCATATTTCAACTGCTGTTAGTCATAGTTTAGTGGTGGTGATATGACACCATTAATATAGCACACGTGATTTTTGAATATGTTGATATGGACATGCGGACTTTGGGGTTAGGAAACAGCATCTGCATCTTGTCCAGTCATCACTCCCAAGGGACATCATTCATATTGTCCCCATTCGAGTTGTCTATGCTCGGTGATCAACGACTTAGATCTATTCGGACCCAAATAGATCTGCACGGCTCATTGTTAGATGAGGTCTATCAACAAATTGTTAATAGGCAAGGTGCACGTCACCGTAACTTAAAATTTTCATTTGTCACACCACGTCACTTTTCTTGGTTTATTTAAGTTGTAACATTTTAATATTTCCGAATTACCAACACACAAAAAAAAAAAGTTGTAACATGTTAATTAATCCTACGTACTTTATGCTGAGGCAACTACATGCGCCAAAACTTGTTACCTCTTTGTTGCAGCAGCAAAGGCAAAGAGCAACGTTACTATGAAGAAAACAGAAATGTGGACTAGACAATAGACATGGACTGGTCTTAACTTGATTATGGTCAAGTGTTTGAATAAAGAGCTGAAAAGTGGTTGGGTACTACTACTGGTTGTTGGTTCAAAACCTAACAAATAATACTTTAACAGACAAGTCCCTTTCACCAATATTGTGAACCCGACCATATCTTTTAAATTTATTTTGGCTCTATATATTCTTTTTTTTTTTTTTTGGTACTTCAGAAATGAAGCTCTATATATTCATGTGAATACAATCTTTAACGAAAGAGTCATGCTAACGGGTGCCATAATGCACCCATTAAGCGTATAAAAAGTACATTTTTATGAGTTTCACTTGTATAAAAAAATACATTTTAACAGTACACATGTACGTTAAAATACATTTAAAGATGTACTTTTAAATTGTACTTTTTTGTCCTCTTAACGGGTGCACTATGACACCCGTTAGCATTTCCCTTAAAGAAGGGTTAAAGAAAATAGTAATTGTGAATAAGTTGATCGAATGAACTTGCTTATTGATTGCTTGGACTGCCTACGGGTTTCTAAAATTTATTTGCATTTGGTATTTTTTTTTTAGTTAACAAACTGGCGGGGCCCACCCTGTTACATGGCACGCCAAATGGTGTGTCTGTAGCAATTTCTTGGAGCGCATATGGTCCTCGTCTTTTTGTTATTAATATTAATAGATTTTGGAACGTACATTAGTTGCGCCAAAATAGAAGAGGTTTGGTAAGGTATATAAAATGAAAACATGAAATGAAATGAAACATAAAAACACGTCCGTTGAGTGAGATTCATCCGGTATGCTATAAAAATAGTGTACCGGGTTAATCTCACCCGTCAGATGCGCTTTCATGTTAAATTTTATGTTTTCTTTTCATATTCCCAACACTTTCCCAAAATAGAAGGGTTATTCTTTGTGGGCCAGAATTTCATCGGTTTCAACATAGTAGTATTATTTTACTTCTCTCACTTATTATTTACTTCTTTCTCTTTCTTCCCTTCTTTTCACTCCATGGAGAGGGTTTGGTTAAGAAAGAAACACGTGGAGAGAGCATGAAACATGTGCTCAAGAGAGAATATCTAACCTATAGGGTGGCTTAAGGGTGCAAATGAGCTAAGATGAGCTGAGTTTTGTAGAGCTCGGCTTGTTCAGTAAATAAGTTAAAAATTGAGCTCGAGCTTGGCTCATTTATCATTAATAGTCAAGCCAAGTCACGAACTTCTCACGAACAGCTTAGTTTATTTACCTCCCTAGAGAGGCTGCTGGAGATTAGGCAAAAATAGTTAAAGGTGCTCATTTACCTATACTGATACACACGCTCTAACTCCATTACAAAATTTGCATTAATCATCTTCATTCTCTCCACAATAAATCTTTTTCATTTTTGTCAAATAACAATTACTCCATTCCTTTAAGATATTACACGATAGTTGTCTTGGTAAAAGTTTGCACTAGTTGATCGTGTTTATTTTTCTATATATTTTTACACATTCTTGTACACTTTTCATATATTTCAACACTTTTTAAATTTTAACGACAATCAATTTTAGAATTTCTCAACACAAATTACCTAGCGCGGGGTCCATCCTTGGCTCCTTGCCCACAGTCTCTGACCACTAACCTCACACTAAGGATGACCCAGAATTTTACTTTTATAGTTGCGAAAATATGTACTTATAAAAAAAAAGAAAAAACAAACTGCATTATGACGATAAAAGCTTAAAAAAATCTAATAGCAGCGACTATATAATTTGGGGATAAAAATTATTTTTCATGTAATAATTACATTTTATAAAAATTTTGTGGTGGCGACCATCATCACTTGTCTCCCTCTGACTCCATCTTTGCCACACGCTACAAAGCGCGGTACAATCCTGCAAGTGTGAACGCATCTTTCGTGTTTTTTCTTTTTTCTTTTTTCTGTTTTTTGGGTCCCGATCTCTCAAAAAGAAAGAAAGCAGTTGTGTGAATTGACTGAATTCTAGAAGCAGAAGAAGAGTCAAAGATTGGTCATCAAGTAATGAAACACTACCACCGGGGATGGTGGCCCAGTGGTGGAGGCATCAACCTGCCGCAGCTTTGTCCTAGGTTCGACTCTTGAAAGAGTTAAAGAAACGTTCCGAGCTCTACTGGGGGGTGTGATGCACTCCACTGGTGCCTTGGTGGTGGGTCCCTTCCCATGGGTTGGGTTGAATCTGGCCGTCAACCGATGACTCTGGGGCCAGGGCCTCAGGGTGCAGTGAAGTCCCCACAAGAGCACCCTTTTTTTTCTGATTAAAAAAAAAAGTAATGAAACACTGTAGCTGATATTATTGCCAAAGCCAGGGGCAAATATTAACCGTCACCTCTATAAATAGACGACCCCAGTTTACCCAAAGCCCCAAATCAGTTCAAGTATCACACACACCCCAAAGAAAAAAGCACCCCCAAATTCCAAACACTACAGACGTTATCAGACGGAGATGGCAGATGGAAGGAGAGAGATGATCAACCGTGGGAATTCACTAGGGTCGTCAGGAAGGAGTAATTCTGGCCGTCCGATTCCAAGGCGAGGACAGGTGAAGGCGGCTATTGCGGTGGGCGTGGCCAACTCTTTGGCTTCTCTTTTCTCATCCAAGAGTATGGAGAGGACTTCCTCACAACTCAGTCGCTGATTCTGTTTCTAGAGAGAGAGAGAGAGATGTACAGATTGTAAATTTTGGTGAAATGAAATCTTTTTGAAGTCTTTAATTTGGATATTTATTATGTGGAATTTTTTGTTTATATTTCTATGAGATCTTCAGTTTGAACAAAGCTCTCATGGAATCAATGAAGATCAAATTTCGCACGCAGAAAAACTTTGGCCGCCGGACGGGTACCACTTGCCGGTGCCAGTCGCCTATCTGACCATCTCGGCCGCCTAGTGTTTTGGACGCTCTGGATTTCCTCTCTCTCTCTCTCTTCTTTTTTGCTCTAAATCTGGATGATTCAAAGATTTTTGGATGTCTGAGATGCGCGAACCATGAGCTACCATCGGGCACCCAAATTGTATTCGCACACTAGCTTAGAAAAGGGTAACTGGACTATTTTCGCCGACAGAAATTCAAAAGAACTGTACATTTTAAAAAGATCTGGTCTAGGCCCAGAGACTTCGAGTTTACTTCCACCTTGGAGTGCACAAACACCGGGTTGGACTTTGTTCCGGTTGGGCTTATACTATATAGTAATAATGAAATATGAGCATTCTCAAAACCAGTCAATTCATAATCGGGCTTCATTTAATATGTCCAAGCTCAGCCCAATTAAAATTTTAACATCTCAAGCCCGTCAAACAAGTCCATTTATTTCTAGCGAATGGTATCACATATATAAATAAATCCACCATAAATTAAGAAGACTTACAACTAAAAGATCAAGGAGATTCAAAAAGAAAAATAGTAAAAAGCTGTTAAAAAAGATGAGATATTGAAGAGCAGACAAAGATGAACGTACTCTTTAATAAGAGATGAGGAGGTCTTGCTAGATAACAGATCAGTAGATGCGCCTCAATTAGTAAATTGGCTCAAAATGTCAACCCGAACTGGCTCTGTGGGCCTAAATATTTTTTCCAAAACCCTAAAAAAATCGGGCATGGTTGGGCGGGCTACCGGGCTTGTGTGCACCACCTAAGGTCTTAAGTTCAATCCTCTTTGCCAGCAACTCTTGGGGCAACCTCATCCCAACCGTAAGCGTGTGAAACGGTTGTGGGAGGGGCCACGCAAACTTGTCCGAGACATCCTGCATTATAAAAAAAAAAAAAAAAAAAAGGGCCTCCTGTGACCACAGATTTTCCCACTGTCGCGAATAATGTAAAATCACAGCAGATTTTAAAAGAAAATCAGACAAAAGCAATGCATCAGAAAATATCTACCGTCTAGAAAAAATGGATCGATATCCTCTATCGTAGTATACCCTGTGGAGTTTGTGATCCTAATTGGAGTACTTCGGTAGCTTAGTAGGTAGGGCTGCAAATGAGCCGAGTCGAGTTTTGATGCTGTATTTGAGCTTATTTATTACTAAAATTTTACTGAACTCGAGTTCGAACATAGTACAAAGTTCACGAGCCGGAGCCGGAGCCGGAGCCAAGCCAGTAGAAGCTTGATTCTAGCCCAAGCTTGTTCACAAGTCAACGACAAACGTATATAAAATCCTACTTGCGTAATAGAGAGAGTTTTAATTCTGCATGTACATATGTGTCTTAAATATATGTTTAACTTACAAGAAAAATGCTCTATTTCGAAATAGTGATACAATTGACTACAGTGTACCCTTTTGAGTATTGTACATCAACATATTATTTTCGAATTAATAAGAAGCAATGTAATCTTCTTCTGTTAAAATAAAATGAGTCTTATCGAGCCTATTATCATAGTTTTTAGGCTTATTTATTAATTTTTCACGAGCTCGAGCTTGAGCCGAGCGGAGCATACTAATGTTCAAGCTTGTTTATTAATTTTTCGAGCTCGAGTTTAATAAAATCTAATCAAACCGAGCCTAAAATGAGCCTAACACCGAATATCTTGTTTCATTTGCAGTCCCACTAGTAGATAAGGCTTTAAGTTCTATCCGAATGGTTCACGCTACGCCATTAACTCAAACCAACCAGAAGGACCACTTGAGGCCCACTTTTGGTAAGCCCTGGCCACCACTTTAAGCTTCAGGGATCAGGATATTTTGAAGATATTTTTAGCGGAGTTTATGCCCATCCACTTCTCATTTGAGCATCATAAAGCTGATGAGTGATGACAATTTGGCACTCCTATCTTGGTTATATTAAAGTTTGTGCAAAGATATGATGGACACAAAACGATATTCGCACATGTCCCAATTTCTTTGGGTCAGTTTATACGAAACTTTGATCTAACTTTAAGCATAGCCCCCGCTAGAGAGAATGGAAGTTCCCGGAGAAGAAAATGGGGGAAGTTGTGGGAAGAAGGAACGAAAGCTTGAAATGAAAAAAAGTGGGAATTGTTCAAAATTTTCACGGAACCTGGCGAAATTGTAAGCGCCAGTTTCAATAGCTTGTTTTTAGTAAAAGAACACGGAAAATGCTACAATACACACCCCTTATTTGGGTGTGTATGATACACACCCCTTATAAAAGTTACGAATTTTTTTGTAAAAGTTTCAATTTTTTTTATAAAAGTTACGAGACACACCAAAATGTTACGAATCATTTTTTTGAAAAGTTACGAAAAGCTAAAAAATGTTACGATTTCCGATGAGGTGGCATAATCTGGACCATACAATAGGTGCAAGCCCAACATTAGAGCAAGCCCAACAGCTTGGGCAAAATTTTTGCCAAAAGAACTGGTGAACAGTGCACATTTAACTCACATCACTTTCAACCCTCCAACAATACAATCTATTTAACCCAACCTCAATTAAAAAATAGTTTTTTTCCTTTTAAAATAATACAAAAACCGCCGACCTAACGTCGCCCAAATCGCCGGCAGCCTGACTTCGCAATCAATCGTCACAAGCAAAACCCACTCGATTGCCTTTGAAAGGGGTTACGAGATACCTGCACCACCACCGCCTGGTTCAACGGAAGAGCCCTCTCAAGCGTCAAGACCCCGCCGCAGTACTGGCTTTGTTGGATTTAAAATCCTTCTTCGCTGACGATAACGTCATCGCCGTCGGCGACATGGCCTCTATTACGAATAAGCTCGAACAGATTCACGAAATCAATGTCATTAATGTCATTCTGATCATCTGGTTATCATAATCCGATGATTTCCAATTTTAGAGAAACCGATGAAACAAATAAAATGTGAAATCTTAATGGTTCAGATCGACCATTATAAAAATATACTCAGTAATGTCTTTTAGAATCTATACGTTCAACTTACTTGATAGAGTAATAAACTAAGTCATGTGTTGTAGTTGAATGTGCAGTAGCTACACGATCGCAACACAATAATGATGATCCATATTGTTGATTTCGTTGTGCTTAGTGATTAAATCATTCGTATAAACTTATGGCTTGATCAGGTTTAGAAATCTCTTTCATCGAGATAAAAATTCATTAGGAAAATAATAATATATGTCCGTTCAAGTAATAGCCACATGACCAAGCACAATCATAATGATTGAGATCGTTGATTTTGTTGTGCTTATTGATTAAATTTTTTCTCCAAAATATATATATATATATATACTTTTTTATACATTTTTTTTTATATATTGTAATACACTGATTTTAGAATTTTCCAAACACAAATTATCCTGCGTGGCGTCCATCCTTGCCCACAGTCCCTGACCACACACTACAAAGCACAGTACTACAATTCTGGAAGTGTGAACGCATCTTTTTCAAGTTTTTCTTTCTTTTTTGGGTCCCAAACTCTCAAAAGAGAGAAAGCAGTAGTGTGAACTGACTGAAAGTATCACAAACACACGAGAAAGAAATACTGTAGCTGATATTGTTGCCAAAACCAGGGCCGGCCAAGTTATTAACCTTCACCTCTATATAAATACACGACCCCAAATAACCCAAAGCCCCAAATCAGTTCAAGTATCACGAACACCCAAAGAAAAAAGCACCCCCAAATTCCAAACACTTGAGCCATCATCAGAAGGAGATGGCAGATGGAAGGAGAGAGATGATCAACCGTGGGAATTCACTAGGGTCGTCAGGAAGGAGTAATTCTGGCCGTCCGATTCCGAGGCGAGGACAGGTGAAGACGGCTATTGCGGTGGGCGTGGCCAACTCTTTGGCTTCTCTTTTCTCATCCAAGAGTATGGAGAGGACTTCCTCTCAACTCAGTCGCTGATTCTGTTTCTAGAGAGAGAGAGAGAGAGAGAGAGAGATGTACAGATTGTAAATTTTGGTGAAATGAAATCTTTTTGAAGTCTTTAATTTGGATATTTATGTGGAATTTTTGTTTATATTTCTATGAGATCTTCAGTTTGAACAAAGCTCTCATGGAATCAATGAAGATCAAATTTCGCACGCAGAAAAACTTTGGCCGCCGGACGGGTACCACTTGCTCGCGCCAGTCGCCTATCTGACTATCTCGGCCGTCAAGTGTTTTGGACGCTCCAAATTCCCTCTCTCTCCTCTTTTTCTCTCTCTATATCTGGATAATCCAAACATTTTTGGATGTCGAGATGTGCAACCCATGACCTACCATCCGGCACCCAAATTGTATTCGAGTACTAGTTTAGAAAAGGGTAACTGGACTATTTTCACCGGCAGAAATTGAAAAGAACTGTACATTTTAAAAAGATCCCGGGCCAAGTGGTCTTGGCCCAGAGTCTTCAAGCTTACTTCCACCTAGGGGTGCACAAATATGGGGCTTAGCCTTGTTTGGGTCGGGCTTATATTATATAATAACGAAATTTGTGCATCTCTAACTCTGGTTCATTCATAGTCAGGTTTCATTTAATATGTCCAAGCTCGGCCCAATAAAAATTTTAACATCCCAAGCCCATCCAACAAGCCTATTTATTTTTGTAACGCATGGTATCACATATATAAATAAATCAACCACAAATTAAGAAGACCTACAACCAAAAGATTAAGGAGATTCAACTAAAAAGATTAAAAAACTATTAAAAAAAGATGAGATATCTTCAGACAAAGATTATTATACTCTTAAATAAGAGATGAGAAGATTTTACTAGATAAGAGACAAGATAAACAAACTCTAAGTAGCTAGGTTCCAGTCGTATATATAAAGTATTAAAATGAAAATATTATTTAATTCGGGCCGGGCATGGATGGGCCTTAGATTAATTTTTCAAACTCGGCCCAATTAGTAAATGGGCTTATAATGTCAACCCGACCTGGCCATATGGGCCTAAATATTTTTTTCAAACTCTAAAAAAATCGGGCAGGGTTGGTTGGGCTATCGGGCCAGTGTACACCCCTACTTCCACCTAAGGTCTCAAATTTGATCCTCTTTGCCAACAACTCTTGGGGCAACCTCATCCCTCATCCCAAGCGTACGCGTGTGAAGACATCTTTGCATTATCAAAAAAAAAAAAAAAACCCCCTCCTGTGACCACAGATTTTCACACTCGCGAATAATGTGCAAATTGCGGTAGATTAGAAGAAAATCAGACAATAGCAATGCATCCGAAAACGTCTACCGTCTAGAAAATGGATCGATATCCTCTATCCTAGTATATCCTGTGGAGTTTGTTATCCTAATTGGAGTACTTCGGTAGCCTATTAGTTAGGGTTGCAAACGAGCTGAATTGATTTTTGCTGTATTTAAGCTTGTTTATTACTAAAATTTTGCCGAGCTTGAGCTTGAACATAGTAAATAATTCACGAGCCAGTAGAAGCTTGATTCTAGCCCGAGCTTGTTCATGAGCCAGCAACAAACATATATAAAATCCTACTTGCATAATAGAGAGTTTTAATTGTGCATGTACACGTCTTAAATATATGTTTACCCTTTTGAGTATTGTACATGAATATATGTTTACAAGAAAAATGCTCTATTTCAAAAAAGTGATACAATTGACTATAGTTTTACCATTTTGAGTATTGTACATCAACATAGTATTATTTTTGAATTAATAAGAAGTAACGTAATATTCTTCTGTTAAAATAAAATGAGTCTTACCGAGCCTATCATCATAATTTTTAGGTTTATTTATTAATTTTTCATGAGCTCGAGCTTGAGCCAAGCGGAGCATACTAATGTTCAAGCTTGTTTATTAATTTTCCGAGCTCGAGCTTAATAAAATCTTATCGGACCGAGCCTAACACCAAACACTTTGGTTCATTTACAGCAGCCCTAGTAGTAGGTAAGGCTTCACGTTTTATCCAAGGGTTTATTAGTGATGCCACTTGTAGGTCTTTATTTTTTTTCCCCCTTCACATGGCAGGATATTAGTAACTTTGGAATGTGACTTCCAGAAACCAATCAGACGGACCACTTGCGCCCACTTTAGGTAAGCCCTAACTACCACTTTAAGCTTCAGGGATCAGGATATTTTGAAGATATTTTTAGTGGAGTTCATGCCCATCCACTTCTCTTTTGAGCATCATAAAGCTGATGACACATTTGGCTCTATTGCAAGGGATTTTGGATCGGTGGATTGTGAATTTTATTTTTATGTTTTAAAAAAAATTTGTGTGATCCAACGGCCCGAAACTCCTGCAATAGAGGCACATGAAGAATTTGGAACAGAGGATCTCTGGATGCCAGTCTATACGAAACTTTGATCTGGCTTTGAACGGAGCCCCACTAGCGTTACGGGGGAATTGTTTCCCAAGATTAAACTGGCCTGAACACTTGGTTATCAGGAAAAAAGCACTACCATTTTAAGTTGAAAAAAACTTTGAAATAAAATTTTGGTGGTATGACAATTCACCATTGCATAATGCAACAAAAAATTTCAATTAGGCTTTCATACTTTGGCGCCAAATAACATATAACTACTGTGATGACAGTTAGTGGAAAATACATCACACAAGTAGATGTGAAAATGAATCTCCCCTAATTCTTATGTGTATCAGATATACATACATATCTCCTCCCCATAATAACTCAAAGCACAAACTTCTCAGACATTGTGAAGAAGAGCTGAAGAAGAGCTGGTCACAGTCCATGCTGCAACACTAGAAAATGCGGAACGAAATTTGTAATCGAATGATCAACCGATCCTCGAGTTATCTCTGCCAAAGACTAGCGTGGTTGCCCAATTCACAGCGACGTAAAACCGGTTCCTCCAGCTGACGACACGCGTCAGGTAAGCGGAGCGCCATATTAGCCAGCTTAGGAATCCTGCAAGGGAGACTCCCTTTGCATCCTGTTGAAATGAAGATGAGAATTAACCACAGCTGACTCATGTAACAAGCAATGTAAAATGTTAGACCTATGCCGTTTGGTATTGTTCTCCTTTGATGTTTTCGTCGTCGTTTTTCACTACTTCACCGAACAAAGACTATAAAAATTAAAGCAACAGACATCGCAGTCATATCATTTTCATTGCTGTTCTGAAGACGATTTTCGGAAACAAATTGCCAAGTGAAATTATGAAATAAAAAACGACAAAGCTGACAAATTTTTACTACTCTAATGTTCCAAGTTTAAAATCGAGGTACTAATAGAAGTATATTTAACACCAATGTGGCTAATCTTGTACTATGTTTCATTGTTTTGATACATACTGTATGAGCCAGTTTCAGTTATCCTTTCATTTTTTATTTTCTTTCTTTTTCACTTTCATTTATCGTGTTTTAGGAAACAAAAACGACGACAATTTGAAAAACAACCATGTTGTTTTAGGTAACGTTCCATGACCAGTTGCCAAGAACAAAATTTTTTGTTTGCTAGAACAGAAAACAGTTTTCCAAAATAAAAACCACACGCGTGGGTGAGATAAAATACTTTTCTAGTCTGCTTTGAATGCAGAAATTTCTGTGTAAACCTTCATGTTATGCATCTTATGCAAGTGTCAAATAGTTTGGACTGGGAAATGTAAAATCACTGAAATTACCTTGCTCTTGCGAAGATCAACCAGCGCCTTGTAGCGCCCTACCGTAGCCATGCTTCCAAAATGGTTGTAGACAAACGGTTCTCCCAGAGGAACATCCTTTGCACTGAGAGCCTTTCCACCATTCTGCTTCCCAATTTTGTTAAACAACTCCACAAGGTATTTCCCTTCCCTTTCTGCAACCTGTTCCAATATTAAAAACATTAGTAAAGATTTCATATCCGGAGCACTGAGCGAAAATTGGGGCACGTATATGAATGGTTGCAGCATAACAATATCCGGAGCATTGAGCGATACATATTGGCAACTTGTGTGGGACCTGGGGTCGTCAATTGTTGAAAATCATGGACAGTGGAGAAGAGTTTTGGGGTTTGTGATTTTTTTTTTTTTTTTCTACTTTTGGGTTGGGGTGAATTTTTATTTAGATGCATCAGAAGTTGTGCAAGTGTGTTTGTCACAGCTTTCGCTGCCAAAAGTGACTTTTAAATACCGATGGAGAAACTTAAGTTTTGATGCTTTCAGAGTCTGTCTGATTTTGGAAAACATCAAAATCTAAAACTTTGGCCAAATAAACCCTTAGAGAAGCTGAATTTACCATATCAACTGTGAACTGGGCATTGAATTGGATACAACTGAAAATATATTCATAATGAGCCAACAAGCATGTGACTTTTTATACTTGATCTACTAGGGTGTAAATATATGGGAGAGAAAAAGAACTACATGCATCGGCTGATATCTAAAACAATGGATATCTCACTTTCTTACAAGAGTATGTTGAAAGAAACTAGGCAGATAAATAGGCCACAGTAATAGCAATAATGTGCTTATTCTCCACATAATTCAACTGTAGCACCAAAGAAGGAAGACTTGGGAGGTATCTGACCTGTGCTAGAGCTGGGAGCACTGGCTTCCCTGTTTGTTCAACAAAACCTGCACAATCTCCAACTGCAAACACATCTTCAACGGAAGGTACCCGCAACCACTCATCGATACCAATTCTTTGACACCCAGAAACAAAAATTAGTTGATGAATCCCCAATATAAATGGAATGAGAATGTAATGCTATGCAGACGAGAAAAAGTAAAACCTAGTTGTGGTCTTAAACTAAAGAACTCATCAAGATGCTTTTAATTACAAAAGTAGAAGTCCCACATCATTCTAGCGGTAGCTTTTATTCTGATTTTTTTTTTATAGGAATAAGATGTTCCTCGACATCACGAACCAAGAATTTAACTGGGGAGAATTGCAGGGAAGTATACCTTCCACCTGGGGACTTTGGAACGTTTAGTGATTTCACAAATTCAGAGGGGCCAACCCCAGTAGACCAGACCAAGAGACCATACGGAACATCACTCCCATCACTAAGTACAAGCTTTCTGGGATGAACCTCTTTCACCACACCTCTCACGAGTCGAACACCACTCTGATACAAGGTATAGAAGAGCAAAATTTAGAGAACTGGCCGATCAAAAAAAAATTTAGAGAGCTGTGTATGAAACATGTTCCCATTAGCAAAAGAAATTCCAATTACCTTGGTTAAGTGTTTTGTGGCGTATTGACGAAGTCCAACATCAAAAGATGACAAAATCTCGTTTGCCTGGTGAAGGTAAAATGAAACATTGCTTAGTAAAGGCAGTCACTCACTTTCACAAACTAGCTTGTTTTGGAATTAAGGGAAAAAAAAAAGAATATCAACAGATACAATACCTCAATGAGAGTGACACGGATATAATTTTTTACATGAGTGTACCGATCTTTGACATCTCTCATGATAAAATCACCCAATTCACCACTGAACTCCACTCCTGTAGGGCCACCTCCAATAACAACGCAGTGTAACAAACGCTCCTTTTCTTCTTCTGTTATACCTGCAATTGTGGATCCAAATCCAACTTCTTAGTTACATAATATAAACATTTATCACGAGTAATTCTTAGGCTATATGGCTTGATGCACCAAGCACAAAGTGAATAATTTTTGTCGCCGAAATACATATGCAAATGATGGAAGGCTAAAGCCTCCAGGATTTTGGGATGGATGATACCTGATATGCCACTACTGATATAGGAAAGCACAATATGCAAGGGACTACTTCTGCTCACAGCTATTTACATTTCATTAATCTAGTTACATTTTTTTGTACTATGTTAAGAAGTTATGGTTACGTAGAAAATATAGTAGAAATTCATCATAGATGCCTCACTCTGATGTCAAAAGCAACTATCAAACTTGCAAAGCCAAAACTTATGATTACTGTGATAACTGTTTTCAGATCAATTAGGTCCAAGGAAGAGAATAACTAAACCTGGGTAGGCAACCAGAAAGAATAAGATTACGTTCATAAATTCCCAACAATTTTGTTCTAAAATCTTGCGTGTTGGATAGAGGGATTAATAAATGCATGAATTGTGAATAACTAGATGGCATTAACTAGACCTCGTATTACAGACTACCAATCATCTCTTGTCTATCTTATTTGTGCAAACAGAACCTTCCTGACAGTAGAAGCAGTATTACACCCTTTCGTCAACTGAATTCATTCATAACAATCTTCCATAATTTATGGTTTCAAGGCTGACCGTAAGAAGGTAACTACTTGTGTAGTAGTGTGATTCCAGAAAAAAATGAGTGAAGAATCTATATTCTCGCCCTCAAGGATGGCCTTAAGCATCTATCATGTCGTCTTACAAACTTCAATTTAGCAAACTACCCACAGTTCTTTGACTGACTAAAGGGATTCATGCCATGGGCCGACTCCTTGCTTTCAAGGGGTTTGCTCGAAGACTTCACGATAACCAAACTTTAAGAGAGCAAGACAGTTACCAGTTCTAAAAGTTGGGTACATGTATTTCTTTCAACAATAGGAGTTCGAGATTTTGCAATGGGACAATCATCAATCACCTGGATTTTCAGCGAGCATAAGGTTTAGGAGAAGCTTCTTCCTGATTTCCTGGGCGTGATATACTTCTCGAAGAAAAAATGCATGTTCTTTAACTCCCTTTATACCAAAGGTCAAAGGCTCAGCTCCAGCAGCAATGACAAGCTTGTCATATGCGACTTTGAATCGGTAAGGCTCCTGAGGAAGTTCATTATCGCCAGCCGTCTCACAGTACACCTGATTCAGGGGAGCCACATTTGTTCGTTTTATAACAAGAGTGATGTGTGTTCATTTGCCATACATTTGTGTAAGGCTATTGACACGCCACGCGGCTCCAAGAACTTTTCTCATACATGTTTCCAAAATTGAATTCAACTACAGTAGTATTACCGCTATAGCATATAACCATGTTAAATTTTCAATTGCCCTCACTCGAAATACATAATTTCACACTATTGCATAAAAGGTAAGGCAATTGATAGTTTCACTTAACAAATGGACTAAGGATATATCACATGTTTCTCAAACTCTAACAACTTTAGAACAGGAAGCATCAATTACACAATTTTCATAGCTAGATTTTTTTTGAACGGCGAATTTCCATAGCCAGATGATCACCAACTTTATATCAAGTTCACCCAGAGGAATGGTTGGCCATAAAATAATCATATGGTGGACTTGCTGTAGAAAAAACTATTCCTCGATCCCATAATCTTAGTCCAGAAAACAGTTTGGGATGTCCCAAAATGTTAGCTCTCTTTGAAAAGTCAAGCAAAAAAGTGTTTGAATTCTCAAAGACTAACTCTTGTAAATGAATAAAAATAGGGGCAATTTCGGAAATCAAAGCTAACTTTCTAAGGAGGCATGTCACCTTAAATGTTAAAAGTCCCAAAGGGACCAAAATTGAGGACAAATGGAGTAATCATTTAAGAACTTGAATTGAAGTCAAATCGGTGCCTGTCGTACCGAAGGGCATCCAAAGGTTTTTGTTATGCCTTTTATGGAGGAAGAAGAGATATGAAAAAAGTCCCCACTTAAATTGTTGTTCATTTCAGAGCGGTTACTGACTCACTCGTGACCACCCTCAATAGGTTGTGCAGCCGCTGCTCTATGCCGACATAGAATAGTATAATCTCCTTCTAATTGTAGGATGAAAAAAGCAGTGATCATAGATGTGTGACAATATTCCATACTCAGAAAATAAAGCTGGAAGATGTACTCACTTCATGTTTATCCATGTCAATCCCAGTGCAAGAAGCTAAATAAAAGAAGGAATTCGGGTCCTTTGAGAGTGCAGTCTGAATCCGACCAACCGGCTCAGCGACTGATCGAAATTCTAGGGTTCCAACAGCAGTCGAAGCAAGCAAAGGAGTGAACACCATATGATTCCTTGGCGAAATGCAAACGACATCGTATATTTTGGTGTTGAGCCCCTTGAGGAACCGACAAGCTGCCCACCCGGTGCCAAGCACCACAACCCTAGGCTTTTCACCAGGTTTGGTTGCTTCCAGAGTAGGATACCGTGGGCTTTCATACACTGGATCAGATTCCTCAACAATCCTCTCTGCCTGAGGAAAATGAGACTGTGGAAATATCCTTATTCCCCTACTCCAGAAATCCATCTGATTCGCCTTTCTAATGCTGGAAAGGTGTGATGGATTCCCACTGACTAGAACATTATCAACACAAGGTGAAGAACATTTTTGTGCCAGTACACCCTCAAAGAAGACATCCTTCTCGTTTGCGCGATTGTTAATGGCACCTCCTGATCGCCTAAAGCCCGTCCTTGCTAATCTTGCTAATGCCATATCAGAAGTACCAGTTCTTAGAGCAGGCTGATACTCTTGGGGCCTCTTCTTGGGAGAAAATTCAGCTCGTTTAATTTGGATGAATTTGCCTGAAAAGCTTGTGAAGTAAGTAATGATACGGGAAAAAGTTGCATAAAGAACTGAATCAAGGTGACATCATATAGAAAGACACCAATTCCCTCTCCACAAATTGGAGAGGTAAGAACTATAATTAGGACAGTTTGGCATATATGACAAATGGATTGTTCAAAAGGAATAAAGCCAGAGAATAATGGCCTTGAAGAGCTAGTGACCTAAAAAACAAAACAAACTGTAGGTTTACTCGTCAGCTGTAGGTAGATAGTAGATTCATAGGAAATTTTTCTGTAAAATCCTAAACGGGTCTTGAAACCAAAACATGTTATTCTTCAAGTATCAAACACATTTGCTAGGAACATGTAATTGAACCCAGGAAGACAATTTATGTTAGGAATTATGGAGACGATGGAAACTTTGGAGTTTTCCACGGACGGTCCAAATCATCTGTTTGACTTAGTTTATAAACCATCAATTTGGCTACTAGTGTTTGAATTACGACTGTCACCAAGATTCTCCAGGATCCCTTCTTAGGAGGGAGCTTCCAAAACAAGGCAAACAAGGGAGCGAGTCCGGTGGAATTTGTTTCCCTCCTTAACCCCAACAAAAGTAGGCTCAATAAGCCTATACCGTATGACAAAAACCAAACCACTCGAATTTGATCAACTCGATTAAAACTCATTTGAGATCGGCTCCAGTGAATAGGTAAAATTCTAACACAGTTCGTCAAGTCATCAAGTCAAGCTTGAATAATTCACTACTCTGGTTTCCCTATAGGAAAGTGCATAAAATGAAGCCCCTTCTTCTTGGCCTCCATAAACTTGCTAAAAGCTTGAAAAATAATAAACTTCACACCCAAAAATTACCACTCAATAAACATGATTGACCTGCACAGCAAAAGGTTCACCCGTTTTTACTTGAGACTGCCCTGATATATCCTCTGTAGCCAACAACTATCGCCATTAGCAAAGAAAATTGACAAGCCAGGAATGAGAACTGAACATAGACCCATTATTTCTATCAGAAATCCGAAAATGGGCGATTCTTCAAAAGTCATACAAGTTATGCTGATGAATCATAGTCAGCCGTAAATTTTACTTGACATGTTAAAATTTCTTTAAGGCTTTAAACCAAACAATTAGAGGTCTAGAATGATAGTCACCACATTCCAAGCATTTATAGGGAGACACATAATTTAAAGGCAGATCAAAGATGCTTCATGAAAGTTTCCATTAATATTCGAAAAATTTACCACTCTGGTGCAACATACAAATTCGACTATTCAATAAAAATGATGAAAATTTTTGCAATATCAAGCTAAAACCAAGCCCATCTCATCTTATATGTGCATGAATATCCATGAAAAACTTTTACTGTGCACTGAATTTGTCGAACCATAAATAAATACCCAGAACCCAGATCGAAAAAAGAAGAAGCTAAAAACAAAATCTTGAGCAAGAAAATCATAACAAAAGAGTGAACAAAAAGATAAATATATTACAATGAAAAAACAACAACTGGGTTTTTAAATACCTAATATTTAAAAATGAAACATCTAGAATATGAACTAGAAATGCTGAAGGTGGGACCAAAAGGTGGAACAGAGCACAAACCCTAGATTTTCAGGAGGCACTTTTTTCGAAGACAGAGTAGTATCTGATTTCTCCGCACTAATAAATAAATTCTGATCGGTGTTTGTTTACTGAGAAAATGATTAGAAAAATGCTAAGTAATCAGAGGCGCCGACTTGCACCGCAAGAAACGCGGCCTAAAACCCTTGTGGTTTACAGAGGGTTTATTAGTGAAGAGGCGTTAAAATAGATTATTCAAACAGACTATAAATAGTATTTGTGTGTTGAATATTTATGTGGGGGAAGAAGGAGCGAAGTTGGAAAGAATTAGAGTCGCCGTATATTCGCAGATTTTGCCGAATTAGCTGGCGAGGTAAAAGGTGCAGGCAAGAAAATCGAAGGAAAGGGAAAGGGAAGCTTCATTTCCAAAAACATGGGGAATGTGTTTGATTTTGACCCTAAAAGAAAGGAAATGTCTTTGATTTTGACACTTGCGTCAAAATTGGAAATTTCCTCCACGAAAAGGCAACTACCAAAGTCATGAGTTAACCCTTTTGATTTTCGCATATGTTAATTTGACTTGTCTCGATGGAATTTACCGTCCAAGATTACAAGGTCGATTGCCTTCAGCATTTGTCACTTTAGCTATATCACATCATGCAATAACGTGGAAAGTGTTTCAATGTGGTTATCGTTTATACGAAAAATCAGTTCGATCAAACATTAATATTTGTCTAAGCAAGACATAATTATCACTAAATCAATAAACGATCTCACTCTAATTGCTCACATCTCTTCGTAAAGATATGATTCAAGAAGATGTTGCAATGTACGATTGGCTTGATTTTTAGCATGGACGAGCAAATATATTGATATTTACAAAATCAACAGTTAAAATCATCCAATGAAATTGTAATGTATTTATTTTGTTTCTCGTGACGTACAAATGAATTGTCCAAAGACCTTGATTCTTTATTTGCCAGTAAGATAGTATTTGTCATTAGTTGGATTGAGAAATTTTTACCCACATCTCAGCTGTCATTAGTTGGGTTTTCCGTTGGGATTCTCTATGACTAGATCTTGACAAGACTCTATGCCTGCACGTAGTGTCGGTCTGCCTCGGCAGGTGTGTCTGGAGTCGGTCAGCCTGTAGTGTTGTGTAGCCGTGCTCATGTCATATGTTAGTTGTTTTGGTTCATTCTTATATTTTGTGATGTAATCTTTCTGCCTTCAGGCTGTGAATGAGAACTTGACATTTTCAAAAAAAAAAAAAAAAAAAGTCTACGAAATTCAAATTGTAGTAGGGTTTTGGTTGTAGATCAATAACTTCAGATATGAAATTGACATTGAATGAGACAATAATAAAATGATGGTATGTCTAGGCTCACGCATGGAGAAAAATACATGGGCCCCTTTTCCTCATTCAATGCCGAGTCCTTTCTTTTTTTTTTTTTTTTTGGAGGAAGAGAGAAAAATCCATTAATCAACGCCGAGTCGTTAATTAGAAAGAAATTTCATAAGTATTCATTTTCACATTTAATTTTATTAATTGTGGAGATGAATACTGATGAAGTTTCTTTAATCAACGCTGAGGGTTGATTTTAGCAAATCTTTTCCTCGTTTGTTAAAATCTAACATTTGATTTCATCAAATGTTAGATTTTAGCAAATGGAAAACTAAGATTAATAGGATTTGTACTACCATATAGAATGAGAGATGGGAGTTATCTTTTGCCTACTTCTAAACTCATGAAACATGCCCATGCCTATAGAGGCCTCCGTCCTTCACCAGCACCTGCCTATGGAGTTTTTGGTCCAACTACCACTACCTACAATGGAATAGGATCCTCTCCAAACTGTTCGTCCGAGTACTTTCTGGCCACTTTTGGGAATGGTTCTGATAATCGGAACCGTTGATATTTTAGACCTCGTTCAAATTAGGCACGCGAAAAAATATGTTAATTGGATATCGTTTGATGTGTTCTCGAAACATATTTATCTCTAGAAAAAAGGAATTTTTATCCAGTGTCGCAAAATTCTTAAGACAATTTTGTCGAGATAAATGTGTTTCGAAAATTTATTAAATGATATCCGAATAACACGAATTTTGGCGTGCCTAATTTTCTCATGAAAGACTATTTACCTACAGTTCTAATGAACAAAACAGATTCAGGGAGGGCCCGAAAACGATCTGAACAGGACCTTCCAGTCTTTTAAAAGGGGCAGCAGAATGTAAATAGTTTGAAACACATATGGAGAAATTACCTAAAACGAGTTTGGAATGGAAGTGGGGGTTAGTGAGAAGTTTCATTATTAGGACTTGGAGGCCTCCTTTAATAAAAAAAAGCGCACAACATTTTTCGCACAACACACTCATAAAGGGGTGGGTCCCACTTGTGGCAAAATGAACGACTCAAATTTACCTTTTTGAGCTAGGTATGAGATTTTCTTCTAGGTACAGCAGGACCGGATCCAGGTGTACGTGTTTTGTCAAAACACAAGAGGCCAATATGTGATGTGTCCTTGTACTCTCCCTCCGTCCTATATTGTTAGGCCTCTTTTCTTTTTTGAAGGTCTCAAATAATTGTCTATATTTTTAATTTATTAATTTTTTTGCAAACTGAATAAACAATTTGGGACGGAAGGAGTAATGAACTATGAGAATTTGTTGATAATTTCGAGGATGCAATTCCAACCTACTATGTCTTTCTTTGAATCTATCAACGTCCGTAATGCAGATCTTGCCACCCATATTTTATTATAGTGCATGTTAATATCAACGAAATAAACTTTCAATTATTCAAGTCACGTGGTGTGAGGTATGCGGTAAAGAAAAAGAAAAGTACTAACAAGCAAGACAACTCAACCCATACGAGTAGCTCAAGTGGTAATAAGAACGAGTTATAAAATCGGGCATACTGCCTTGTTCGGTTGGGTTTTTAAAACCTAGTTTTAAGGCCTTTTTTAAAAATGGGTTTCAAAAATTGGGTCTTCAAATACGGGTGGGCCCCCTTTTGTCCTACCAAAGAAAAGTTTTCTATTTCCTCTCCTTGACTGTGGGCCCCCATTTGGAATCAATTTAGGCTTAGTTTTTCAGAAGATTTTATCAAAATTTGATAAAATCACCCATTGATCTTGATAAAATCAAACGGGAAACTCAGCCTTATTTTGGACCCAAAGGTCACTTTGGGAAAACCAAACAAGAGTTGGGTCTTAAAACTGGGTTCTAAAAACCCAATCGAACAAGGTCTATTAATGATTCTGAAAATTGGCAATTTCCTAGGACCTGGCTGGGAGAATTTCTCTTGAGAATTCTATAATCCTAGCGTGGATAGTCTGCTTTGACCGGACCGAAAGAGAATTTCTTTGAGATGGCCACAAATTAGCCCGGACACCTTTACCTAAAAAAAAAAAAAAAAAGCTCAATTTAATAGTTACTATATTGGGGGTAGATTTTTCGTGTCAAATGGCAAGACGCAAGAGACCTCACATTTCGACGGTCCTAAATCATTGGTCGCATGCATTTTTCTTCCTCCTTTCCACGATCTTTGGGAGTTGTTAGGTGGGAATGGGGGGACTTTCTTCTTCTTTTTCTTCGTTGATCGGCGACCAAATCAGTGACCAATTAAAAACAATTGCTTTTATTTTCCATTACTCAATGACCTCATCAATGTTTATTGGAGTAGGACAGGACACCATGATCTGGCGACCATTTATTTGCAATGAAAAGAACGTTTGGTTGACCGGAGGGACAGGGAAGAAGATTTATCGAGATGTGCGTACAGGGGCGGACATAAGAGGGTGCAATCGGGGGCCCGGTGTGGTGTGCGTACAGGGGTGGACATAAGGGGGCACAAGTGGGGGCCCGATTTTTCTATTATATTTGAGGTTTTATTTGTAAAAATTATGACGAAATGTCCTCTCAAAATTATTTTTATTACTATATCAAGATGATATTTTGATGTTAATTTATGAGTTTATGTGATTTGGTCCTCTGCTATAGGAATCCTGTGTCTGCCACTATATGCGTAAGCTTAATTTGAACACTCCTAACCTTTGGACAAATAAAAAACGAAGAAAAAAAAAATTATGGTCGTTTCTTTCTCCTCCTTTAGTTTTCTACTTAAGGCGAGACTAACAAGAAAACCAAGAAAATTACTTTTAGGCAAATAAAAATGACCAGGTTCGGCACAACAAGCCACTTGACTTATTTTGTTGTCTACATTTGATCTTTTTTCGTTTTTTAGTTGGTTTTTTTTTTTTTTTTCCCTTCTGACTAGTCAATCACAACCATATCATCATTTCATAAAAGCCCAAGGGCACATACAAAAGAATCCATCCAATCCATCATACAAAGATAAGAAATCAACATGCACCCAGCCAACAAAATAGACAATTATATTCAAAACAGGATACTTAATTTCTTTCATCAAGACTGATAAGTACAAGCTGGCCACCTAAGGTCAGCCCTAATGGGTATGGTCAGCTCGGCTATACAGACAGCTCAGTCATACCCAGTATCATGATGAAGACGGTGTCATGAGCACCCGTGATGAGTTTTTGAGTCCTAAAGGGACTCTGAACCTTATCAATAGGGATGTATGATGTAAAGATAAGCCTAAGGGTTCATGAAGTTTATCCATGGTACTCCTAAATACGTTAGGACTTAGGAGTCCAAATCCGAATAGGATTAAGATACCTAATATGTTATGGGGACGAAGAGGATTAGAGACAATTGGATGGCGTATTGGTTTTGGAGGGATTAAATAGTAAGATGAGATAAAATAGTCAGAGGGATTAAATAAGAAGGGTAAACCCACATTGGTGTGACTTTTAAGAATGGGTGATTAAATAGTCCATGGTTTGGATGAGGGATAAAAATGGGGCATAAGAAGGGTGGATGATGTAAAATCATGTCAAAAGACTTTATTGCCCTTGGTAATGCATATATTAGCTTATGTATTTTTATAATTATGTAAATACCAAAATTAATTATTATGTTATAAATTATATTAAGTAATTCATTTCAATATTCTTTTATGGTATAAATTAAGAATCATCCCTTCATCAATTTTTAGAATTAAAAATAAAAAATTATCTTGTAATTTTTTTATAAATCATATTAAGTAATTTTTTATAAATCATATTTGTATGAACCCAACGTTAAAGTTAGTGAGTGAGTAATTTTTTATACTTTTCATTTATGTTTTGTAATCCAACTTTATGAATCATATTAAGTAATTTTTTATGCTTTTCTTTTATTTTTTGTATCGAATGAAAGATCTCTAGTATTAGTTTAATTTGGTGGAAAAATAAATAAAAAATTATAAGTGGAAGTACTTTATTTTTTTATCCAAAGGAAATTGCAAAGCAACTCAACAAGCCAATAAGTGACCAATGTAATTTTTTTTAAACCTTTTCTATTTACTCCCTCCGTCCCTTTTTAAATGTGTTACTTGGGATTCTGTGCCATTTTCAACGACTTATAACTTTTAATTTATAATACCTTTTATGATTTTAAAAATTTTGTATAATAGAAATAATTAAGATCTATCAAACAAGATCCATAATGCATATGTTTTGAGGTTCACATTAAAAGTTATAAGCCGTTGAAAATGGCACAGAATCCCAAGTAACACATTTAAAAAGGGACGGAGGGAGTATCAAACTAAAGATCTCTATTAGTAGTTTAATTTGATGCTAAAAAAATAAATATTTATGCGCGGAAGTACTTTATTTTTTGAACCGAAGGAATTGCATGGGGGGTAGGGAGGTAAAATGGGGTGGTATATCCCCCCTGACTAAATATAAGCACTCCTCCCCCTGCTTTTATTTAGTGCGGCTTCTCCCTGACTATTTAGCCCGCGGCTATTTAGTGCGGGTGTGTTTTTTGTTCCCAAACCATGACCTAAACATCACATCATCCCCTTATCCCCCCTGATTGCCTCATCCCTCTCCGTAATACTTCATCCAAACGAGCCCTAAGGGTTCATGAAGTTTATCCATGGTACTCCTAAATACGTTAGGAGTCCAAATCCGAATAGGATTAAGATACCTAATATGTTAAGGGGACGAAGAGGATCAACTCAACTAGCAAGGAGTCAAGACTGCAAGTAATAATGGGACTCAACCACCACGAATGCCTATATAATCATCTATCAAACTAATAATTGGGTACGTGGCTCTAGTATCCTTATTACTTGAGTGATATTCTTGTCATCTACAAAACCATTGACTTAGGCATCGGAGGTTGGTTAGCTAACACTACACCGGTGTCTCTAGTCTTTCTTGTTTTGCGGGCCATTTATCGAGCAACACGGAAAACAACCTCATCAATTGGCACCGTCTATGGGAAAGAGATTACTCCTATTTTTTGCTAACCGGTTTGGTTCCAAAAATTTTGACCTAGTCCGGTTCTCAATTTTTGGGATTTTTAATTTGGATCTCATCCACACCCTTTTTGTCTGGGATCTGTCCGCACCTTCACTTTTCCGATCATATTTTCATAATCCGAACCGTCCAATGTGTTTAAAATACTATGTTTTTCAAAGTCCACACAAGAAAGTGAAAGTGCGAGATTATGGCAGACTTTATTCTTTACATTCATTTCGGCAATTTTGGAATTAAATTCTTTTTGGACAGTTCAAAATACTCTCCTTGGTGCTTATATTCAGCCGTCCTGTATTGTTCTTGTTGCCAGAAATTTTGATTTCCGTCTACATCTCAGAAGCACATTTTTGTGAGAGAGACAAACAAAGTTCAAACCAAGGCGTTCATCGGAGGTATTCCGACATTCGTGGTTCAGCCGTTATATCCTCAGAGACAGACGCCAAATTACCTACGATACTCAAGGTAGGCGGCGAATTTGTTTTAAGGAGACTGTAGTTTTCACAAGACTCAATTGGGGTATTCTAAGTTCGATTTCCTGCTTTATGTAATTTGTTATTTGTATTTCTGCAACTGTAAATTCTGTATTTATATCAACGAAATTGTATTTTGGATTTTGCCGTTCAATTTTTCCAAACAAGCCTAAAACAACACAACAGCACCAATCCAAGGATTAGCCACCCAGATAAGGGACAACGCTCCAAAGGTATAAAATGAAGGTAAAAGTTGTAATGATGATGGCTTTTAACATACTAAAGTTGGATTTACAGAGAACCACACTTAAAAAAGACAGAGGAAGAAGCACACTTAAAGAAGACAGAGGAAGTAATTAATAAACTAAACCTTTGGAGATTAAGAAACAAGGAAAAAAATTTGAACTACGTTCTAACTGTAACTGATTACAAGATGAACTTAAGGAAGACTGGATTATCTATCCACATGATGCATCCCTCTTGTAATCTCTACAAAACTGCTACCCCTCTTGTGATCTCTACATATACTGCTACCCTAAAGTGACCATCTACAAAAACATTGAAAATCTACTTGCGGATTTACAGTGGCATTTGGGTGGAGTAGTTCTTCCTGTCTATCTTTATCTTCAATAGTCTGTGGGACTTCATAAAAAGAAAAGAATCGAAGAACAGCCTTATTGCTGTAAAAATTGGAAGGCTGGATTTTCAAGAAGTTCTGCAGCTGGTTTTACGTCCGAGAAATCCTTCTCTTTGATCAAAACGCCAAAGTCATCTTCAGAGAAGGGAATGCTGCATTTATGGAGCACAATAAGTATCGAACATAATTTGCTCTCTCTAAGAAGGTTATTTTTTCCACCTCATACCTAGAATCGTCATCCAACAAAAAGGAGTTGCTATCTTCATCATTTGAGTCTTCCATCATAAGTGCCTTCATGCTGGATATAACCTGAGGAATGGGACAGTTGGAGCACGGAAGTGTGCCGCAATTACAAGTACTAATCAATGACGAATAAACAAATTGCAGAACAATTAGATAATTCTCTTATTTTAAGAACCAAAGAATATTGTCATTTCTTTAGCTTACATCTGGGGAAACACTTTGAGTTTTATAGTCGTCATCCCAGTAAAGCGTAGATACTCTATACAGTTGCTGTACACTAAGAATCTGAAATAGATCGAAAGCATAACTGTGAGAGAGAAGAGAGGCACGAAAAGGTGAGTGGGACACATGCTAACCAAATCTTTTGCACTACGCGTTTCTTTCCCACCAATATGTTCTTCTGAATTTTTTCAAAAAAAATTTACGGTTACACAGGTTATCCACCAGTTAACTATTAAACATGAAGCACACACAGAGACTTACAGGGCAGAGATCATTCGTAATTTCATCATAGGAAATTCGTGATTTCTGATGTACAACCTGCATATAAAATTCATAGCATGAATTGACCAAAAAAACAATGGAACATAAATTTTCTTCAAATATGAATCAGAACGTCACAAAAATCACAACAGCGTAATCCACACAGAATAACTCCATAAAGAAAATGACAACAGGGTCGAATCTGAAATCCTACATAGTCCTTTAAGCTTCATTATTTGAACTTTGAACAATAAACTAACGTCCAACATACAGCATAAAATTTCACTCATTTTTTCATTGATCTAAGCAGACAGATATGAGCTTTTCCGGAAGCAAGTGGAGGAGAGTGATAAAGAGAGAATGTGGTAAAATTTGGATGGAGAAAGCAGGAGGAAACAAAGCTTACGAGGGTAAGTAGTTGACAATGGTAATATGATTATCATTCCATATAGGATGAGGTAACGATAAAGAGGACAGGTGGCACACGCTCCTATAACTGACAATAGGTGCAAGAGCAAATGAGATCGTGGTTATGCTACGCCACAACAGGCTCATGGGGTGTTGTAGCATCGTCTCTGGTGTCCCAGCGTGATTGTGTGAGCCGCTTCATGACAGGTGCACTATGCAGGCATCAAATGGTTGAACAAAATTGATCGTCTAGTAATAGGGCACAGTGATGCTTAGCAAAAAATATATAGGGCATGGTGATTTGCTCATCATTTTGTGCCATGGGCCATCTGTCTGAGATAAAGGTGTTAACTTCGTAGAAAGAGAGAGACAAACGTGTTTTCTCGTTAGGTTTACAAATAATAGGACTTTACAGGATATATACATGGATAGAGACACAAAGAACTAAACTACCCTAGGAACTATATACATGACAAATTAGCCCCTAACTTAACATAACTTAACACTCCCCCTCAAGTTGGTGCAAAGATCAGGCCCAACTTGAACACAATGTGGTGAAAACCTTTGCTACTAAGACCCTTAGTAAATACATCAGCTAATTGGTCTTCAGATCTCACAAAGGCATGCATATCAAACCATTGCTTAGCTTCTCCTTAATGAAATGTCTGTCAATTTCTATATGCTTCGTTCGATCATGTTGAACAGGGTTATAAGAAATGTTGACGGCAACTTTATTGACACAGTAAAGCTTCATAGGACCACTGATCACACAAAAAGGTTTGGAGCCATAAAAGCTTGCAAATACCATGAGCCATAGCTCCATACTCAGCCTTTGCACTAGACCTAGCTACTACTGACTGCTTCTTACTCCTCCAAGGAATGTGCAATAGCTAGAAGTAGATCGCCTATCATCAACAGAACCATCGAGTCCGCATTAGTGAAAGCTTTCAATCTCAAGTGACCATGACTGGAGAAAAAAATTCCTTTACCTGGGGCAGATTTGAGATACCTCAAGATGCGATAAACTGCATCAAGATGCATGGTATGAGGCCCATGCATAAATTGGCTCACAACTCTCATGGCATAGGATATATCTGGTTTAGTGTGAGACAAGTATATTAGACAACCCACAAGTCTGTGATATCTCTCCTTGTCTATATGCTCTCCCACATTGCTACCAAGATGCTCTCCCACATTGCTACCAAGATGATGATTGGCCTCAATGGGTAAGTCAGCAGGCTTACATCCTAACATACTAGTTTCTTCCAAGAGATCAAAAATGTACTTCCTTTGAGAAATAAAAATCCCTTTGTCAAATCTAGCTACCTCTATTCCAAGAAAGTATTTCATTGACTCCAAATCCTTAATTTCAAACTTTTGAGCAAGAAGAGCTTTAAGGCTAAGTATCTCGTCCACATCATCCGCTGTCATTATTATGTCATCAACATAAACAATAAGAACAATAATCTTACTATTACTTTTCTTGATGAACATAGTATAATCAGCATGACTCCGCTTGTATCCAAATCTCAACATGGCCTTGAGAAATCTATCAAGCCATGCTCTAGGAGACTGCTTCAATCCATAGAGTGTCTTTCTCAATCTATACACCTTTCCTTCTGTTGAAAAGGAGGAAAAACCTGGTGGTATATCCACGTGTACTTCCTCCTCTAAGTCACTATGGAGAAATGCATTCTTCACATCAAACGGTTGAAGAGGCCAATTCAAAGTAGCAGCACAAGAAAGTAAGGTCTGAACAGAGTTCATCTTTGCCACCGGAGCAAAGGTCTCCTCATAGTCAATACTATATGTTTGAGTGAAGCCCTTGGCAACAAGTCTGGCCTTGTATCTCTCAACTGTCTCATTAGCTTTGTGTTTCACAGTGACCGCCGTTTACACCCCACAACTTTCTTTCCCTCAGGGAGCGCTACTAGTTCTCAAGTGCCATTCTTTTTCAAAGTTGTCATCTCCTCTACCATAGTTTCTTTCCACTTAGGTATTATGTGAGCTTTTTTCCATCCTTGTGGAATAAATATAGAAGAGAGAGAAGAGACAAATGCATGATACGAGGGAGATAAACCGAGAATATGAAACAAACAGAGAAATACGATGTTGAGTACATGCTTTAACTCCTTTTCTATGAGCAACAAGAATATCAAGATCATCAAAAGCAATTGGAAGTGGTTCATTACAAATGAGTCAGTTGAGGAGTCAGGAATTGGAGTAGGCGATTTAAATTGGCCAAGTCGCTTCGCACAGGTCGATTTCCCCTCTTTCTTTGGAGAAAAGGTCTGCAAATTTTGCCTATCTAGTCTACCACCAACATCTTGTTCCGCTCTTTCCGTAGATGAAGGTTCGGGAAAAATTCAAAATGCCCCCCAAACTTTACACCAAATGTCTCATCGCCCCTCCCAAACTTTCAAAAAACTCAATTTTACTCCCAAACTTTCATTCCGTTATCAAAATAACTCCTTCCGTCTCAATCTATTAAAGAACTAACGGGACATGCTGACTTGGATGTTTTGGGCCGTTAAATATGCTGATATGGTATCTCTGTCCACTTAAAATGTGACATGTACATCCACTGAAAATGTGACATGTGTACTCCAAGTCCCCCCCCCCCAACACACACAGAGTCTTACCTATCTCTGATCATATCATCTACCAATCACCATTGCCGACCAAGAACCAAAACCACCGACACCCAAACACAGGAGGTGCAGCAGCAGGAGCAAAACCCAGGTCACCCGTCCACGTCGAACCCAGGTCATTGGAGAAGAAGGTTTTGTTGGTCTTCTAACAAATTTCTTGGTTCTTGGTTTCGATCTCTTCTCCATATCATATACGTACACTTAAATCTATCTGTATGGTTAAAATAATAATTGGGGATTTGATTTGGGTAGAAATCGAACGATCCAAAAATAAATAAATAAAAAAAGGAAAAAGTGAAAGGAGGGTTTACATCTGGAATTTGGGAATATCCATACAAATATCCATCACCACCAATCCACCGGAAAACAGCCACCCGTCCACGCTGGACCAGCATGAATGACAAAGACGTCCCTTCCACAAATGAACAAGCCACCTCCGGAACCCAAGGAAATCACCCTCTGTTGCTGCCCCAAAAACGAGCACCCATTGATTGGAGAGAAAGACCTTGAAATCCCGGCAAACAAAGTACCCGGAAGTTGGACCGCCACCTAACCCATGCAGACCACACCACGCTGCCAGAAGTCGACCCCTCCTCTGCTGCTTCTAAACCCCTCAAATAGATCTATCAGACCCCCAAACCAAACCTTCAACAATCAACACTTCGCCACCAGAAGTCGAAATGCCAATGAACCCCCATGTAGGTCTTTGAATCATGATGGTCTGTCTTGGAATCTGGAGATTTGGTGGAATTGAATTCTTTTTCAATTCTCTGACTACTCAGCTGGAGGAGGAAGATGGGTTTAGTTCAGCTGGAGGAGGAAGATGAGAGAGAGAGGGGACTTGAAGTACACATGTCACATTTTAAGTGGACAGAGATACCATATCAACATATTTAACGGCCCAAAACATCCAAGTCAGCATGTCCCGTTAGTTCTTTAACAGATTGAGACGGAAGGAGTTATTTTGATAACAGAATGAAAGTTTGGGAGTAAAATTGAGTTTTTTGAAAGTTTGGGAGGCGATGAGACATTTGGTGTAAAGTTTGGGGGGCATTTTGAATTTTTCCCTAAAGGTTCCTGACTGGAGTTTTCTTTCTCCCCCTCACTATGACAGGGTAAAGAGTAAGACCACGACTCTGGAGTGTAAAATGTCAACAGCTCTTCCTCCCTCATCTCTTTCTGTCTATCACTCTCCCCCTGAAGAGATGAAGTGGAAAGAGGATAAAAGGATTCTGTTTCCCAAAAGGCGACATCCATGGAGACAAATGTGTGTTTAGAGTGTAAGTCGTAGCATTTATAGCCTTTTTGGGTAGGGGAATAGCCAAGGAAAATACATTTTCGAGCTTTGGGATCTAACTTACCACGAGGATGCTAAGGAGCATGGACAAAACACACAACCAAAGACCTTTGGTGGAAGAGACGAAATCCGAGAACCACCAAGGAGATCCTTTAGAGGAGTTTGGAACTTAAGAACACTGGATAGCATGCGATTGATAAGAAAAGCTGCAGTAAGAATAGCTTCGCCCCAAAAATGTTTAAGGACATTCATGGTGAACAATAGAGAGCGGGCTACCTCAGCAACTTTATTTTGTTGTGGAGTGCCAACACAAGTCGTCTGAAAGAGGACGCCAGAGTCATTAAGATATGCCCAAAAGTCCCATCTATATACTTAGTCCCATTATCACCTACGGAGAACTTTAGTGTTAGCATCAAATTGAGTACGCTCCATTTGATGAAAAGATTTAAAGTACGAAAAAATCTCTTTTTTGGCCCGAAGTAAATACACCTAAGTGACATGAGAATAAAATTTGATAAAGGTGACAAACTAGCGATAGCCAGACAGAGATGTGACAGGATAAGACCCCCAAACATCAGAATGGATAACCATAAATGAGGAATCACTTCTTTGATTAACAGGAGCACAAAATGAGCGTTTATGTTTCGCAAGCTCACAAGCTTCACAAAAGAACCGACTCTGAGGACATTGCTTAACCAAACTAGCGAACAGTCTTTCTAGAATTCCAAAAGATGGATGACCCAATCTACGATGCCACTGATGTAACAAAGGAAGAGCAAAACCCATATCTGCTTCAAGAGCTTGACCACATGACAAAGGTGGACAAACTGGAATACGTGTAATGTGTTTGTAAGTGAAATTTCACATGAAATGACTTTTTCCATTGGGTGCCTCTTTCCTAACATTGTTGCAAATGTCAGTTCATGAAGACGGTTCTAGTGCCAACGTGATGGCAGATATGCCAACTATGGCTCATCTTCGAGTATGTGCAACCCCCATGCTATGCAGGTACATTGTTTGTCTACCTTTTGACTTCCATGAAATTCCTTTTCTTATGCACCTGCCACGATTTTTGACCCTTCGTTTTCTATAGCCTTTGCCATTCTGACGAGGCTCCTAGCCAAAAGAGCCCCTATCATCCCGCAGCCTTCCTCGTCTGTTGTCTTTTGAGGAATTCCTTGGAAGGGCTGCCTTCAAATAGGATATGCAATGAAATGATGCAATTTGCAGGCATACTTGTTGAGAGGAAGTCATTGCCACTCACTCCACTGTTGCTCTAATCCTTAAAAAATCAAGAATGGATTTAGTAAATCAAGAGTAAGAGAGAGGTCCTTAAAGATGTGTACTATCATAACCATCTCTATACATTTTAAAGATGTATACTATCATAACCATCTCTATATAATGTATTTTCAAATATCAGTTTTGGGCACTTCGAGGTTGCTGCTTGCTGTTCCTTTTGTTTCGAGACCATTGCAGATGGAAGCCAAGACAGGAATGCCTCACAGCGCGGTGGCATGGCTAGCAATATCATGCAAATACACAACCATATATTGTGGTGAAAAAGGGTATTGCTCATGCCTAGCTGTGCCACAGAGTGTTTGGTGGTGAATGCTGAAGTTCTAATTGTTTCTGATGAGGGGATTCTGATTGCGATAACCGTTTTTAAATAGAAAATACAGTATCTCACTGAAGGTTTTAATGGTGCCATAACATATAACCCCGTCGTGTGGTGTAACAGTTTAGACCAAGGTTTGACGAGTCTGCCTTGGGAGTTGAAGAGCAAGGAGGAAGTGTTCGAAGATCTCGTAATTGGAAAGACTTTGGACGAAGAGATTAAGAGGCATGGGGATTTCCTTATGCAAGGGTGAGGGAGGGTTGGTAAGGTGACTGATAGGTGAAAAGATCTATGCCGAAGGAATTTGGGTAAATTTCAAGTTTTTGTTCAAGGTTCCGCTCTTGTGGTGATTTTGTGAGAAATGTTGGAAAGGATACTAGCTTGAGTCGGCCCCCTGCGTAAGTGCCGTAAGCCTTTTTCTCGAGGCCCAAGATCCCTCCATGTTACGAATAAGTGATTTTGGTGGTTAGGCATCTGGTTATTCTACAAGATCCCTCCATGTTAGCAAGAAGTGATTTTGGTGGTTAGGCATCGGGTTATTCTGCATTAGCCAAAGTGAGTACCGTATGAAGAGCTTTGACTGAGGCTAAAAGTGTGAACATTTCAAGCCGTGCAGAACCTATGGCTCGCACCTATCTTAGGGGCTCAATAGGGCCTTCGTTGGCGGCAAGGAGATTCAGTAAGTTTCAAAGAGGAAGGTTGCCACTAAACTGAGTCGACTTATGTTGGATGAGGTATACCCTATTTTGTGTTGTTTTTCCAACACCCTCCATCTCTATTAGTAGTGCCACGAACTAATAAGACTGATTTTCTTTCTTTTCTTTTCTTTTTTTTTTTATATTTTATTTCGAGTCCATCCTATCCATTTACATGAATCATTGAAAAATTACCAATCCGATTATATAATCGAATTTAGATTAACACAAAACGATAGGCATTGTCAAGTCGACAATCTATCCATGATCTTTTTTCTATTTCTCTCACTTTTTAATAAGAATATTTACACTATTTCTTTCACTTTGTAACAAGAATAATTTTTCTATTTCTTTAACCATCTCCTGTAATAATCTGAAATCTTTTTTGTTGTATTTCTTCGCATAGGGGGGTGAAGAATTTATCGCTAGGTAGTACTGTCCTTCAGCGAGGTGTAAGGTCATGGCTCTGGATGTTTCTCTTTTGTATCTTTGTGTATCTCTTAAATATTGTAATCATATCTCATTGAATCTTTCTATTTAAGGCATAGATTAGGCATATTTTTTGTGTTTCCTTTCTAGGGTCAGGTTATCTCTATTTAAACGTGTGTTAGCATTGTAACAAGCATTCTGAATTTCAGTAATATAATCAATTCGTTCTTCTCCTCTCTCTGAATTGTAACATGGTATCACAGTGGGTTCTACCCTAACTCTTGATTTGCAATCCGTCTCCCCCAATCGATTTCTCTCCCCCCCTTTTTCATCTCCATCACCAATAGTTTCTATTTCTGCAATCAGTCTCCAAGGTTACGTTAATCTCTCCTGTCATCCACCGGTAAAATATGGCTATACTAATACTTGTTTCTAGTCTTCTTTTCAATCCTTTCTTTCTCGGATTCACACTTATTTTGAGCCTAGGTCCTATAAAGAAGCATGTAATGATCTTTTCAAAAAAAAAACTTGTGATTCCAATTGGATGGATCGAATGCAGCTGAACTCACTGCCCTTGCCCAAAATCATACTTGAGAATTGATCCCACTACCAGATGGTAAAAATCTTATTGTTTGCAAATGGATCTACAAGACCAAGACTCATTTTGATGGTTTTTGGAGTGGTATATGATAACTTTCAAAGGAGAGAAAGAAACAAACGTATTACCGTACAAACGTACTACGGAGTATCACATTGCACTGCATTAGAAAGCATTGAAAGATTACAAGACTAATGAAGGGATTATATAGGCTAACCCTAATAACCCTAGCAAAACCTTAAAAAGGACTAAACTACCCCTAACATAAAAGATAAATAATAATTAACTAAAACCCTAACAATTAACAGAAACCGTAAATTATACTCCCCCCCCCCCCCCCCCCCCCCCCCCCCCCCCATTATGCGAAGCCGGAGAACATCGTGAGTTTGTCAAGAAAATAACAACTGCAAATCAACTACTGCAAACCAATTATTGCTAATCAACTGCTGCAAATCAACTACTACGGAGGTGGTGAGCAATGCAAAGTGGTGCAAACTAGAACATGCAAATAGGAAGAAGAACCGATGCTGAACATGTGCTAACCAGATACCAAATTGCCGATGGAAACAATACCAGGAGAAAGAAGAGATGCTAACTAATTTAAACTAAAAGGTGACATAGCCATGGTAGTAGAGATCACCAACTATGGCAAGCCCTAATATGCTTCTTGGACATCCAATCCTGTGGTACAAGAACCATGCAAACTTGACATAGTGGTGGTCATAGCACAAGCTTGTGAAGGATGCTTTCGGATAGCCAAAAATGTCTGATACTGCTAATACTGGTCAAACAAGGGGGAAGTTGGAACGCCGTCAGAGGTCGAGAAACTGGCTAGTGGGGCAGCAAAGGTTGATGGAGGTCAAGGAAATTGTTAAGATTGCAAAGGAAACTACAGAGACTGAGACCATTGAGGAAACTGTTGAGCCTGCTGAGAAAACTGTTGAGGCTGCTAAGGAAAATGTTGAGACTGTTGTGGGGGTCAAAAAACCTAACATAGTGGTCATAGCACAAGCTTGTGAAGAATGCTTTCGGATAGCCAAAAATGTCTGATACTGCTAATACTGGTCAAACAAGGGGGAAGTTGGAATGCCGTCAGAGGTCGAGAAACTGGCTAGTGGGGCAACAAAGGTTGATGGAGGTCGAGGAAATTGTTAGAATTGCAAAGGAAACTACTGAGACTGAGACCACTGAGGAAACTGTTGAGCCTACTGAGAAAACTGTTGAGGCTGCTTAGGAAAATGCTGAGACTGTTGTGGGGGGTCAAAAAACTGCTGAAACTGAAACTGCTGAGAATTGTGTTGGGGCACGCATTCTTCTAGTGTCCCTTCTGGCGACAAAAACTACACTCATCCAAAGCAACCCGAGGCCTAGGTTTTCCTGTAACCTGAATCAAGTGAGACGGTGGTGTAGACAAAAAGGGTGCCATATACGACAAAGCCTAAGGAGCAGCAAATACTGACTTCGAAGGAGATGCAATGGAGGCCACCTTGAACCTAGTTTCCTCAGCGATAAGTTCACTAACTGCACCATCAACTATAGGCTGTGGAGAACGATGAAGCATAGCCCCACGAAGAGGCTCAACTTCGTCATGAAGAGCCATAAGAAGCTGCACAAGGAGGCTTTTCTCACGGTACTCTATATAGAAATCAAACGACTTCGTCTACGGGTTCCATTAAAATCAAGTGATCCCAATATTTTGACATCTCATTGTAAAAATCCTTGCTTAGCATCCCGAATAGAGCTCTCAAGTTCATACTCTTTTGCAAAATTGGACTAAAGATACATATACTTCAAATAATCTGAAACTTCCTTGGCCGTATCATACTTTGAGAAATTCATACTAATGCTAGGTTCAACAGAATTATGAAACCAGGTAAGGACTCGTGCATTTTCTAGTTCCCATGTCGCAAAGGCGGGGACATTCTCCATCTTAGGATCATCTCATTTCAAAAGAGTAGGTTTGACAATAGACCCTATGACATGACCTAACATGCCTTTACCAACAACAAAATTCTTCATAACACTTGCCCAATAAGAATAGTTACCACTAGTCAACCGACCACTGATTGCTTTATCTTCCGACATAAAAAGTGACAAATCAGATGTATTATTCCAAAAATAATAAAATTGAAGTCACAACCAGCACCAAGTAGAGAACCAATGAAGTTTTTGAAGTCAATCAAACCCCACAACAGAGATGCAAAAGGCCTTCTAACAGTACAAAAGCAATAGATTAGAACAATCAAAGAGAGCCCCATAGATTTTGAGTGTATTCAAAGAAGATCTCGTGAGTTTCGAGAATACCCAATAGGTTTCGAGTCCAAAACAAGGTCAAGGGGTGGTCGCCAGAGTTCATTAGTGACAGAGACTGGTCGCCAGAGTTCGTAAGTGACACCAATTCGTAAGTGACAGAGGGGTGGTCGTCAGTGGTCGCAGGTGCTGTGGGTTATTGATCGGCGAAGTTTGGTTGGCCAGTTGTGGTGGGAGATCAATCTGGGTGCCTTTATTCTATGTATTGATGGAAAGAAAGGGTGCAATTGACTGGAGAAAAGAAGAAAAACAGCGAGAAGGGATACGACCTGATGAAGGTGCGATTAGCCCAAATTGTGCTTTGATACCATGATAACTTTCAAAGTAGAGAGAGAGAGAGAGACAAACGTATTACCAAACAAATGTACTATCATATTGCATTGATTTAGAAAGCGAAAGATTACAAGACTAATGAAGGGGTTATACAGGCTAACCCTAATAAGCCTAGCAAAACCCTGAACACATAAAAAGGACTAATCTATCCCGAACATAGAAGATAAGTAACAATTTAACTAAAACCCTAACAATTAACTAAAACAATAAATTATACTTCACAGTATAAAGCCCACTTAATTGCTAAAGGATTTCATCAGAGTATGCGATTGATTATGAGACCTTTGCTCCTATTGCCAAAATAACCAGTGCTCGCACCTTGATTTCTATCGCCGCCGTGTGCCAGTAGCCTCTATGTTAGTTGGATGTGAAGAATGCTTTTCTCAATGGATAGCTCTCTTAAAAGGTTTACATACAAGGCCTCCTGGATTCTCTCATCCCTCTGATGTTGTTTGTCGCTTGTGTCACACTCTCTATGGCTTGAAACAATCACCTCAAATATGCTCGATTTCAAGATGTGGCTCTTCGGATTGGCTTGTAGCCCAGTATGCATGACTCTGCTCTCTTTCTACGTCGCACATTTAATGGTCTGGTTGTTCTCTTATTATATGTTGATGAAATGATCATCACTGGATTTGATTCTGATTCTGCTACTATTAGTGACGTAAAACGTCATCTGTTTCAAGAATTTGAGATGAAAGACTTGGGCCCTCTTCAGTATTTTCTTGGTATTGAAGTCGCTTCCTCTCCCCGGGGGTGTCTTCTGGGCCAGTCCAAGTATGCTAATGATATCCTTCACCGTGCTCGTCTCATCGATACCAAAACTGTTGATACTCCCCTCGAGCTTCGTATCTTGAGGTATCCCAAATCTACCCCAGGTAAAAGAATTTTGTTCTCCAATCATGGTCACTTGAAATTCGAAGCCTTCACCGATGCAGACTAGGCGGGTTTTATTGATGATAGGAGATCTACCTCTGGTTATTGCACCTTTCTTGGAGGAAATCTGATTACTTGGACGAGCAAAAAGAAGTTTAGCTAGATCTAGCGCAGAGACTGAATACAGAGCTATGACTCATGGTGTTTGTGAGCTTTTATGGCTCAAAACCTTTTTATGTGATTTGAAATTTCCTAATACTAGTCCTATGAAACTGTGATAATAAAGCGGCCATAAACATTGCTCATAATCCTGTCCAACATGATTGAACGAAGCATATCGAAATTGACAGGCACTTTGTAAAAGAGAAGCTGAGCAACGGTTTGATTTGCATGCCTTTTGTGAGATCTGAAGACCAGTTAGCTGATGTATTTACTAAAGGTCTTAGTAGTAAAAGTTTTTACCCCACTATGTTCAAGTTAGACCTGATAGATATCTTTGCACCAAATTGAGGGGGACTGTTAAGTTAGGAACTAATTTGTTAGTTTTATTCTTACCTAAGGGTAGTCTTGTACATGTACCTTTGTTCATATATATAGTGGAAATGAGAAAGGGGGAGCCCTAACACCTCAGATTATTCACGTCCTCACTGTCTCTAACTTTACGTTCTCTTTCTCCTTGGCAAACCCTCGTGCTATCTGCTCTCGCATCCTGAGTTCAAAAGCAGGAGGGGGGTTGAATGTATCTCTTTGTATCTTTGTGTATCTTTTAAATATCGTAATCGTATTTCATTGTATCTTTCTATTTAAGGCATAGATTAGACGTATCTTTTGTGTTTCCTTTTTAGGGTTGGGCTATCTCTATTTAAACATGTTAGCACTTTAACAAGCATTCTGAATTTCAGTACTACAATCAGTTCATTCTTCTCCTCCCTCTGAATTGTAACAATGGCTTGCCGAGCTACTCGTCAGCTAGTCCTCCGGTACCTCTGCTTGTTCAAGTAGTTCTAGGATCAAGGAAGTATTGAATGTGAAGTCCCTATAGGTGGTGCTTCCAAGTCCTGTAGAGTCGGCTCCGGCCCAGCAGCTCCAGAAGTGCTGACTGAGGTTTCTTACATAGAATACATTCGGCCTGATCTAATAATTCTTGCGTAGGATGCAAGGCATAGACATACGAGCAATGGGGTTGATGTGGGAGGAGAGAAGAGTACTGGAGTTGAATGACGATGTCGCTGATACAGCTGAAAACCATTTTTATAAAAAAAAAAACATCATTTTACGCAAAACTAGATGAAGATACAGAAAATAATTATCTTTTCTTGCATAGTCCGAGAACCCTTCAATTAGAAGATTGACGGATCTGACCCCTAGACCACCCACGCTCGATGCTCGTACCCAAGTCCATGCTCCTAGATCTCTATTATTTTCACAACAGCGAAGGAGTACTAGTGAGCTGTGAGCATTTCAAACTGGTGCAACATTTTATGATAATCACCATTATTGTTCAACAACCTAAATATACTTGAACGCCAAAGCATACATATCTGAACTAACGCATTAGAACAAGAGAACTTACCAAGAATCCGACAGCCTGTCTTATGTGCTTTAGTTCATCCCACGCTGAGCCTGCATACTGCATTAGCAAGAAAACAGACAAAAGTTATTCCCAGGTTGAAATGTGCATGTGGAACTGTGCCTGACAAAAAATATTACACCCAACAAAAAGGGTGCAGCGATACATAAATGAACGGTAAAAGTACTAACAATAATGACTAGTCTCATTGGGGTCAATGGGAAAAGCTAGAGCTGTTAAGCACGAGAACCAATTCAAGTCTAAGGGTAGCCACATCGTGCAAATTAAGCTGAGTTAGGTTTCTACCTCTTCCACTCTTCCAGCGCATATATCGATTGAAACAGCAATCAGTAATGACCTATTAAAACAAAGAACAGTACCTCTGCTTTTACTTGGCCGCACCATAATTCTAATTCAGCTAACCCAGTCTTGACGTATTCACCATTGTTAAATGTGCAACACTCTCGACGAAGGAGAAGACTGCAGTAGCATACACCAAAATTAAAACACAACTTAATAACATACAATGGTAAGCATTCCAGATACGGGGGAGCAGCAGCTACCTATTAAATATCTGTACATTAATATAAGAAAAAGTCTGAGTAAACATCTTCTGACAGAGAATTGGAGGTACCTGAAAAGCAATATAGTAATTAGTAAGAGTCAACATGAAATCCAAGGAAAATCGTGCTTTTGCTTGTTTTTGAACGAAGTAAAACTCACGTACAAAATTTTCTTTCAAAATGCTGAGGAGCTCATTTAGGCTCTGAACGATGCTATGCCAGTGACTGGCCGGAGGACTATTGCTGAATGACCGCCCCAAAGATTGCATACCATTGCCTCTTGAAGCTCTTGGTGCCTGGATTGCAAGAAATGGTCAAGAAAAAGTTTAGTTCTTGGTCGTTAACGAACAGTGTAGTAGATAACAATCTGAATTCAAAAAAGTTTTAAACAGTGGCAAAAAAAGAACCACTGACAGGCACATAGATACATGACATGGAAATTCTATATAAATGGAGACAGGGACAGCAAAGGGGACCAAAAAAAAAAAAAATAGTTACTGTTATTGGCATCGCTGAAGCATCCAACTCAAAATCAATTGGCAATGAGTGGAGAGGCTGCCTAGGCTCATATACTATTTTTGGAGTTATAATTAACCATTGTGAGACAAGCTCTAACATTCCGCCGCAAGTGCGACCCCCGACCCGCACGCAGGGAGGTAAAGAAAGGGCACTTAAAGCACAAGCAATCAATCAAGAGAGTCTTGTCCAAAAGTCTACAAAAGTCTAGCTTTGATATCATGTTAAAGCATCCAACTCAAAACTAATTGGCAATGAGTGGAGAGGCCGCTTGGACTCATAAACTAGTCCCGGAGGTTACAATTAACCAATGTGACACAAACTCTAGCAATTATTAACAAGAATATCCCGAACACCCGAAAAGACTGGGAACCCACATAAGCTTTAGTACGAAAATGAAAACTAACTCTACTTCTACACTAAGAAGCACAGTACCAGCAACATGCAACGTAGACAAGCAGACACCTTAGTTCTCCAAAAATTAGTACATACATGATAGGGACAAGCCTCAGGTACAAAAAACTCACATTATAGATTGTCATAGGAATTCATATAAAGCTGGAAAACATTATTTCTTCAAAGGAAGACATAAAGTAAACAAATAGTCTCAATCAATTTGGGTTGGCTCCATGAATCTATTTTCTCCATTGAGCTTTGTGAAGGGCATCGGGTTCCGTGATATCCAACAAACCTAGATCCTTTCGAACTAATGCCTTTAAACTCTGAAGTCAATTATGGTCTACCTTTCCCCTTGAAGCTACCCTCTACCATAACCATACCTCCTAACCTATGTTACACGGATACGGATATTTATCCGAATTTGGATACGGATACGGGGATACGTTGAATATTCAAATATTTGTATGTATTTATATTTTATGTATTATTTATAGAAATGTCTTTTTTTTTTTTTAAATATCACCACTTATTTATTTAAATTTATTTATTCCAAGTACAAATATTAAAAGTAGTGGAGTACTAAATACTAGAGGGTAAGTACATGTCTCTATGGCCCATTAACAGATAAAATGTCTTCATGGCCCATCAATTGAGAAATGCAACTTTCATGTAAGCTTTAGTCCAAGGAAATAAGAATAAAGATGTTGCCCAAGCCCACTTAAATGGCCCAAACTATAAAAAAGAAAGTAAAAAGGTGGCCCAGCCTTTGTTATAAAACCCCAAAACTCTCAAAGCCCTATAATAACATCTCAGCAGCAGCAGCGAAGGGCTGCTTCGTCGAACGTTAGAAACTGCTGCAGCTGCTTTGTCGGATACAGTGGTACCTCTCTCTCTCTCTCCCCCTCCCTCCCTCCCTCTCTCGCAAACGTTTTTGCTTCTAATTCTATCTTGCAAAGTCATACCACACACCCATCTCAACAATCTCATTTAACCTACACATCCTACCCGCATGTAATAGCAATCCACCACTCCGAACCATATAACATGGATGGTCTTATAGCGTTATGTTTAGATTTTCCTTGTTTCTTAGCAATCCATCACTCCAAACCATAAAACATCGAAGGTCTTATAGTGGTACATTAAAATTTTCCCTTCAACTTTGTGAGTATCCTGCGGTCACACAACACTCCCGAAGCCGTGTACTCTATGATTCATATCCTATGCAATCTCTCCATCCTTGCTAACAATCAAGCCTAGATACTTAAAATGCTCACTTCTTGGTAAGTCCTTATATTAAAGGGCAACTTAATCAGCAGTAGCACTTTGAATACCTCGAAACTTACACTCCATGTACTCCATTTTACTCTTATGATTTCAAAATCCTTTTGGCTCCAAGGTTCAAATTTAGCATTAACAACTCTTGCATTTTCATCAATATCATGCGCATGCATACACCATGGGATATCATCAGAATACGTATATTCCATTAATCCATAACCAAGGTAATGAGAAAAGGACTCAAAGCATACGCCTGGTGTAATCTTAAGTCACAAAATAAACATTATTTGAAATTTTACCGCTAGATCAACTTCCGAAATTGCATTAACCTCCTAATCAGTTTCCAGAGTGTCCCCATGCGTCCGACTAAAGAAAGATAACAAAACATAGGACATGCATTTACGCATATCGGACGTTTGTTCAGAGAGTGTCGTGTCGAATCAGTATCGGATGTGGATACGTGAGGCTGGTAGATGTGTTAGTGCTTCTTAGTTTCTTCATAACTAATTGATGACCCATCGAAAAACAAAACAACAAGGCATAAGTGATAAGTTTGTTACAATATCTAACCCATGGAAATAAGTTTTCCCTGTTATAAAGTGACAACACACTGTGTCCCCATATGTGTCTCAAGTACACACTTTGTCCCCCACACAAACTTTACTGTAACTAAATTGACATACTACTTGGCGTGGCCCATATGTATCCCCAGCGGGTTTTTGTCAAAAGCATATGTGGACACAATGAACCCTTGGGGGTATCAGTGATTTAAAGGTAACAAGCAATATACAAAAAAACCCAAGTCATGGTACAATAACTCTCTAAACCTTGACAATGTCAAAAAAATACATTTTAACTTCCGAGGAATTATATTTACACCAGCTAACTTTCAAATAACCATGAAACAGAACACTTTACATCCAAAGTTCCTCACCAGTAGCTATATCTTTTCTAATTACCAACAAGTTCAACACTAGAATATCTATGCAACAGGTTTTCCCTGACAGAAGGACCTGCACACAAGCTATTGAAAGAAACAACTTTGATAAAAAATTGTACCTGGATACAGGAAGAAAGAATTGGGGACAAGTTCTTCTTGATATTGTCTCGAATGATGCTATATATCTTCTCCACATAAGCAGTCAGTTGCTGCTTGAAAAGCAAAGCTGGATATTTGGCCTCAACCTGGTGCACTTCAAGCCCACGGAAAGAAAGGTTGGCAGAAGAAGGGGATGATCGAAACCCCTGAGATTTTTATTTTATAAATCGTTCATACTCGGTCAAGTGCCATAGAAATGAAAAGCAATGATTTACTTTACACACCAGAAGTGAACAGTCAGCTAAACATCCTTTTCTTTTAGTGCAATCATTTTTTGTGCAATCTCTTAGAAAGGAAAATGTCTAGAAATGAATCAACAAGAACTTCTTTACTTGGGTCATCCTCCCAAAGAATGATGTTGGGGCAGGTGGTTTCCCTGGAGTTGCAGTAGTATCTTTCAAAGTCTTTTGAAGCAAGAACAACAGCATGGATGTATTTGATAGCCAGTACGCCAAATAATCATCCCTATCCTGATTCTGCAACTTTTAAACATGTAAGATTTAGCACAACAGATTTCATCTTTCTGACTTTTTTGTTTTGTTCTAGAACAACAATTTTCAGACCTGAATCTGATTCTGTCATCCTTTGTATACTAATAATGAGGGGTCTTGTATTAGTCCCTTCTACACACTTCGTACAGTTAAAAACAATTTTGTAGGATATGGTAAAATCAGCTCAGTGTAATTTAACTCCAACTACCTCTATTGCAGAACCAATCATCTGGATAAGACGATCAAATACACTGGTTCTTTCTGCTTCGAAAGATTTCCAATGGAGAAGGGATTTGTATATGGTAAAGGCAGCAATTGGTTTTCCATGACTGAACCCATGATCTTGCCTCACACATTTGATAAGAGAGTCGACATTCTCCTGAACCAATGACAGGCACAAGGTTGAATAAATTACTTGCTCATCAGCAACTCAGTTTCTTCAAAAGGAAACACAAGGAAAGAAACAAACATTGAATTATGAGAGATATTAAGTTTCCAGAACGTAAAAATCTCCAGTAAGCTGAGTGCATTAGGCCAGTTGGACATTATTTCTTTCTGTTTATCTTTATTCACTGCATTGATACTCAATAATGCAGGTCAGAGTTACAATTGCTAAGTCCTCTGACAGGACGAAATGGCTGATATCATTATGAAACATTCTCAAGCGAAGCCAAAGAAATAACTACCTACCATGATAAGAAATAGAATGAGACTCAGAAAGAATCCAGTAAATCTGAAAAAACTATAACATTTTGTTTCTTTATCCCTTTGATGGATGCTCTAGTTGGCCATACTATGAGAAAACAGCCGCAATAGCCATAGATGATATATCCCATTGCCCATATCCATACCCATGACATATCATGTCTAATGCAGACATTCTGTACATTAAAGTTGCAAGGAACTAAAATCTCGATATTTTTGCACCATTTCTCAACAACACGGGGAGCCAAAGCATAACAGTAAGAGTTAAATTGACCAATTGGGAAAGAAAAGTCGTGTTTTTTCCAGTATGTCCGTACATGCTGCCTTTCAATCTGGGATCTTCTCAGTGATGCTGAACCGAACTTTTTAGCAGGTGATGCACTCAGCGGTTCCTGCATGAAAGAGCTCTTCCTTGTGATTGACTACGCGAAACAAGATATTTCAGGAATAACACTATGTTTTGATCACTTACATGATTACCATTTTCGACAGGCTGCAAGTAAAGAAATAAGAAAAAGGTAAGAACAAAACCAGAAAATAGCCACACAAAAAAAAAATGTAAGGTTCTGGTATTTCCATAGAAAGTTAACCTGAGCTCTTTTGATATCGAAATGTTCAGAAATTTTTGTAGCAGGTGAGTTAATCAAAGCTTGATGCCGCAGAATTTGGTCCATCGCTTCCATGTCAGATAGCTTTTCTTCCAGTCTGATATAAGATAGCAACAGTTCAAACAAAATAACCAAGCACAAGTTAGCCATGGACATCTATAGAAGGTCTACTGTTCCAGTCCCCATTTTAGCAAAATTGCATCTGAACAATAGTAAATAAGTGGCGGCAACCTCTGCATATCAGTCTTCAACTGGATTATCTTTGTTTCTGCCTCTAAAGCTTGCTTCAATCGTTCTTCACTAAGCATATTTGTTTCTTCATATTTGCTTTCTGTTTCAACAATTTTCTTTTCTAGAGAACTAACCAAAGCCTGTAAAATGGTAAATTGCGCAACATATCAACTAAATCAATAAGGATATTAAGGTACCATCAAAGAAGATGCCAGAGTAACAGTTCATGAGAACAACAGAGTGCATAGAAGCAATCACAGCTCTATTCGTCCCATTAGTAATTGAAAAGGTAAGATGTCAACAAACAAACGCAAAAAAAAAGGAAAAAAGAAGAAGAATAAAATAAAATTGTAGAAGTGCAAATAAGAAGTGTCATACACTGCAAGTTGAAATAAAATGACTTCATCAAAGAAGAGGGAGGAAGTGTAGATACTTGGCCCCAAATGACCTTACCTTGAGCTTTTCATTCTCAGCAGTAAGGTTATTGATCATTTCATGATCGAAAACAGGGACCTCCTTTATCACATGGATTGGCTCAACATCTTTCTTGGCAGCCTCATACTCTTTAAAAAGAAGCTCTTTAGTTTCTTGCAATTGCAGCTGCATCTCTTGTAAAGAAGACTGCAGCTTCGCATTTTCCTTTGTTTTGGCTTCTTCAATGTCAACCTACAATGTAATCAAATGATACTATACTTAGAACACAACCAATTCCTTTGTTGCGAGAAAGGAGAGGGGGAGAGGAACAGCAGGGCTATGGCAAATTAGTTTACTTCACGCAAAGCAAATTCATTCCACATTTCTAAACCATCATGACACCAAAGACAAAAAATGAATAAATGTCACTTCAACAGCTCAGCTGGTCCAAAACCAAAGACAACACGCAGAACACTGCACATCCTTGAATGGCATTATTTATAGCATCAAAATTCTTCATGAAGCTTCGCAAAGTACTGAAGAGAAATCATACTATCACGATGACTACCCGTGATAATAACATATAACAGAAAACTTCATGCAGCAAACCTACGCATTGTAGGCAACGGATGTGCAAACGTTCAAATTGGAGTAGACATTATGGTTAACAATATCAAACTGTGCAAACGTTCAAATTGGAGTTGACATTATGGTTAACAATATCAAACAACTAGAATACACCGGGAATGGCAAATGCAAATCACCCCATGTCACCAACCAAGAAAATTTTACTAAATGCCTGAAAATAGAAGTACATAGAAAGGACAAGAGGTCCTTCAAAGAGAGAAAATAAAACACAAAAAAACATAGTTACACATCAGCTAGAACTCTCTTATCCCTATAACCTAAAAATAAAGGAATCCCTTTCAAAGGGGATCACACAAGAGCCAAAAATGAGGATATACAACACCCTAAGCTCAGAACTCTCATTTATTTTACATCTTCGGAAATTATTGCAACTCCTTCTCCAACCACAGAACCCACGGCATTGCTGAAATAAAAGAACTCCAAAGAACTTAGAGCATCCTCAATGGCCTAACCAAAACTAAAAGGTTGCTAAGGATAGCAATGTTTGTTTAAAAAAGTGCTCACATTGGAAAAACCGAACTTAGCAACCTCTTAGCAACTACTCAAATTTGGGCTCTTGGATAACCAAAACTAGCAACCTTTTGCCAATAACCAAATTTAGTGAACCCCACGTGTACTCAATCAAGTACACCCATCATGACAAAAACCTTCTCTCTGTCTCTGTCTCTCTCTCTCTCTCTCTCTCTCTCTCCAATGTTTTTAAAAAACTGTTTTCCTTATAAAAAAAAAAAAACTGATTTCTTTTGTCAAACTTTTTTTTTCCTTGTCAAAAAAGTGTTTTCAAAAACTATTTTTCTTTAAAAACCTTTTTTTCAATAAAAAAAAAAGAATTCAAACTTTTTTTTAAAATTGTTTTTTAAAACAAAACAACAAAAAAAAAACTTCAAAGACTTTTTACAAAAAAAAAAAAAACTGCATTTAGACAAAAACTATTATTTGTAGTTTGAAAAAGTGATGTGGCATGCTTCTGGTTATCCAAGTTTGAAAAAATGATAGGGGGTCCATTGCTTTTGATTATGGACAAAAAACACCACCGTAGGACTTGACATTGCTAACTTTAGCAACGTCTAAATGGATAGCTAAAAGCTAATGTGACAACTTTTGGTTATCCAATTTTAATTAGGCCATTGAGGATGCTCTTAGGCCTTCTTATAAGAGCCAAAACATTTATATATTCTGTGAAAAGCATCCTTTTTTTCTTTTTCTTTTTTTTGAACGATGATAAGTGTGGGAGGAGGCAACCAACCTAGCAACCCTCCTTAGAATGTTTAGGTTCGTCCGTTAAGTTTTTAAGCGAACTCGAGCCAAGCTCGAGCTCAATGAAAATTTGACGAGCCAAGCTCGCCTAGGTTTGAGTTGACCTCGAACTTGTTCACAAGCCTTAATGAGTAAAAAATATTAGATATTTATGCTCTCATACAAGCCTAGAACTTCAAATAAAATTTCTCTTTAGTACACGAATAAGTTCATACATATAAAGTTATAAAAACATATTAAAATTGGGGGCGGTTCTGTTAGCACAACGAATAACACAACATTTGACACAATTGGTTTTTTTTGGAACCCCACGCGAATGATCGGAGCCGTTCAATTTATTTAAAATATGTTTTTAAGATCACTTGTGAAAAACCAACTCATTTGAATATCGGTAAAGGCTTGATCAGTTCATTTAGTTGATCCCTGTCAGATTTTACAGGATAAATTTGAATGAACCAATCAAGCCCTTACCGATATCGAAATGAGTTGATTTTTTACAGGTAATCTTAAAACATATTTTAAACAACTTGAACGGGTCCGATTGTAAGCATGGGGCTCCGATTATTGGTGTGTCAAATGTTGTGTTATTCGTGTCCATGGAACCTCCCCGATTAAAATTTAAGTTTCTAGCACTTTCAAAAGTTTATACATGTACAAGTTATACAATTTTCATAATTATGTAAATGTAAAGTTTATGCATCTCCATGGTTATATGTGAAATTCTTATGAGATATACATATATATACTCAGGTTTGCGAGCCTAATTGAGCCAAATGCTTTCATGTTCCAGTTCGGCTCATTTATTAAACGAGCCTTAAATTGAGGCTCAGGTTTGGCTTGTTTAGTACCCAAATCGAACTGAACAAGCCTTTACCGAGTCAAGCCTCGAACAGTTCATGAACGGCTCGGTTCACTTGCAACCCTTTATTCATACATGACACATAGAATGCATCCCTATGGAAGTAAATATAAATTGGGCCTCCCTTTCTAAAACATGTCATTAGTATTAAGATTCAAATCAAACATGGACCATGCAAAAATTTGAACTTCAACTTGGGTTTGTGAAAGGGGGGAGGGTGGGTGGGTCATCTATCCATGTCACCTGTGTGATGAACAAATCATTCTTGTTAATTATCTTCTTATTTTATATTATCATTTGACATTTGTGAAATACTTTTGGAGTATCTCTTTTCTACTTTCTTTTAGCATATCTTTGTTACTTCTTCCAGCTTGTTACATCTCTACTCTCTATTATAGTTTCCCTATTAGAATAAGTCCTTCAATGCCTCCCTTAAGCGATTTTATCTCCAACTCTAACTATCCTTCGTTCCTATCCAGGAAAGAAGCTTCATAGATGGAGCTATTTTCTTATATTCTTCGTTGTAGGTGCAATTTTTCACAGGCTTTTGAAACGTCTATGAATTAAATTGGCTAAATTATGCGAACACCCCTAAACTTCATAAGTGGAAAAAGACACCCGTTAAACTACTAACATTTGATAGATACACCCCTTACATTAGGGAAACATTAGATATCCTTTTATTGTTGTAGGGTCTGGATGTTTTGTTGTACAAAAATACCCTTTAAAACCCCTCTTTACGAAATATATTCTCTCTCCCCACAAGGCGTTTGTTAGGCCAGAAAATTAGAAACACGAGAGAAATTTTTGGAATTACATAACCAAACCAAACCAAACCAAACCAAGCCTTATGTCCCAATCAATTGGGGTCGGCTACATGAATCCTTTTTCTCCATTGAGCTCTATCCAGTGCTGCTTCATCATTTAAACCTAGTATACTCAGATCTTTGCGTACTACCGCATCTAATGTCAATTTAGGTCTTCCCCTCCCTTGTGCGTTTCTACCCAAAGCTATCCTATCCACTCTCTTAACTACTGCATCCGCTGGTCTACGATAAATACAAAATGTCAAACATACATACATACATAAATATTTGGAATTACATACATACATAAATACAAATGACATATAGACATAGATATAAGAAAGAAAAAATGTCAAACAGAAACACTTTGGTTTTCTCCTTTCAACACTACTTCAACGAACCACAGGAGAGAGAGAGAGCACCGGGGGGGGGGGGGGGGGGGGGGGGGGTGTTGGTGAACTTAATTGGAAGTTTAGAGAGAGAGAGAGAGAGGGTTGAACGGTGAAGACACTGCCATCAAAGCTAGGCTTGGTCATGTAACAAAATCCAGACCAAATCCTTATGCAAGCTTTGCCTCATATCCAGACACGATCCCCACAGCCGCCTACCCTTTAATCGTTGATGCCAGAGCAGTCCCACGACCCCAATCTCCTGAGAAAATGTCATAGCCGCCCTCCACAGCCTCTCTGTCTCCTCTCGTGACTCTTCCATCTCAACCCCCACTTCCCCTTCCGCTGCCCAGCTCATCGCCCTCTATAGGCCCCTCATGTATTAATGGGTATCCATGGTTCAAAAACAATCTAGGGTTTCTTGATTGGGGACTATTGTGATTGTGTTTAGCTCAAAATTCAGAAATCTCTGCTCTACTCTACCCAATGAAGCACGGGTACAAGTACAGATGCGGTACAGGTGCAAAAACCAAAAAAATAGGGTACGGGTACATTGTTTGAAAGAAGGTCTGGAAGGCCGAATACTCGCCGCCTAGGCGCTAGAAGGCCCCTCGCCCGACTAGGCACCGAGTACTCGGCCTAGAAGCTAGAAGGTGCCTGGCCGCCTGGGAGCGCCTAGCGAGTTTTAGAACCATGTACGGTATGACAATTCTTTTATATGTAGTTTTATCATTTTAGCATGCATGATTGTATATATGTACAAAGTACTCCTATTTTACCAATGAAAGCAAGATAGGGGGCTCTAGAGTAATAAATTAAAAGATGGGGTACAGAAGTTGTATTTAGCTTAGTAATAATAGAAAAGAACGCTCACAGTAGATCTAGGTTTTGCCTCTTCCTTCTTCTCCAGCAATTGAAAATGGCTCTCCTCCAGCGACCGTCTCCCTCCCGCAATGTACTCTCCTCTCGTTTTAGGTTAGCTCGCTTTCTCACTCTCGCACGTACCGAAGTAGCACCCATGTCACACCCAAAACATACGAACGTACCCGGTACGTATTTTGTCGAACTCGTGTTGTACCTGCACCAGGTACATGTACGCCTCTGTTTCCGGCGTACCTGTGCAATGTAGACTCTACCTATTCAGTCTAATTTTATGGGTGTGTATAGTGATGCAATATAGATATGGGTTTGAATATGTAGTTCTGGATATGTATTTAGGTAGAAGTATTGAGAGAGAGGAAGGGACAGATCTATTTGAATTGAACAAGTGCATCAAGAGAGAGAGGGGGAGGGTGTGGGTCTTTTTTACTCATTTCACGCAATCCGTTAACAGAGTTCAGGGGTTATGCGATTTCCCATAGTTTAGGGTTGCGTTTGTCCACTTTTGAAGTTTGGAGGGTGTTAAGAGATATAGGGCGATAGTTTAGGGAGTAAATTTGAAAACAGTCATTATAAAAGAAAGTATGACAATCAAGTGACCAAATAATCATATACTATTGCAGCCATAGCTTTGCATATAATTCACTTGTACTTTAAATAGTATTCACAATGCTAATAGTTGATAGCATTAATTAAATTCAAGTACACCGTTGAATAAAAATATACCCAAAAGCGAAGATATTGGTATGTAGTGGCTGATCCTCTAAGTATAATGTTCTGCACCATAACATTGGTAGTTGAATAAGGAATAAATCCACTTGATACTCCAATGATGTAAAGGTTAACAGATATAACTCATTTCTTGAAGAAAAGTAAAAAAGTACTAAGAAGCAGTTTAAGCTTATTAAAAAGGGCCTCATGAGCATGGTCACGTGTGATTTGATAAGCAAAAAATAAAAGGACAATTTGCAAGGAGATAACTACCCTCATGCGTTTCTCAAGTTGCAGCCGCCATGTCAGTTCTTCAACTTGCTTCTCAAGCTTACTTTTGGCAGCTTGGAGAGCCCCAGTTTCTTTAGCAGCCTACAGCAAGATGACAAAAACAATACACACCTAGGTATTTTAATTGAGCATATCTAGCTATTTTAATTGAGCATATGAAGGAAGCCCCGCCAATTGAGCAGATAAAAGAACTTTTCCTTAAGAAACAAAATTAAAAAAAGATTGCTACAAGTGTTGTGATTGTTTTCCGTGTGCAGACAGGAACACGACCAATATTTCACTTTTAGCTCAATATGGTAACTAGACCAGCTCAAAGTACGAGAGTTAAAGGTCAGCAGTCCATAATCCATCACCCCCTACACAAACATTATCAAATGAGTATTTAATACGAAGTCTTAGAAACCATGAGACTAGATCTTTCAATAAAGTTTTATGGAAGAGTTCAATATGTGCAGTTCTATGGACAATTCGGTTAGGAAGAATTGTTCAACAAAAGGTTGAGGAGATTTAAGGAATCTCGAATAGTTTTTTTACTTCCTTTTAGATATCAGTATTGCCAGCTTTTAAGGGGGTTTCTTGGGTTTTGATTAGAAGGATTCCAAAGCAATGTGTGATATGTGGTCTTGTTTTTTTTCTTTTTCCTTCTATAAGTGTTTATTGTCTTGTTGTTTACGTTATGTGATCATTTTCGTCTCTTAACGAAGAAACAAAATAAGAAAGACAAAGGCCATAAAAAATTGAAAGCCTCACCATTTTAAGCTTCTGTAACTCTCTTCGACATACTCTTCCCCTCCAGGCACATTGAAAAACGATTGTTGCTTTCTTTATCCTGGAGTACCAAAGACAGGCAAGGTACTGTCGACAGTGAGCCTGTAGACATAAATGTTCCAAAAGTGTAAATTGGAGAGAAAACAACTCAACCTCATGGAAACTATGATGGACAATCCATGTGGAAGAATAAATACATTTTGCCATTTTCCAGTGTTTTTCTTCCAAGGAAAGCGAATTGTGCATATGATGTTAAACCAAACTTACTGGCGGGAAAAGCAACGTTCAGAGTATAATGCCAATGGAGATCGCATAAGGCCCCAAATCACCCACACATACATGAGGCGTGGAAAAAATAAATCATATCTATCGGTTTTTTTATTTATTTTTAGGAATTGAATCTGTTAATTTAGGAAGTTATTGTTTATTTTATTCTGGAAGCATGTTTATTTCAAGTTTGGAAACATTGTTGTTAGCCAATAAATACTAGGCTTGATACCTTCATTAGGTATTTGTAATATTGAAAATAAAGATTTAATTGAGTTTAGGGTTTTCTTTTCTTGTTGCCTTCTTATTTTCTTTTGTGGATTCAAGCACGCCGACCGTCCGGCATCAAATGCTGTTAAATTGGTGATATTTTACTAAATTGCTGAGAAAATCATATAACCAAAATTCAACTAGGATAGCATTTTACCAGCTATCTGGCTCCACAATTCTTCCACACATTACCTTGATTGTAACCTTACTTCGAACACATAATCAGGTCAGTAATGGGTTTATATTTACTAGGAACAATGCTTCTCCCCAGATAAGCTGTTGGACAATTGTTGACAGTCCCTACATCCAATACTAACCTGCTGAAGTACAAGGATCCACAGCTTATGACCACATCAACAAAAGAATATCCAGACTACAAGGATAGTACGTAAATATCTGCTGAAGTACAAGGATAATACGCAGTCTTGTTATTTAGTACTAGACTCTACTAGACTACTATTTTTCAAGAGGTTAATTAATGGTTTTGCATACCCTTAAACATGAAGACTATCAATGTTCAGTATACCAAATTTACAAATTCACATGCATCCAACTGTCTCTGATTTCGAATTCTGGATCGTTTCAAGTATCCACAGCTTATGACCACATTAACACAACAATATCCAGTACTCACACACTAAGTCAAAAAAATTGTGATCTCAGGGTCACAAACTAGTTCTCTTATTGTGATGTAAGTTTCCATGAAATCCACGCATTTTTATTCTCGGTGTTAAAGCATCCAACTGAAAACTAATTGGCAATGAGTAGAGAAGCCGCCAAAGCTCATACACTAGTTTTATTATAATTTATCAATGTGGGACAAGTTCTAACCCACCCACACACGTGCGACCCCTAACCCACATGTGGAGAGGTAAACAAAGAATCAATAACATAGGGATCACAATGTAATAGGGTGCGCTTAAGGTACAAACAACGGGACAATTAACCAAGAGAGTCTTGTCCAAAAGCCTCCGAAAGCCTAGCTCCGATGCCATGTTAAAGCATCCAACACTAAACCCATTAGCAATAAGTGGTGAGGCCGCCCATGCTCGTATACTAGTTTTTGATGCAGGCCGAGACCCGCAAGGATAGGGATAGTCTCGGGATGTCACTCGACCAGGGGTAGCGGATGCCACTCGACACTACTGATCGCAGACGTCACTCAATGCGACCAAGCCACACACCTTATTATAGGAGGAATCACTCACTCCAAGAGAGACAAACTTGCAAAATATTTAATGACTCAACTCTTCCTTCTCATTTCAGTAGATCATCTATTTATAGGCATTACAATTTACAAAGATCACATTTCCAAGACTTAATAAAGACTAGACAATTTCCAACACAGACCTTTCAAATACCTGACACTATTAAAACAAAGACCCAACTTACTAGATAGTCATGACACAACTTTCAAACTACAATTACAAGGCTAATAAATACTCAAACCATAAACTAAAAGACATTGACTAGAAACTGAATAGACACTTTGAAACTAATTAAGATAATCCTCGTTTTCCACATAGGCGTCCAGGTAGCTGCCACATAAGATTACCACTATGTTCCTGCATAAGTTTTGGAGGTTATAGTTAACCAAGCAAGGTCTAGCACTCTCGTGTGCATGCCACCTCTAACCCATACGTGGAGAGGTAATCAAAGGTTCTATACCATAGGGTTGACAATGAGACAAGGTCCGCTTAAGGCACAAACAACAGGGCAATCAATCAAAAGAGTCTTGTCCAAAAGCATCCGAAAGCCAAGCTCTGATCCCATGATAAAGAATCAAACTCAAAATCAATTAACAATGAGTAGAGAGGCTGCCCAGGCTCATACATTAGTTTTGGAAGTAATAATTAATTGATGTAGGACATGCTCTGACACTCTGCTCACGAACACTTTATTGAGCAAACAAGTTTGCAGCAGTGAATTGTGAACTTATGATTCAGTGAGAATGTCATGTATGGACCGTATTTAACATGCAACAGTGTAATCGGCTCGCCTGTTAATAAGTCCAAACCCAATCAACTTCTGTTTGGCGGAAGCAAGTTTTCCCACTATGCAACTCTCTCAGTTATATGACATTCCATCTTCATAAAATATGGTAGCAAGACAAATCCAAAGGCCATACTATTACTCAGACAAAAAGAAAAAAGAAAAAAACATTATGCAATTGAAACATAAGAAAACATAGGCATGGGATATAAAAATACAAACCACAAACAAAGTTACAATAATAATAAGCATAAAATGTTACACCAAATAGTTACAGGATAGAACCCTGATAAACAAAGATAATTTTCTTGAAGTTTCATTTCCAGAAATTATGCATAAAGCATAGGCCCACTCGATCCTAGGAATCTAAAAAATTGAAGCTTTGGCACTCGAGCACCCGTAATCTCACCCAATTGCCGACCTTATTACTTAGCTCCATGAAGATTTCCAGAAAATGAGTTAAATGCAATTTAGTGTAGAAAATACATCATATAATTTCTAAAGGAAGAAAGAACAGCAGCATGCCGCCATGCGGATTGGGTTTGAAGCTAGGGACACATCCAAGTTTACATCTATTTTTACATTTTCTCTCACAAGTGAAGGTGGGATCCACAACACAATTTGGAGGGTCCCGCCATCACTTGTGAGAGGGGATGTAAGAAAATACGAATGGATGTAAATTTGGATGTGTCCCTAACTTGAAACCCGATTCCTGTGCCCCACACACTGTAGCATCTTCATTGCCACTCCTAACCATATCCGTCATCAAACTCTAAGTGGGGAAAAAACCCTTTCTTTTCAACAAGCCACATCCTAGCCTCCACAAACCACCCCAACCTTTTCAGAACCATTTTTTCGTTCCAATTACTTACTGCAAACTCCCCAAGGCATGCCTCCCTTTTGTCCTTGAGAAGCTTAGTTTAGTTTCTTCAAAACAAAACCACTTCAGGACCTAGGAGTGAGTGATGTTTGGAAGTCACTCCCTTGCTCCACTACCACCATAGAGTTCTCACACTTCCATCTCTAATAATCACACACGCGACTTCTACATTTACAGCACTATCATCTCCATTCTTCATTCTTGCAACATGCCTTTTGCTCTCAACATTCTTAAGGGAATGCCACCGTAGTGGGTTTAAAGTTGTAATTTGCTCTCAACATTCTTAAGGGAATGCCACCGTAGTGGGTTTAAAGTTGTAATTTGTTTTATATGTAAGATCTTTTCCAATATTGGTTATATTTCACCTCCAAAGCTGTTCTAAATAATTTGGATGTCCACACCACTCATTGCACAAATGGTTTTGAGTTGGAAGCTTTAATTATTAGAGCTAGGTTTCGGAACATTTTTTGGGCAGACTCTCTAGCCCTATAGCGATTGACTCTCCTTTATATGTCCCAAAAAATTGTACCTCTTTTACGCTTCATTGGTTTCGGGCGGAAAACGATTTCTGAAAAACCTTTTCCATAGAAAAACCTTTTTCTGTTATATCTAGACACCAAACAATAGAAAACTTGTTTTTTGGTGTCTAGATATAACAGAAAAAATATTTTCCGGAGAATGTTTTCTATTGTTTGGTTGACACGGTAAACTGCTAATATGACAAAATGACCAAAATACTATGTTTTTTTAAGTAATAAAAAAAAAAAAAAAGAGTACCCCAACTTATAAAAAATAAGTTATCGCTACCAAAGATTCCCTTGTATATAATTAGGAACTGCTGATAAACAAGATTACACAGCATAAATTCCACCACACCAAAACCCTTCTCCTATTGCCACAACTAAACATTAGGATCATTCATATATGAAGGCAGATTAGATTGAGACCTTCTAATTGCCCTCACCAAATTTACCCAATTCATGAACTACAAGCTTTGTACTTTTCCAATAAACCAGTAATTGTAAAGAATTGCATTGAGAAATCATCCCAATTCTTATATAAGCATTCTGCCAAATAAGAAAAGGCCGCCGGTGGCACCACCCATTTCCATACATACATTAGTCCAGATCAAATGAAGAGGAACACGATGAGAAGAAGGGGTCGCCCAATACCCCACAAAAAATACTTTTGGCCTCCTATATCAAAAAATCATTTTCTGCCTCTTTCAATTGATTTCTGATGACTTTTGAAAACATTTTCTGTAGACTTTGATTTTCTGCTGTACCCAACATCAGAATTTATAGGGGAAGAAGTTTTCCATTCCACCTGAATCAAACGGAGTGTTAGTGTTGATCCTTACAAGATGTGTTAGAATAGTTTAGTTTTTGAGTTTGTCCCACATTGACTAACTTAGTCCTGTACTGAGGTTCCACGTAATATAAAAAAGAATTTAAGAATTTAACGTGTTAGGGTTAATTAAGACCCTACACTTTTCTCTCTTCTCTCTAATTAACAAGATGGATCTGCATTTACCTCTCCAAATGCGAGACAGGAGTTACACTTATCAACTCTAAAAATTTAGTATAGGACCTTGCCTCTCATTGTCAATTGGTTTTAAGTTGGATGCTTTAACATTATACATGTATTTGCATAAACTAAAAGTAAAGTGAACTTGAAGTATAAGACTAACAACTCACGAGACCACCTAAATATTCACCCATCTTCCATTAACTGAAACCTTAAATATTACCTGGATAAGGATTGCAGCCCATTTTTGCTTTCGGATGCGAAGCTCATTGCGAGCAGCCATGCCACGAATACCTGTTTGAATAGTAACAGAAGAATAGCACAACATTTTGTATGCCTTCCTCGAAAGATACATGCGTGTGTCTTTCTGGATCCTCAAACTAGCAGCATCCCTCTTCATGCTATCATAGCAAGATCGTGCTATTTGTCCTGAAATTAACTCAGGAAACAAGCAACAAGAAGTCATTGTATTTCCATTTGTCAGCAATATAATATCAAGCTCATACTCTGCATTTATCAGCAAGATGCATATATGATACATGGAACAACAAACGTACCTCTACACAAAGTTTGAATTTGGAAGGCAGACAACCGCAATGCAAAAAAGCTTTTGCGAGCAAAGTATGAACGTGCTTTGCGCTGGATAATGCATGCAGATCTTCCTAAAACTTCACTCCGTTGAGCATCTAGTTCTGCCATCTGACCAGCTCTGAGAAACACTTTGGTTTTACCAATCTGTCACAAGAGTACTGACTAGATTTAGATAGCCTTGGTAGAAAGGGTTCAGGGTATGTAATATGGAACTTCAGATATTCTTGTGGCTGAGCACTCTAAGAGTCGCATATAAAGTTTATTTTACTCTTATCTAGAGAAAAGTAGCCACAAAAGAGCATATACACTTATATCAAAACTCATTGTGGGCTTAGAATAATGGGTAATGATGGTTTAACTAAAACATTCAAGCAACAAGTGCTCATGTCAAAGACAAAAAAAAGACACCACATTTTATTTGTGGGAGAGAAGAAGACATTCAACAAGAACAATGTCCCATTGAAGATTAAAAAGACAAGATGAAACTTACACCTAATATGCGAGACCAGGATCCAATAGACTGTAATTTGGTTCTCTTTCGCATTCTACATGTGGGTTTCAGAGTAGTGTGTGGGTTTCAGAGTAGTATGAGTATACACTGCCGCAAGGGTCCGTAAGACTCTCTCCATGTTAGCCATCGCCCAGTTCAGCAGATTTGCGAACCCCCAACCATAAAATCTTATTCTTTTGAAGCTTTTGTCCCTTTATCCAATAACAAGTGATTCACACCGGACTCCTTTTCCACTTTCCGCAACCTCATCAGAGTTCCATAAATCATGGAGCAACTTTTGGTCGTGGATCTGCTCCGCTCAAAGCTCTTAACTCCATATCTGCAACAAAAAGCAAGTGGCCAGCTCGCTAGAACCTTGCCCACGATCCAGCAAAGAAGCTGTTCTAATTTCCGGCAACATCAGTTTGACCCTTATTCTGGTAATTGAAGCTTTAGACACCCACTCTGTAACATACAGCCAGTTGCAAAACCTCGCTGGACACCCAATCTGCAACATACAACACCCATCTCCATCTCTGCAGACTTCTGGTCACATCATTATGGTGTCTGTCCTCAGCAACCATCAGATAGTTTTTTCTCATAGTTAAAAACCACCAACAGCCCCCCTATAGATCAAAATTTTCTGGTAGCAAAGAGCGATAGTGTTATTCGGGATCAGATTTTCTTCCAAGTTATCTTCCATTATCCTACTTGTTATCATAGTCCACCGGTTAGAATTGGTCTTACTAATATTTGTTTCTCTCCGTTTTGTTCATTTTTGTCCTGTATACATTTACTTTGACTCCTCTCGCTAAAACTCGTAGCTTGTTCCTCTACCGGATGGTAAAATTCTTTCAGCTACAACTGGGCTTACAAAGTGACGACCCACTCTGATGGTTCTTTGGAGCAATATAACACCCGCTCAGTCGCTAAGGGGATTTCTCGTGTTTATGGGATTAATTACAAGGAAACCTTTGCCCTAATTGCAAAGTTGACCAGTTAGCACTTTGATTTTGGTGGCTGTTGTGTGGCAATGGCCTCTTTTTCACTTGGACACATAGTTGTCAAAGACGCGCCCAGGTGCGAGGCGCACCCCTAGCGCCTTATGCGACTTCAAAGAGGCGCAAACAAGTCGCCCCTTGTTGACAAAGGCACGAAAAAGGAGCACCTTGTCAGTTTTAATCACAGCCGTAGATCTACGCTAGGTTAAGTGTTATTTCCTTACTCCAGACAAGTCAACCTAGTGGTTGTGAAGCGAAGTCCCACATCGCCTGTGTACCAAAGTAATATGAAATACATAAGTGTGAGGGCATCTTCACTTCATGAGCTAGCTTTTGGCGTTGAGTTCTACCCAAGACTGTGTAACATGGTATCAGAGCTGGGTACTAGAGATGGGCAGGGTCGGGGCGGACCTACATAGGGGCAAGGGGGGTCATCTGACCCCGCTGGATTAAAATTCTTTACAGATATGTACATATGTTTTTGAATATTTCAGTAATTTTGCCCCAAGACTTATACTCTATTATTTAAATCTTGTCCCAAGTAACGTTAAATATTGACATACCACTTTTTGCATGTATATATATTGAATATATCTCCTTTGTTTTAGTATTTCAATGTACTCCCTCTGTCCCATTGATAGTCCCTAAACGTAGAATTTATACTCTATTCTAATGTACTATCAAAATGGGACAAACGGAGTATATGCTATAGATTTTTTACCCCACTAATGTTAAATCCTTCGTCTGCCCCTGGGTAGGGTGCGTGTCTCTCGCCTACACGCGGCAGGTGCTGCCAAGTGAGCACGTTGCGCGTGAGGCAGGGTGTGAAGCGAAGTCCCACATCGCCTGTGTACCAAAGCAATATGAAATATATAAGCGTGGGGGCACCCTCATTTCATGACCTAGCTTTTGGGGTTGAGTTCTACCCAAGACTATGTAACAGTGGTTAGTTAGGGTTTGGAAATACAACCTAGTGGTTAAATTCATAATATTGCTTACCACTCTCATTTCAAATAGACTACACTTGGGTTCTCTTTTGCATTCTATCTCTCAAATCAAAGACAAGTATTTTTTTCTGGATCATGTGCTATTGAAAATTTTAAAGTTAGATGAATCTAACACCAATGAATGCACCTAATATGCACGATAAGGAATGTTTGTGGGTTTCATGCATTTATACACTGACAGCTGCTCTTTATACAAAATGTCAAAAATAATCTTATATTTCATCCATTTTTCACACGCAAAAGCATTAATGGCTAAACATCAATAACATAAAAGCTATGAAGAAAAGAATACATTGATGGTTTGGAGACAAGTATGAATCAATCTGAGATATTATGAAAAGTACCTGATAACCTTCAAGGCCCACCTTCTCCAAAATCCTCTTGGATGCAGTGATCTCATCATACCTATCAATTTTTAAGTAATGGACAAGGAAGTTAATAAAGTTCTAAAAGTTTAATGGCGACAGATAACAAAAGGCCAAAAAAGGAATAGTTAAATAAATGTTAGCGAAGTCAGTGAAACTACCGTCCATCCGAAACATCAGGAGCAATGATGCGAAAACGAGCTATGAATTCGTCAAATGTTCTCCTAGTGGGGAATCCTGCACAACTGATCCTAATTGCCTCCATGACTCCCTGGAGTGAAAAAGGTATCAAGTGCAAGTCCAAATCCAAGTCCCAGTGCATGCAGAAGCATGCATATTATTAACAAAGCTTGGAGAATGATCAAAGAAATCAGCTCACCCCACACCGTAGTTGTTGGAGTACACTTGAACTCTCAAAGACCGAAGGCTTCAGAAGATTATTTGGCTTTACACAGCGAATATAATGTGGCTCAGTTGTACCAAGAGTTTCAAGTAATAATTGCAATTGTTGCTGCATGCAATTACATGACAGAAGCACAACTTACAATAAGCAGTAACATATAGTTTGAAACAACTAAGTGTACTAGAATATCAGACCTTAAATCGAGAACCTATTGATGAGAACTTTGATGATTTTGAAGAATCCTCAGGTAACGGAGGGAACAAGCCTGACACAAAGGAGCAAGTTGAAGCACTCAAGAGTGCCTGATGCTCAGCAACAACGTAATCTTTGTTTTTGTCCAGAAAAAACTCAGTTTGATAAGTAACCTGAAATCAGTTATTTCTTTCGTGAAGGTCTAGTACATTTGCCCCTTACCAATCTATAGTTAATTCCTACCGCAGTTATTAATGAACTAACGAAAGCTACATACATCACCGGCATAGTGACAAATGGTGAAGTCAGTACGTGACAATTTTGGCTTGCTGAACCGTTTATGATCTTTGAATGTCTGGTATAATCTTTCCGCAAATGATTCATGTGTTGATCTTGGAAACATGCTACAATGAATAAGCAAGTCAGCGTCTTGAAAATGCGAACCATATTGTGAAATAGAATACAATCTGAACAAGTTAGCTCGTCAATACGACACAAAGGGAATAACTTCGGAAATGAAAAAACAAAAAAGGGAATAATATAAAGAGCATTTCTGTTTAATGTTCTACTTACCAAGCCTCATCCAAAAGAGCAATGATGCCACCAGGTTTCTGAAATAATAGAGATATGAAAGAAATACATCAAAATAGGTCACTGAAAACAAATGTAAAGCCAAGATCTCATCGGAACCATAACAAAGCAGAAACTGCAGATTCTGAAGAGGACAATAGAAGCTCTGACAACCTTAATTTTTCAACATTCTAGAAATGATTCAGCCACCAAAACATATCACATATAATTGGAGGCCATTGTGTGAGAACTTAGGTCTAAGTAGGACAGTAATACAAATTTCAGTTCATCTTTAAAAGATTTTTACAGTACATCAATGCTTTAAAACCAGAAAACACACCGGTTGAACATGACAGATCACTAACTTGTACCTTCGGTTCACCTAATGAAAGAAACAGTTTTTGCATAGTTTGTTCAACCCAGGTAGTTGAACCATTGCCAAGTGTCCTCATCATTTCAATCAAGGTTCTGAATACCGTACCGGTCTGGATACCGGTTTTCCTAATGGTACGGTATCGGTATCGGTATCGGCTGGTACCGGGTACTATTTCAGATTTAGCGGTACTACCTATATATATAGGTAATTGATTTCCCACCCCCCAAATTGATATCCACACCTCTTTTTTTGTCTTCTATGGAAACTTTAACACAAAAATTTCACGAAAAAATTAAAACAAAAAGGGTGTAGATATCAATTTGGGGTATGAAAATCACTTCCCCCGTATAAAAATTGAAATTTTTGAGTGTGCAGAGACAAAAAAACTACCCTATTAGTAATTACTATCCTCTGTTCAAAAAAGGAGAAAAAAAATCTACTCTATCAATAGTGCTATCGAGCTGTAGCTATTTAGGAGTACTACTCTAAATTGATAGTCCACAATTCACATCCAAATCCTCTATAACAAAAGTGGCACTATTCACCATCGCCTCTACTTGTTTTACTAAGAGCCGTCGTTAAAACAGCAGAACCCAGCTCGTTAATCCGAAGTGGTCAGGACGTTGGGATTTCGCAGGACCGACGGCTCTGATCTTCCAGAAACTGACGGCCGCTGTCACGACAGCGACAAATGCCCAGATGTTGTTGACAGCCATTGAGAATGCGAAGCTCAGGTAATTGAAGGGCAATGCTTCGAGCGGAGAATCCAAGGCTCTCTCTCGGTGTGTTAATTGAAGCACAATTACAGAGCTCAAATACGTACCAGAGGGAATCACCATTACCGCTGATAGCCGATATTTCCCGGTATGGCCGGTACCCGGCTGATATGGCCCGGTATTGGACACGGTACAGTATTGGGGGTCCTTGGTATATTCTATTTAAAAGGAAAAACAAATCGAAAGCAAATTAAGCTTTAACCTCCTCACCTGAAGAGAAACAATAGCTATCATCATCAAACGATATACGAGATAACGAGTCTATATCCCCACCTATCACAAACCACACCGCTAAACCAAACCACTCCGCTAAACCATCCCACTAAGCCCTACCTAACAATGTAACCAACACATCATCCACTGATGTGAACAAAAAAAGAGACGAAAGATCTCTTGCTTGAGTCGAGTAGCTATAGAACTCTCTCCCGTTTTACCTAGAGCTATTACCAATGAAGTACAAGAAGACAACTCATGACGGTAATCTAAAATTAAAGACAGAATCAAACCTTTTCAAGGAGATCAAGAACATCTTGATTATCAATGAATTCTATATAGCTCCAGTCAATTTCTTCTTTGGTATATTCTTCTTGTTCCATCTTGAAAACATGCTGCCAAATTTTGGGACATATTATGTTTTATTAATTTACAAAGCAATTTCAAGGAAGGTTGTATACATATATGGTATATCAGATATTTAATGCACAAACCTGATTGAAATGCTGCTGCAGTTTCTCGTTTGTTAGATTGATGCAGAACTGTTCAAAACTGAATAGAACCAAATAACATCAATTAATGAAATAAAAGCAAACACAGATTGTAAAACTCTTGATTTCACAATATAATGTACTCATTAAAAAAGCTATACAATGACATTCTCCCAACATAGAATCTAAAATCTTTTACGGGGTGAACTCTTTGTCAACCATGGTAACACAATAGCCCCATCAAAAGTTTTTCACTTTCCAAGATAAGAGAGTATTTGCATCCACTTACAACAAAGGTATTGAAGGTGAAAGTCAAAACACTAATAAATTAATAAGTCATCAAACCAAGTCAAAGTGCACCATAGGCTCAAGTATTTTACGATTACATAATAGCATATTGCATAAGAAACAAGACTTTCCTGTAGTAATAAACTACCAAAAACGATGAAAACAAAAGCATACCGCTTAAGCACCTGTTTGTCGTGAAACTCTCAAACCCGTAAATATCCAGAACCCCAATTAAGAATTTGGAATCATTATCTTGACCGATGGAGTTATTTATCTTGTTCACAAGCCTGTATCAAAAGTTGACAAAAACCGTAAGTAATAGCACAAACGAAATGCAACAACAAACAAATCGATCCTTATCACTGAAGCTTACCAATCAAATAATCGGGAATAAACAATTTTGGCCAAAGCATCTCGACTGACAGCTGCAGCGTCTGGATCGAGGCATTTTGTTATGGTCTCATCACGAGTCACAATAACACGTTTACACAAGGAATCTTCAAGAGACTTCTCATCACACCTAAGCATGACTTCCCAATTAAATTTTATTTTTACCCTTCAGGCCATTGAAACACAAAATGTGCTTTTCTTCATTAACATAAACAAATGCAAACAGTCACTTACATTAAAAGCTCAGACGCGGTTCTTAAATGGTACCGCGATTTATCGTCCTGAGGTTCAGACGCATCTGCATCTGTGCCCTTGGCAAATTCAATGTTTCCTAAGTGAAGAGTTGCAGCCACAACTCGGAAAATTGCATCCTGCTGAAGGAGTTATCATCTAATATTCTCATAAGGTAACAAGATACCCCCAATCATAAAGAGAGATGTTACAACAGAATAACAGTACCTGCTCGTCAGAACTGATCCCAACAATATCCATGGCCCTTCTTGTTGCAAGGTATTCTTTTGAATCATCCACTCCATCCAGCTCATAACAATTTGATTGATTCAGGTAGTGGAACATACTTGGATTTCCCAGTTTGTACCTCTTGATGTCCTATGGCCAGTACAAGAAAACATATCTAAGCATCATAATCAAATATCAATGAGTGACGACAACCAGACCTCCTGGCTGGAAATAACAGAGACCTCATGCCAGAGACAAAGCAGGAGACCACTGGTTTTGGAATTTGCAGCAAAAACATAGTCGCATTCTCACTAAAGACGAGATTTTCTAACCAGCAAAGCCATGAAACCACTGGCGTAGGAGTACACAGCTGCACCACTAGCTAGTTAATTATCAGCTTACTATTCTTCCTTTTGTGACAATAAATATGTAGTGCAGTGTAGTTGGAGTTAACATTCAGGCCATGTTATGTTAACTACTTTGCTATTATACAGAGGATACCATAATAAATAGTTTCAGAACAAAACATAAAATTCAAAGCAGGTGCTAGAGATGAAGGTTGTATACACAGACAATGCAACTGAATATCAATTATTTAAGAACTCTGCCCTGAAAAAATTCCGTTGAGTATGGAAAAGTTCAGCTACCTCCGGTGGTGCGGCACACAGCATATAGAAGCAATGATAATTTCTCTCAGGATCGGATACTTGACAAACACGTGATCGTTCAAGTAGGTAAGTCCTAATGGCAGCTCCTGAAATCTTCCCCCATTGGTCAAACTGGATCTCCACAAACTTGCCAAAACGACTGAAACCACTCATAACAAGCAAAAATTTGATAAGCTAAACAGAGAACAGAAAAATTACGCAAGTGGGAAGAGAAGGAAATGGGGAATAAAAGGCTTTCCACCTTGAATTGTTGTTCCTCAGAGTCTTAGCATTCCCAAATGCTTCTAGAACAGGATTCGACTGCCCACCAAACAAAAAACTCACTATAAAACTACAAAGAATCCAACAAATAATCGTGCGAGCTACACTTCTAAGCAGAAGTCACAGAAATACAGTATCCAATAGTAGAATTGTTACCCAGTTAAACAAACCAAAATTTGATGACAAATGTACCTCTAGGACCTGCTGCTCTACAGTCCTTCCCTCAGCCGCATATCTCCCTCCCATATAGGCAAGATAGTGCATAAGCATTTTTGTGCTTTCTGTTTTACCAGCTCCACTTTCTCCACTAACCAAAATTGACTGACTTATTCCCTCGCTAATCATCTGCCTGCATTAAACATGATGATCATAAATTCCGAAACTTAAACTATTCTAGCTCAAATTGCGAAACAGAATAACAATAGGTACCTGTATGCAGCATCTGCGATGGCAAAAGGGTGAGGGCTAAGCTCGCCAAGGGATGCCCCTTTATATTGTTCCATCATATGACGGTCATATAAATGAGGTAGCCTTTGAAACGGGTTCACAGCTATTAATATGCTACCGGTGTAAGTCTGAAACCAAATCGGATTAGTTAGCTTAAAAAAAACAGAAAAGTTTACACATTCTGAGTCTTTATATTGCAATTGAAGTTCACAATCATAGCAGGCCTGATAAGTACCTAAATGTATTTGAGCTCCCTAAGTTCGGTTTGGTTCACCCATTTATCTTATTACTTGGTTGGCGTAGCATATCTTGCATGCTTTGGTTTTGACAATGATTGGACGTGAAACGCAACTACATTAAGCCTTTGGAGACCTTGGAAGTGAGTGAAACCAAACAGTGAGAAGCCTTGAATACCTCGGACATTTGAGGAAATCTAAAGCAATTCATTTTGGAATGGAAAATCAAATGTTTGATTCCATCCCAAACTGGAAGTGACTCAGCATGGCCTTCTAGTATTTTAACCGTATCTTTTTGCTTGGTTGATTGATTGGACTGATTCAAGTTGGGTTGGAAAGCCAATCCAAAGGGCCACAACTTTGTGTGATATTTCCCTGTTTAGTAGGTCAAAATGGACCCACCAGTGGAGCAAAAAAATGATGAGCAAGCAAAATTCATTTGGACGGCTGTGACCTCCAACTGGATGCCTTTCAGTTGAGCAAGCAAAATTCATTCGGACGGCTGTGACCTCCAACTGGATGCCTTTCAGTCAAATTTAAAGATCAAGGCTTTTGGAAATCCCGCAGATGGTGGTCATGTACAGCTGTACGGTCGATACTAGTTTTTTTATGCAAAATTTGCAATTCTTACGCATTCTTGAAGCCCATACATATAAATAGCCGACCCTAATTTGTGTTAGGGTTGGCTATTCCAAGAGATGGAGAAGAGGCAAGAGAGAGATCCCAAAGTTTCCGTGGCTTCTCCCACTGAAGACTTGAAGATCCACTCCTCCAAGAGCGGCTAAACCCTTCTCTAGCATGAAGATGAAACCACCATCCAAGTAACCTAAAATTACGACAAGGATCCTTTCAATCTAATTGAACAAGTTTTTATATTTTCCATTATCTTCATGTTTATATCCCAGGCATTAAGCAGAGGCATGCAATGCTTCATATTGCTTTGCGATTAGCATAACTGAGATAGATTATATTAGGTAAAAGAAGTCATGCTATTAAACGTTGCGTGCATCGACATGGATCGTGCTAGTAAGACAATTCGTGCTATGCAAAGATAGTCCCAATTGAGAACTCCTAAGCGATTATTGGTAGGGGTTGCAAGCCCTACAAATTATCATAATCGATTTGAATTGCTAATCGGGTCTATACAAAGTTTTGTTATGCGATGGTCATGGATTATAAACAAGAACTTCTCTCCCATAGTTCTTCACCTGTTTAATTATAGCTTAGATTAATCATAGATTTCTTGGAACCAAACTCAAATCGTTTTCCTCTAAGTAATTTAGGAATTAATTTCAATTGTTGTAACTCAGTCATACAGTCCCTAATGAACGATGCTAGGTCTTAACCACTATTCTACGGAGTAGTAGTTAACTCCAGTTTTATGATAATATTTGATATGGAAACAAAATGATCAAGGCTCAACCACAAATTGTTTCTAGTGATTCAGCATGCAGCTTGTGTGCACTGCTTTTGAGTTTCAGCTGATCATTCAACTTCCGAGAAGCAGCACAAGCACCAAATACTCCCAATATCAAAACACTAAGTTGAGCCTAGTAATTACAAACGAATGAATCGTACGAAAGCAAGATGCATACAGGTCTTGCGACAAGTACTCACGTAAATTTCATTCATGTCATATCGACATCTTAAGTTCTGAAGAACCCCTGGTTCATGCAGATAAGCCAGTTTTGTCATATCATCCACACCGCATGGAGGAGCGTCATTGTCTTTTGGATAGACATTATGTGCACTAGCAACAACCTACATAATAAAAATAATAGTCATGAATAATCTCCTACTAAATTCCATGCCAGGGAAGAAATAATGGTCCTACATTACATAGATATAATAATATCCAAGACTCCATTATTACGAGGTAATGGAGAAACTAGGAAAAGGATGGTATAGATATCACTGGATTAACTGTACATAACTGCAATTGTCTACCAAATTAGCACTAGTTGCATGAAATTGAACGACTGAGGAATGTGCACATCAATGCATATGACACAATCTACAAAAGATTGGTAACGAGTTCTTGTTGGGAAAGGAAACCTAATGTCAGACCTACTCTACCAAAATGGCAATAGATGAATTCAGAAAAGGGAAAAACATCACTGCCCAATTAATTAGAGAGAACCAAAGAAGGTCACAAACAATATAGGCAACAGGCGCCAAGCCAACACTAAGGTACTCCAGCAATCAATCCCAATTTTAGCATACATGTGCTTATAATTTGCCAAGCCTAGCAAAGACTTTGACGAAGGTCAAGTTTGGTGTTAGGGCCAGAGTATAAAGTTTTTTTTTTTCCCCCAATTTCTAGAGTGTAAAGTTGACACAAGAGAGATCTTGTTTTGAAAAATGTTGGTCATTCCTATATGTTACGAAGGTTGAAGTCTTGGCTACATCAAGAATCTCTTAAATTATTTGCCTTGGCTTTTGGAACATGGAATAGTTCGCTGGTATCACGTCACTTTTACCGACACGTTCTAGACCCTCTTTTAAATGCTACAATGTGATCTGAAGGCCATGCTCTTTCTGAAGGCTCTGGTCTGAAGGCTGAGAACTACATTTGTTGCTTCTGCAACAAAGTTTATCGAAGTGTCAATGAGTTTGTTTTTTTCTAAATGGTAAATAAGTCTGCCATTAAAACAAGAACCGGGAAATACGTACATTGTGCTGCTGTAAATGAAGTGCTAGAAGAGAATCCAAGAAGGTTGTCTGGAGAGGGGTCATGTGATCCTGTTGGAGAGTGTGGAAAACGATTTTGGCTTTACTGATACCTGGAAATGTCATAATTTTCTCTAAAGAGCTTGTCAAGCAAGAATAATGTATGTCAATTGTCGGAAGGAGGAAACAGTGGGGCTGGATCATGCTTCAGTTTTCTACTGGTGGGTTAAGGCACTGTGAGGAGTAGATCAAAAGCAAAATGTGTTCAATTGGTTAGACCATTGGTATTTCATATCAGAAGTGGATACTACAGGTAATGGTGGACACAAAGAAAAGCTTGGTATTTTGAACATAGAGAAGAAGCTTGTCATAGGATGGGATAGGATAGTTTACCATATCACGTGTATCGCACGTGCACTTTTACTAGTATATTTAAAAGGACAAAGTAACTGACAAACAAAAAAACTACAAAATACAACAGCAATGTAATGAGAAAGAGGCGGGGTGAATGTGAAAAAACTCACTATAATCACAAAACTAAAAACACAAAAGCATTCTCGTGAGGTTATATAATCAAATCAAGGACACACTGCCTACAGGGTCTTCTGCACTTGAGTTGGTCTTAACTCTTAAGTACAATCTCTCTTGACCTATTCTTTTGCCGATTCGGGCAGATTAATCAGTAATAGTTGATGACTTCGCAAATAAACTTCAGTTAGTAACCACCAATAAACATATAATGACAGAGTAATAAACATATAGGGGCTGGTTCAAGAGACACAAGCTTTAACACAAATTTTGACACATAAGTAATCGGAGCCCCACATTAAATATTGGAGCAGTTCAATTTGTTTAAAAGATGTTTTTAAGAGTTCCCATAAAAAATCAACTCATTCAGATATTGGTAAGAGTTTAATCGATTCATTCAATTATTTTCCTGTCAAATTTAGGGACAAAAACCGATCAAGCCCTTACCGACATCCGAACGGCAATTTTTTGCAAGAACTCTTAAAAACATGTTTTAAGCAAATTGAACGGCTCCGATCATTTGCGTGGGATTCTAAAATGGGCCCCACACAAGGTGGTGTGCATTTTTGTGTCAAATTTTGGGTTATATGTCATGTCTCTTGAACCGGCCCCACGTGTGTGAGTATGGGCACGCGCATGCGTATGTGGGTGGCACGTGACTAGGGGTGCTACAAGCAGATCCGAGCGCAAGAATAATTTGTCTCAAATATGTAAGGTTCAGATGATTTGGAAAAACTTTAAGATAGGGGCGAAGCTGATAGATAACTGAAGAGGAATAAGCTGAATGAAGAAAGGCGTGAGACAGAGAGTTCAAGGACTGACTGGCTCTTGAAGGTGCTGGCTGATGAAAGACATCCTGGCATTAGGCTGTTTGAGCTCGGATCATTTATTCAGTTAGCTCGAGATCGGGTCGTTCAAAATGCAGCCCAAATATACGAGCTCGATTAGTATCTGAGAACTCCAGCTTGGTTCTAATACGAAACGAGCCTCTATAAATAGACAAGTCCATACAAACAAGCAGAGCTTATCTGAGCAAGCACATATAGCTAACTCAAGCTCGCCTTATTTACTAAAGAAGCCAAAAAAATATGTTTGATATGAAGCGAGCCAAGCCCATAATAAGCTGAGCCTCAAGGCTCAAGCTGCTCTCGAAATGCAACCCAAAACATGATAAATATCATACCAGACGTATAGTTTAGAAACTAGCAAGTCAAGGTAACAGCTTGCTCAAGAGCTATAATTCATCTAGATTAATCCCCTCAATTCTTGAATCCAAGTTGTCTGATAATGCTGCATTTGCTCACTCTTTCAGCAATCATGTATTAATTCACCCATCCTCCTGAGCCACGTTATCAATCTACTTTCCCCAAATTCTCTCATCCTCAGTACAGGATGGGCTACAGAGTTGGGGCAAGGTATCTCAGACACGCTCCTTTCTGAGAGCAGCAAGGTTCCAGCCCCAATAAGAATAAGGAAGAGGGATTGAGAGGTTTTGGAAGCTCGTTAAGGTGCCAAAATCAATAATGCAAAAGGCAACAAAAGCAGAATCCCCATTGTCCTAGATCTCTGGTACTCTCCATCAAGGGGAACTGATAGCAGGAAGCTGTCACCTGCTTAATTTCTATATGAGTTTTCCTTTTGAATTTAAATAGATTGCAAACAATAACATAAAAAAAACAGAAACCATAAGTAAATCACCCAATCCATAACCATCAACATGTAAAGAAAGAAAAGAGTCAACACTAGTCATCAAATGAGGCAACCAAAGTTAATCATAAAAAGCGAAAGCCATAAAAATGGGACCTTCCAAGCCGAACAATCTACTCCAACAACTTCCTTGCAAGTGTTCAATGTGGGATAAATAAGGCAAACACTCACCGTCTTTGCCGATGGACAAATTATTTTGAGCTCTTCACCATTAACTTCTGCAACCTCACCATCTATCCAGGCTACCTCAGGATCCTCCACCCAAACATGTGACCCAGCAACTATATTGACTGGGAAACTCTACATGCAGAAGAGGAGGATTAGAAAGTTTACTAATCAACAAGCTTTTTGTAAAATATATCAGAGTGAATGCAAAGCCCAAAACAATACTTGCAAACTTATTGCCATTGAAGTTCCAAAGAACTGAACAAAACGAAATCCACACAAATTAATGGCAACCCATGGAGGATGTAGGTTGGGTAAGTGGCATCATTATCGTGGGGCCCTCTTCCTAGAGCAAGTGACCTCTGCAGTTATCAAAAATATCCATCTACAGCAGCTCAATAGCAGCCCGAAACGCAAAATAGGGTTGAGGCGGTTCTGCAGATTTCATCAAAATGCATGTCCCACTCAAGCTAGTTGATATACGAATGATAATTAAGAACACCAGTTCTCATGTGAAACTATTTGTGCGGGCTAAGTTTTCCTACTCTAAACACATATTTCTTTCTAAAGTCTAGACTCTCTAGAGTTCTAGCAATAGTAAAAAATACCATGTTTCAATCAATAAAAACTGCAAACTTGGATTTTGATGTATGAAGATCCATAGCCTCCAATCAATATACTGAGGTATTGGACAGATTTGAGGTCTCCCGACATGAAATCCTGGACTCTTCATTTCTTATGCTAGGTGCTCACTTAGATTGGCTTCTGTAGAACTCTTGCAATTAGTGGAATGATTTGCAGGCTAATTGCCCGGAGTTTTCTACGAGACTAGTTTTTGTTAAGGTTAACATGTAAACTAAAACCGCTATCATTGTTATTTGCATCCTGTTAAAGCAGTGATACAACCACCGCCCGTGTTTGTTTGTCCACTTTCACTATTCCACACCCCTTGAAAATTTGTACATATCTTTCAATAGGAATCTCTAAAAATAGGCCACATGGATTTTATTTTATAGATCTCAATTAGTTCTATCATACGAAATTTTCAAAATCATGACACCCCATTGAAAGATATGAACAATTTAAAACACGACACGAATGCCGAAAATGGACCAACAAACACAAACTGAGGGAGTATACAACATGGCTGACATGCATGATTCGATGGATTAATTATTTCATTGACATATTTTGTTGGACTGGTTACTGTAGAAACTGTCATTTCAGCACTCAGCCCCTGTTAGGCACAATTGAGGTCAACTTGAATAGGGAGAAGCAAAGCATCTAAGTTCTAATACCTTCCTATCTAATTTAGGTGGGGACTTGTCTTTGATGTTCAACTTGGTTTCCAAATGCCCTTCCAGTCCTGTGCAACCATACACAAAATAAAATATGATCTCATCACTTAGATAACTGAAGGCTGAAAAACAAATCAAGAAATGGCAGTTGAAAAATAGGCACAATAAATGATTAAACCAAGGAAAAGTGTACAGACAGCACAGAAGACTAACATATCATACGTGAAACTGGGGGAATTATGTCATAATATAAAACCAAAAACACCCGAGAAACCTGTGAAAGTGAAACATACCTGTTTCTTTTCTTTCACTCGGCTTTGGTTGATGCATTGACATTGCTTCAGGAGGTTTCAGAAGCCATAAATTCCATGACTAAACCATATGTAAAGCAATTCTAATCAATTCCAAGAACTGCGAAGCATACCCCTTTTAGTTCTTTTAGGCTGTGTCTGTGGCCTTCAATTTGCAGCCAAAATCAAAATCATGTGTTCAGTTCATGGACAGCGAAGTACAAAACTGTCTAAACAGGCAAGTTTGCGTGCAGGCATGCACAGACGAGCAAGAAAATTTCAAGCACGCAAAATCATTAAAATCATCACTACCACATATAGGCACAATTAAATGACTTGTGTCTTAAATCGTACAACAACTGACTTGACAAACAAGACAGAAAAATATGCCAGGAGATTCTGGGAAAGTATTTAATTACCAACTAGAGATGGGTGCACACACATTGTGTGGGCAATTTTTTTGTAAAAATCAAATCCGTGTGAGAAAGAAGATTGAAATCATGAAAGTATCGTTAATTACGTGCACAAATGACAAAATATACAGTAACAATTAATAAAAGCAACTCGTTAGAGAGAGGAATCATACCCTTATGCATCACAAAATTTCACTGGGTTTAGTAGACAAAATCCATCAGAAATTGGCCCTTCATATTACTGCTCAATACAGTGGTGGAAGGAGGGGCCAATAGAATTCCACGAAGTGGCTGAGGGAACCCCATGGCTATTATTTGGTTGTGGCACTCTCTAACATTTTCCTCAATCTCATCAAAAGAAGCGGTTGAAACCGCAAATAGTCTGTAGAAATTGGGTTTTTTTTTTCTGGGATTGTTATGAACGAAGGCCGTCGAATTGGTGTTGACCCCTGTAGTAGAATGCTGGTTCTGGAGGTGATTCAACGGAGAGAATTATGTTCTAAGGTAACGTCGCCGGTGGCGAAGCCCTAACTCTGTTTGAGTAGACGGGACTGGCGGGAGGGGTAGGCGGTAAATTAGGAGAGAGAAAACAAGAGCGGGGCAAGGGAAAGAATGAGATTTCCGGGGAGGGTAAATAGAAACTCGAGGATTTGAGTGGAAATGGATTGTGGTGCAGGAAGGGTGGGAGAATTTGGTTAGGGATTTAGAAGAGGGAGAGGGATTGAGATTGTGGATATGGGGGTGGCTGCATGTGTACATGCACAGAGGCATGTGAGGGAAGAAAAACCAGAAGAGGCTACGAGGGTAGAGTATTGCTCGTAAAAGAAGAGAGAGAGAGAGTGAATGTGTGCCCGCAGCGCGTATGAGCAAGATTCCAACAGGTTACCCCTAAACAATGTTTGGTTTTTTTGGTTTTGCCTTTATCCAATTTTTTGTGTGTTTATTAATTTTCGGTCGATTTTTTGTGATTTCTTGGCTTGTCTCGACAAGAAAAATCTAAAAGGTACAAAATTATTAGCCAAACTTAAAGTTTTGTGAATAAAGACGAAAAATAATCCAAAAAACTGGTTTATTTTTTGCTTTATTTAAAAAACTATTACGTTTGACCATAATTTTATACTCCCTCCGTTCCTATTTGTTTGTCCCTTTTGGGGAAGTGGGTTTTTAAGGGGTGTGAAAACTTTGTATTGTTTTTTCTATTTTGCCCTTAAATACAGTCAATATTACTGTGACCTATTTTGTGGGACTAATTTGTTATATGAAACTCAAAACATATGCAATATGGATCTTGTTTGATAGATATCAATTAGTTTTATTATACAAAGTTTTCAAAATTATAAGAACTGTTATAAAGTAAAAGATAATGGACAAGCCAAATGAGATGGAAAAAATACTTTTTAAGGGTAAAACTGTAAAATGACCCTGTTTTGATGGATGTTTTTAGAAATGGGACAAACATTTTGGAACATCCCAAAATGGAAAGAAGGACCAACAAATAGGAACAGAGGGAGTACTCTTTAAATTCGTCTCGATGAGATAAATCCAGAAACCACAAAATCTTGACACAAAACTAACAAATACAATTTTTTTTTGAATAAAGATAAAATGAAAAAAACCAAAAAACCAAAATTTTAAATTTAGCCAAAGGAGGCCTTAGGCTAATTCGAAAAAATTGGTTAATTCAAAAAAAACTGGTTTTTTGTTTTTTTTCGTTTTATCTTTATTAAAAAAGAAATTGCATTTGTTAGTTTTCGGTCGATTTTTTGTGGTTTCTTGGCTTGTCTCGACAAGATGAATCTAAAAAGTATAAAATTATTAGCCAAACTTAAAGTTTTGTAAATAAAGATGAAAAATAATCCAAAAAACTGGTTTATTTTCAGTTTTATTCAAAAAATATTACTTTTGACTATAATTTTATACTCTTTGGATTCGTTTTGACGAGATAAATCCAGAAACCACAAAATCTTGACGCAAAACTAACAAATGCAAAATTTTTTTGAATAAAGACAAATCGAAAAAACAAAAAAACTAGTTTTTAAAATTTAGCCAAAGGAGGTTTTCTTGGCTTTTTGAATTATTGGCTTTGCCAACGTGCACATCTATAGAGTATATCCCTCTTTTTCCGAAACAAAAAAACATGTCTAATTTCGTTCATTGAGTAATTATTAATTTTTCTAAGATGAAAGTTAGTCAATACTCCCTCCGTTCCAAAATAATGTTCCACTACGAAAAATCGTGCCATTTTTCAAATCAAAAAATAAACTACTTCCGTAAATTACTTTTCGAATTTTTTCGCACCAAATTAAAGTACTTGACGACTACTTTAATTAGGTGCAAAAATATTCAAAAAATGATACACGAAAGTACTTTATTTTTTTATTTAAAAAATGGCAAGAGAGAGAAAGTGAGGCTCTTATTTAGGAACGGAGGGAGTATATTTTTATAGTTATCTAAGTTATGACTAGTGAGAGGCTCGCGGGCCACGCCCGTAGATATTAAAGAATAAAGAATTACCATCGCAAATTAATGGAACATATAGTAATTGTCCTAATAAAGTGAACGTGACATTCAAAAAGCCTTCAAATGATAAAGTTTTAAAAAAAGATTATTCTTTCTTAGCAAGTTCTTTTGAGTTTTTTAGTGTCCTTTCTTTGTACCAAATTAAATATCTACATTGAGTTCTTTAATTTGGTGCAAAAAACTTCAAAAATTTTATTACTCGTTTTTTCTTTAAAAAAATATATTTGAAAAGTGAATGAGTTGGTATTTTTATACTTCGTGTATAAAAAATTAGTTTCTATATGTTGAGTCTAAGGTACAAAATTGAAATCCCTTTTTGAAACCAAAAAAAAAAAGTGGGGAAAAATAGGTGGGATAAGAGAGAAATATTGGGTGGCGCCATATTTGTAGAAGGTATAGATTATCTTCGATGTACATCATAGTTTTTTTATCTTATAACTTTATGTCTTGCCTTTTTTACTTCTTGTATTTTCAAAATTAAGATATAACTAAAAATTAAGGCGAGGAATAAGGATTGAGAAATTAATTAACAGTTAAGTACAAAAGAACGATTTTTTGTTTTTTTGAACGGCTATAAAAGAACAAATTAGAAAAAAGTACAAAGCGGAGATTCTTTTGAAGCATATAAATGCTTGAAAAAAAACAGGAAAACAAAGATTAACAGACGAAGATGCATGGCTCGACCAAAAAAATAAAAGGATTTGTGGTTTAAAATAATTTTTTCACTCTATTTTCATATAACTATAATAAAAAATTTGTATTTTAGTGTTTATGTCCTGTGTAATTTTAAGCACTAAAAGATAATCCCTCCGTCCCGTTTTTGTTTGCTTGGTATTTTATTTTGGAATGCCTCAAATTGTTTTCTATGTTTGAAAGTCTGTTTTTACAAACTAACCTTCCTATATGATTATAAACAGCTTCAAAAGGAGTAAAGAATAATGGACAATGTTGGAAATTTTATGCTCCCCCAATCCTATTGTATTTGTTCTCTATGAATATTCAGGCCATTTTCAAACGTCTTTATCCTTTTATTTATGATGTTTTTAAGTTTTTGAATATTTTGTCTAATAGAATTAATTGAGATATATCAAATAAGATCCATATTGTATATAATATACATTATAGATTAAAAATTATAAGAGTTCAAAAAAGGCACTCACAATTGTAAGGAGCAAATAAAATGAGACGGAGGGGATGAAGTACATAGCAAACAATATGCATGACAGAGAGAGCAAATCCTAGAGTATATTTTATAAAAAAAAATGAAATACAAAATTAATACTTCCACCGGTTCAAATTGCTTGTCAACAACAATCATTTCATTCAAAAGTTGAAATATAAGGGCATTGTTGGAAATTAAATAATCTGTATAATGTGAATACTTTTACTGAATGCAATTATTGTGTATCGGTTTAAAAGGTTGAAATTATCAAAAGTGGTCAGTAATTTGGAACGGAGGAAGGAAAAAAAAGGAAATTGAAGATGAAAATGGCATCACGTTGTTCATACTTTCAGAGTTTATCTCTAGGACTAACAGGCTCTTTGGATGATGAGAGAAGAAAGGAGAAGAAAGGGGATTCCTCCCCCTTATTGATGAGAAAAGAAAAGAAAGGGGAAGAGTTTCTCTTGGCTCAAGCAAACAACGGTGAGAAACCACTTTCTCTCCCTCTCGTTCTGGTCATCATTTTCGTCTCCAGCGACTTTCTGGCGACCTTGAAACTGATTTGGCTTCTCCTCGACGAGACGAAGACAACGGTGGAAGTTTGGCGACGATCCGACGACGGGGTAGCCCGCACGTGCGGCCGGAGCTCCGTTACTCACCAAATCTCGCCACTTTTGGTGAAAAACGGAAAGGGGGGAAAAGGGGGGATAACGGGTTCTGGATTCTCACCATTTCTTCTCCTCTCCCACCCTTTTGGTCATCCAAACAAGGGAGAGAAATGGTTTCCCTTTCTTCTCCTTTCTTTTCTTTCCGAATCCCTCGATCCAAAGGAGCTGTAAAGGACAAAGGAGAAGGTTGGAGATCGATCAGTAGGGAGGTACAAACGTGGGCCATAGTCTGAGGAGCATGAGCAAAGGGTAAAATGGGGAATTCGACAATGACGATGGACGAAGGCTTCGTCCACCAAACTCACGCTTTAATATATGTAAGGGAAGGAAGTGGTTAAATGACAAAACATTGAACAAGATCCCGATAAAACTATTTTTTCCTAATGTCTTGTGAAATTTATCCTTTCATCTAACCTATACATTAAAAGAGAGAAGGGCGGTCAGTTGTTTGGTCATTTTCGTCTGCCAAATTGGCTTTGAGCCTAGCCCGGTCAGCTTCTCGGGCAGGGACAGGAGTGAAATACTTCAAAAGCATAAGGGCAACACTGTGGTTTGACAGAAGTCTTTGATTCCAGACTTTGGGCCCGTGGTAGTCCTTCCACGCTTCTTTTGGTTGTACGATCTCCGCCTATTATCGCCGTAGCAACAGTTCTTGAAGGACAGTCCGGCGCCGTTGGAACAGTACCTGAAGGACAGTCGGACGACTGTATCGCGACTTTACGCTCAAAATCTGGAGAGACGAAATCAAAAGAAAAGGACGGTGCTCAGCGGCAGGTATAAAGGCAACCAGATGCAGAAATTTGAGCTTTGCAAGGGTTCTGCCTTTCTCGATTCCTCATCAGGTCTCTCTCTCTCTCTCTCTCTCTCTCTCTCCATGATTTCTGTAAATTTTATTGCTATTTTTCCCAGTTTCCAGGTTAGTCTTTCCTCTTCCATTTCAATTTTTTGGGGTGTACGGGATCGTAGCACAACCATATGAAACTTAAACTTCTGAACCAAACTCAATGGGGGACAGTGGACACAGAATTGGTTTATAGATTTGGGTATATACAATTGCTTCTTGAAAAGTGGTCAGGTTAATATATGAACAAGGTATGGAAAAGGTTGGTTAATATGTGCTAAGGTTTAGCTACTCATTTTGCGTGGTTTGTTTTTCCTTTTATAGAAAAGGAAAAGGACAATTCCTTCGTTGCCCTGTTCCATTGATGTTTGTTTTTCCAATTGCGTAGGTTTGGTTCGTTTGTGGGACAAGTGAAGAGTTGATTTGTGTTGTTTGGTTATGATCTTGTACAGGTACTTGTTGTGATCGTTTTCTCATGGTCGTCAGCAGTGAAGATCGATCAGAAGATTTTTTCAAATGCTTTATTGGTTGTGCATTAGTGACGTGTGATGAGGCTTTACATGGGGTAGCATCAAGTTATTATATGTTTGACTCCGATAAGCATCAAGTTCTCGAGTGATTTGTGTCACACCCCACTCTGGCAGGATATAACCTGCACAAAGTGACTGGACACCTGTCACCACCTGTACGCCTTTTAGGCTACTCACAAAAGCTATTATACAAAGCTCAATTGCAACTCGTAACGAATGCAAACAAAAGATATTGTAACACCAAACTCAACTGCCATAACCAAAACAGGTGTTCACACCTCCTCAATAACTGTACAGTCAAAATCATTTGACATGTACTCAACCACATTAACTCCACAAAATACTGATTATCCACCTCACCCACTGACTGACAAAAATCACAGAACACAACCTCTAGGAACACCTGTCTAGCACTCTGGCATTGTAGTGGACCGACATCTAGCTCAACTGGAAATCTGCAACCAAAAAGGTTACAGGAGAATGTACCTTAGCAACATAATAAATGGAAATGATAAGTGTTTAAATGGTTCGAAGTATAAACAACACACCAACACATTTGCTTAAACAATTTAGATGGATCACAATTTTAAACATCACACCCACACTTTTATCTCAAAAACACAGCCCACCATATTTATTTCAAAAATGCAGCCCACCGGCTCATCTCAAAACATGGCCCACCGGCCCATCTCAAAAACACAGCCTATCGGCTCATCTCAAAAACATGGCCCACCGGCCCATTTCATCAACCCACCTCTGTAAGTTTTGCAAAATATTTCACATTTTCTTTCACAATATAAAATAATATCCTATCATTTTACCCAATGTGCCAACGAGTCGCCAACCTCACGACCGGGAGTTATGACGGTACCGTTACCTCGCTCACAGGCTCACATATAGTGGCGGTGACGAGGGCCATTCTTTATCACCAATGGTAGGTGCAGCCCACACAGAAAGCAAGAACTAAGCTTGCACTGCTCACATTTGGCACAGCCCACGAATGCAAGATGCCAACCTTGCAAACTAAAATATTGGCACAGCCCACGCTACAAGATGCCAACCTTGTAACTTTTTGGCTAAAATGCTGGCACACAGCCAGATGGCACAGCCCACGAATGCAAGATGCCAACCTTGCAAACTAAACATTGGCACAAGAGGCATAAAATATTCTCTTTTCACCCACCAGAAATCATTTGATCCATCACTGAAAATCATTTAATCCGTCCAAACACAATACTTTTAAACATATACAAAAAATCACAAGGAGAGTTTTCAAAACATCAATAATCACACCACACATTTGAAAACACCACATAAACACTACACATTTCTATTTATTATAGAGGCTGTACATTCTCACCTGCCACAAAAGGACAAACTCTGCTATCAACTTAACCTCCACGCACCGAAAGCAAAACCACGACCATTCTTACGATTACATCACCTATAATAACAATTATATATCACCCATAAGCTCACTACCAAAAATTCATGCCCAAATGCAAGTGAAATGCATGAAAATGTATCCTACAACTCAACAGTGCTGCGCTCTATGAATTTTCAGAATTAATCTACTTATCCGATTCCCACGAAATTTTCACCACAAACTCCAGACTCATACTTCATCATCATATCCAAAATTCAGAATTTTCTGATCTCCGTAACTATTTTTAAACAACCTCCAAACAGACCCATAACTTGCTGCAAATTCCCCAAATCAGATTTTTCTCCAACTTCAAATTAAAAACTGCTATTCTCTGGAAGAAATTAAGGCACAACCCATACATCATTTCGAAGGTTTACGAGTCTAGTTTCATAATCAAAAGACGGTGTACCAATCGGATACCTGAGCTAGAAGTTATAACATTTTTCCCAAGATGTGTCAGTGCTGTCTGCCCAAACACGAACCCGACAGCAGATTGATTCACGAATTTTCTTATTTTCTGTACTTCGAATTAAACCCCGAAATTTTTACACAACATAAAGAACATCCATGGGTAGCTACTGTAAAAATCTCATAAATTTCCAACTTTGGGAACCATGTCTTAAAATTCGCCAAAAACCATGGCAGATTTGGTTTTTCATAAAACCAGTCAGTGAACCCTTCACCTTTCTTTCACGAATTTTTGTAAAAACAACCCCAAATCATTCTTATGAGATGCAAAATACCAAATTAACTTGTATATGAACATCATAGCTTAAGAATTTCGGAAATTAATCTTCAATTCGTACCTCAATTTGGGTTTTCCCCAATTTTCCTTCCTTCTTCCTCTTCTTCTTCTTTCTTCTCCTTCTTCTCTTCTTCTGCTATCTCTCGCTCTCTCTCCAATAAGTGTGTGTGTGTGTCAGCAAGGAGGTAAGAAGAAGAATAAATATCCCACTTAGGGAGATTATTGGGTGTAGCCACACCACCTCTCCAAAATACTCCCACCCAATGAAAACATTCTGTTTCGCATACTTTCAAATACCACCAATTAACGCAAGTAACGCGCGCAATTAAAATAAACACGCACACAAACATAATTTAAAAGTCGGGTGTCATATTCTTCCCCTCTAACTTCCGTTGCTATTAACTTTAAGCCCAACACTTATGAAAATTACCTTTCTCTTCTTTCCCTCTTCCATAATTCGGGTCTCGCAGACACCTCAAACCGTACCCCACATATACGAGCATATCGATAGGTCCGCTAGCATCACGTGAAAAGGTATTCAAATATTTTTGAAATAATCCGGGGTGTTACAATTCTCCCCACCTTATGAAATTTCGTCCTCGAAATTTTTGCTTCCCTTAATCAAACAATTTTCGCATTACCTCGCGCTTTCCCCAGTACCTTGCTCGATCTAATGACTAAGCCACAACATTTCCCCGACAAAAATATTCTGGTGCATAATACTTGATCTCCCAAATACAAAATTTCTAGTAGTTTCTCCACATAGCGCGAATATCCCTTTGATTACCAAATTTCCAATTCACCATCTCGGTAAATGTCAACAGAATTAACTTGACTCAAAGATCCATAACAAGATAAAATATTTAACATCTTCTACTCATTTTCCTAAACACATGTCACCTCATCAACCTTTTTTCCGTTTCCTCAAACTCTCCAATCATCCCAACCTTCCAACAAACTACCAAATTTCTGAGAAGGAACACCATTGTTTAACTATCGTTCAAGAATGTCAATTATATTCCATACTCAAACTGTAAGTACACAATCTATAAACGCCGATTTAGCTCTGCCTCAACAACAAATACCCATAAATTGATCGTTTAACATCCCTCACTCCAGTTATCAACTTACAATTTCCACTCAATCCATGGTTGCCAACCAATCAAACATTTTGCCCAATGCACTTCTCAAAACATAACCACAAACCTTTTTTTTTCAACACTTTCCACTAGAACATAAAATAATTTAGGCTTCCTGAATAACAAAACCTCAAAATCACCATGTACTTAGTACTAGAAGCAAGTTTTACACAAACCAACAAATAATTTGCAGCTCTATCACATTATAATCATCTTAACAGATCACATATCTAAAACCTTATTCGTTCTTGCTCCCGAATTCTATAACACGCGCTAATAGAAATATACTTAATCACCAAGGAATTTCACAAACACTTATGGTTCACTGCTTTCATATACAACATCTTTCACCCAGAATAACCTCAATTTACACTCACCAAATGTAAAAGTCATACACCTTCACCTTACTATGACATAACCACAAAAATAATCCAAGTATCATGGTCAACAGTCCAACTAGAGCAAAATCCTACCTAATCTTCTTATCTTTTACCACCCTCTCACAATAACCAAACAACCATTTATACTTCCACATACACGACCAAGATGATATTCCACCAAACTCCAAATTTTCAAATTCTCAAGCAGTAATCAGTCAGTTGTTGCGCACTTTTTATCTACACAGAATCGACAATATCCTCATTCTCAACAAATGACATATGAAAAGGACTTTCACCTTATCTCACCTGAAGTAATGCTCGTGAAAACCATGTACTACTCCCTAAAGTTGATCACACTAAAATCCAAAGAAAATCGATATACAACCCCATTCAATGAAATTCAAAATTGTCCAAACCTTTCAACTAAAAAGAATCCAACTAAAGATCTAACTTCCACATTCCTTTCTCCCAGATGTCCTCATATGTTGCCGTAAATAGTCACACTTTCCCTTTTTCTTTTTCTCAAACCCCACAAATATTACATCACCCGAAAAATCTATGTACCCACCATCACCCTTGAATTGAACTCATGTCGCTGTTAACACCATACCAGTTTTGTTAGCCACACATTCACTTTCTCATCTATAAAGACACTTATCATATTAATCTCTCTGGTAGCCGTCCGAAAGTAATTTCACTTATTCACATTTAACAAGTCCTATCCATTGTTTGAGCATGCACCACCAAATCAAATATAAGTCAACCATCGCATTCGGTCCACAGTCCCCTTATCTTTCAGATCATGTCTCCAGAGATACTTATCAAAATATTGTATTATCTCATGCTCTACAAATATATTACTAATAATCCCAAACCTCCAATTTTCCATATCCTTTGGCATGCCATAACCATAACTCAAAGCTAACATATCCTCAACCACTAATACTTTCTCTACACATGTACAACACCCAAAGTACTGCCTTAGAAAATGTTAAGAATCCAAACCCAAATTTAGCAGAAATCAACTCACCATCTATAAACAAGCGTCCAACCCATAATAAAATATTAACAACTTCATCTGCTACGATCCACAATATCACAATTTGTCTAAACCCATTTGTAATTCTGTTCACTACAACCAACACCTGATTCCTCTCAGCTTGTCAATTCACATGTTCAAGTTTACCTTTAAAAACCATAACACCCTTGCAATACTCTGAATATCGAAAATAAATTAAAGTCCAAATCTTGTTGAATACCTCAAATAACCCTCTCTCTTTTTTTTCACTGTACATCTCAATATCCGTAGAACTGCCAAAACCCATGAGCAATATCAAATACGGATTCTACCTTAGCACACAGCTTTAATAAACCAACTCCAACTTCGTAACCAAATTGATCACCCCAACACATAATTACTCCCTCAATGTGCTGACAAAGATCAGATAAAAATTAACATGCACCCAAATTACACATGATAGTAAATAGCTCAATACTAATGATCTCCAAAGATATACAAGATCGTGGGACCACGACAGCCTAGTCATGCATAAGAAAATTGTCTACAAACCTCAAGTACTTAGACTAAACATTATATTTCATTCATTCATTCTACTCAATATCCCTACCATTGCCTCCAATGCCCACAAAGTTATAATCAACATGTGTATTCAATTTTTTTTTCATCACCAGCTTATCTCATCGAGAACACGTACCCCATCTCCCAACTAATTTATACCTTTATAGGACCAATAATTCCAATAAATTCTTTAACATCTGCACCATGTCCTCTTTTCTGATCACATTAAACACTTGGCACATCGATCAAATGCAGAACCATGCACTTACATAGTAAATACACAAATATGCTCTTTCACTTCGACACCTGCTCTACTGCATGTACTTCTTTACACACCTTCATCCACCCACACGTGGTAATAGAGTGACATCAGAGGTTTGTTTTGAAGTGTGCTGGCCAGTCACTCTTCAAATCAATCCACCATGTCATTCTTAACCACCACGCTGAGCATTTTCTCTGCCAATCCCATCATAACCTCCAACATTCTAGCATTTGGATCAAACTAATTTACCTACTCATGTTGCACCTCATGTCCCTCCACACTAACACACGCAAATATATGACACCTCTGTGCCATCACTTTCTTCTATCAAGCTGCTACAAAAACAAAACATAGAAATATGCATGAATCTTACATGTATGTATGCACCCACTACCCTCACCCCTGCGACACTCTTCTCAACATTCTAGGTTTTATCTAGACTCGAGAACTCGGAACAACACCGCCTATGGTCCACCACAAGTGCCACACTCTTAAAAAGTCTACAGAACCTATAACCTAGGCTCTGATACCAAAACTGTCACACCCCACTCTGGCAGGATATAACCTGCACAAAGTGACTGGACACCTGTCACCAGCTGTACGCCTTTTAGGCTACTCACAAAAGCTATTATACAAAGCTCAATTGCAACTCGTAACGAATGCAAACAAAAGATATTGTAACACCAAACTCAACTGCCATAACCAAAACAGGTGTTCACACCTCCTCAACAACTGTACAGTCAAAATCATTTGACATGTACTCAACCACATTAACTCCACAAAATACTGATTATCCACCTCACCCACTGACTGACAAAAATCACAGAACACAACCTCTAGGAACACCTGTCTAGCACTCTGGCATTGTAGTGGACCGACATCTAGCTCAACTGGAAATCTGCAACCAAAAAGGTTACAGGAGAATGTACCTTAGCAACATAATAAATGGAAATGATAAGTGTTTAAATGGTTCGAAGTATAAACAACACACCAACACATTTGCTTAAACAATTTAGATGGATCACAATTTTAAACATCACACCCACACTTTTATCTCAAAAACACAGCCCACCATATTTATTTCAAAAATGCAGCCCACCGGCTCATCTCAAAACATGGCCCACCGGCCCATCTCAAAAACACAGCCTATCGGCTCATCTCAAAAACATGGCCCACCGGCCCATTTCATCAACCCACCTCTGTAAGTTTTGCAAAATATTTCACATTTTCTTTCACAATATAAAATAATATCCTATCATTTTACCCAATGTGCCAACGAGTCGCCAACCTCACGACCGGGAGTTATGACGGTACCGTTACCTCGCTCACAGGCTCACATATAGTGGCGGTGACGAGGGCCATTCTTTATCACCAATGGTAGGTGCAGCCCACACAGAAAGCAAGAACTAAGCTTGCACTGCTCACATTTGGCACAGCCCACGAATGCAAGATGCCAACCTTGCAAACTAAAATATTGGCACAGCCCACGCTACAAGATGCCAACCTTGTAACTTTTTGGCTAAAATGCTGGCACACAGCCAGATGGCACAGCCCACGAATGCAAGATGCCAACCTTGCAAACTAAACATTGGCACTAGAGGCATAAAATATTCTCTTTTCACCCACCAGAAATCATTTGATCCATCACTGAAAATCATTTAATCCGTCCAAACACAATACTTTTAAACATATACAAAAAATCACAAGGAGAGTTTTCAAAACATCAATAATCACACCACACATTTGAAAACACCACATAAACACTACACATTTCTATTTATTATAGAGGCTGTACATTCTCACCTGCCACAAAAGGACAAACTCTGCTATCAACTTAACCTCCACGCACCGAAAGCAAAACCACGACCATTCTTACGATTACATCACCTATAATAACAATTATATATCACCCATAAGCTCACTACCAAAAATTCATGCCCAAATGCAAGTGAAATGCATGAAAATGTATCCTACAACTCAACAGTGCTGCGCTCTATGAATTTTCAGAATTAATCTACTTATCCGATTCCCACGAAATTTTCACCACAAACTCCAGACTCATACTTCATCATCATATCCAAAATTCAGAATTTTCTGATCTCTGTAACTATTTTTAAACAACCTCCAAACAGACCCATAACTTGCTGCAAATTCCCCAAATCAGATTTTTCTCCAACTTCAAATTAAAAACTGCTATTCTCTGGAAGAAATTAAGGCACAACCCATACATCATTTCGAAGGTTTACGAGTCTAGTTTCATAATCAAAAGACGGTGTACCAATCGGATACCTGAGCTAGAAGTTATAACATTTTTCCCAAGATGTGTCAGTGCTGTCTGCCCAAACACGAACCCGACAGCAGATTGATTCACGAATTTTCTTATTTTCTGTACTTCGAATTAAACCCCGAAATTTTTACACAACATAAAGAACATCCATGGGTAGCTACTGTAAAAATCTCATAAATTTCCAACTTTGGGAACCATGTCTTAAAATTCGCCAAAAACCATGGCAGATTTGGTTTTTCACAAAACCAGTCAGTGAACCCTTCACCTTTCTTTCACGAATTTTTGTAAAAACAACCCCAAATCATTCTTATGAGATGCAAAATACCAAATTAACTTGTATATGAACATCATAGCTTAAGAATTTCGGAAATTAATCTTCAATTCGTACCTCAATTTGGGTTTTCCCCAATTTTCCTTCCTTCTTCCTCTTCTTCTTCTTTCTTCTCCTTCTTCTCTTCTTCTGCTATCTCTCGCTCTCTCTCCAATAAGTGTGTGTGTGTGTCAGCAAGGAGGTAAGAAGAAGAATAAATATCCCACTTAGGGAGATTATTGGGTGTAGCCACACCACCTCTCCAAAATACTCCCACCCAATGAAAACATTCTGTTTCGCATACTTTCAAATACCACCAATTAACGCAAGTAACGCGCGCAATTAAAATAAACACGCACACAAACATAATTTAAAAGTCGGGTGTCATATTCTTCCCCTCTAACTTCCGTTGCTATTAACTTTAAGCCCAACACTTATGAAAATTACCTTTCTCTTCTTTCCCTCTTCCATAATTCGGGTCTCGCAGACACCTCAAACCGTACCCCACATATACGAGCATATCGATAGGTCCGCTAGCATCACGTGAAAAGGTATTCAAATATTTTTGAAATAATCCGGGGTGTTACAATTTGTGTTCGTCGTGCACTGAGGTAATTATACAATCTTACATTCTGTGTTACTTCTTCCGGCTAATTGACTCATCTTCGCGGAATAGTTTAGGCTGCTTAGTCATTCATATATGCTTATTAGATTATTATGATTTTGCGTAGATGTTTAAATTTATTGATTAGATTGCTTTTCAATTTTAAAAAGTGTGCAGCATATGGTGTTGTATTGGGTACATTAATAGGGATCGATTGGGTTGTGATTGTCGATATTTATTTCTTATGCGTTAGCGTGTGATAAAAAGCCGTTGAATAATGACAAGTCACGTTATCATTTGTTTGACTCTAATAACAAGGTTGTTAAAGTAGGTGCATCAATCTATTGTGGTGATCAAACTTTCAAGTATGTTGTTAATCGTGATTTTGTGGACCGTTACTCAACAATGTTTGATCTGGCAGATGTCTTTGAGTGGGCACATTTACGCGATTTTTATACATGGATGGAAAAAAAAACCTGCTTTCCTCCCCACTTCTTGGTAGAATCAAATGATGCGCTGTTGCGACAGCGATGAAGTATCAAAAGCTCAATAAACTCTACTATGGAAAGAGGACCCTTTTATTGAGTAATAGCCCAATTTACTTCCTCAACTAAACCTCTTGGGCTTCGGACAAATACTGCACTTGTGAAGGAGTTGCTCCGTAATCCAACTAGATACAAGTCATTCAAAAACTAGATGAGAGTGGGATTTCTCCCCTGAATTGCAAAGAGCACAAACATTGACAAACAACACACCAGTTTAATATAATCTTTCTTGTTCTCTTAATCCTGTTTTTGGCAACCAAAGAGAGGCGGATCGAGAGTGACGTAGAGGAAGGAGATCGGATTGGTAATGGCGGTTCCAGAGATGGAGCTACGAGAGAGTGAGAGAGGACGGAAAATGAGAGAGTGGAGGAGGCAGGCGATCGGCGAGAAAGAAGGGTAGACAGAGAGGGAGAAGGAGAGAGAAATCGCGTGAGAGAGAGGAAGGGAAGGCTACACGCCAAGCCCAAGCGTTCACCACTTTTCCAGTTCAGGTAAACCCTAATCGTTCCTTTTATAAGTTCATAAAATTAATTAATCTAGAATTCTCACTACTAATTTATGCGCATTTTGGGTAGTCTTATTTGTGTGCTGTGTGTTTGATTTTATCCCAAAGTTGATTCTTCGTACCATGATTGGCATCATTATCCACATTCTCTGATCTCTCCCTTTCGACGAATATTGAAGTTTCGTTTCTAATTTCCAAGGATTTTGGGTTTTTTGTATTTGTGTACTATGCATTTGATATTGGGTTTTTGTGAAACGTACATTGATGTTGGCGTTGTATTGCTGCCGCAACTACCACCCCATGAGATTCTAATTGTGTTTACTCTTGCTCTTGCACTCGCTAAGGAATTGTCTAGCTCCTTTTACAAGGGTAGACCACCAAACATTGTTTGCTTCTATTGGTTTGACTTTACATATTAGTTGAATGAACCTTGTACCACTGGTGGTGTTAATTACATTGTTCAGTAGAAAAGGCTCTAAATATCAGTCTTTGTTTGGTTGCCAAGAAATCGAAGGAGGCTATACATCTGTTGATTTTGGATATAAATTTCTTGCTATGAGATGAAAAGTAGGGCTATCATTTTCCTTTAAAAAATACTTTAAGAATTAAGATTCGCGTATTAGTTTAGCAGTTGAATGGTCATCCTCGACTATGTTTGTTAAAATGATTTCATTCATGGTTCTTTTTCTATGGTGAATCAGCGGTATATTGTTGATTGTTTTTGGGTTCTATATAAAGTTAAACTTCTATAGGTACAAAAGCATGAGAGCAAATTTGTTCACCCTCGCGAGGGTGTACTCATTCTGTGGCTCACATCAAGAATCAAAACCATTGATTTTGTCTAGATTCATTTCTTAGGAGCCCATGCGAAAATCAAAACCATTGATTTTGTCTAGATTCATTTCATAGGAGTCCATGCGAAAATTGAGTCCAATCAAATATCGGTGAGCTCTTGATGTAAAAGTTCAATTTTTTTAGCGAGAATTTTGAAGAAAAAATAAAACTCTAGATGAAATAGTTATCTATATCTGATCGGGCTAAATTTTTGCATGGCCTCCTAGCAAGTGAATTTGGACATAATGAATGCTTTTGATCATCGAATTAAGATACAAAATGAGTACGCCCTCGCCGAGGGTAAACAAATTTGCTCTCCAAAAGCACCCACAAAATCTGATTTAATTTCCCATTTTAAATTTTATTTTCTTAAATTCTTTTTTTTTTATCAGTGTTTTTTGTTTGTGTTTTTATGATCTATTCCCTGATTTTTTTTAGCTTCTCAAAGCTCTTCAATTTTTGATATTATTTTCTCTAAGTCATCTGCAAAAGCACGGCACAACTCCCATTATAAGCAATACGGTCCCAACTATATCTAATTTTAAGAGCAAAATTGATTGTATTTGTATCACACAGGAAAGTCGAAGGTGTTTGATTGTTTTATCCACCTAAGCTTGAGTTCATCATTTAGAATACTTTGCTTATCCTGTTGGATTCTTGCTCCAGTTAAATAGTTGGGATAGATTATCCTTGCTTTTCCTCTTTTAAGTTAATCTAGACGCTTCAATCTCATCTTTAGATATGGAATAAAAGAGGATTCTCTTTCATTTGCATTGAAATTGATGTACGTAGGCAAGCAACTAGATTCGTGTACGCACTCAGTTTTTTGTTGTCCTTATGGTTCTTTTAATATGTTTCAAAATGTCTTGTATTATAGTGTTTTGCTTTCTTACATTTAGTAGGTAGCTTTAGTGCCTTGAGATGTTGATTGATATTTTGTTGATTTAGTACTTTGTAATGGTTTTGCTTGCCATAGTGCGTGGCTGCTTGATGGGTTTTCCCATGTTTTTTAAGAACTTGTTTTCATGCGTTCTTTCTTCTGTAAATGTTCTGCTGATATCATTGGGTTTGTAATTAATATTTTTTTGAGCTGGCTATGCTGTGGCTTAATCTACCAAGAAGGGCTTAATCTACCTTCTCCTTCTTGGGCTGTTCCCGCTGTATATTCTTTTTTGGTCCTGTTTACTGGTAATAAGTCATTTGGATACCAATACTGGCGGAGGAAAAGGCTAGGTACTTGTAAGACACTGTTGAAATTTCATTTTAAAGATTCCTTTTTAATGTTACTGCTGGTGAACCTTCTTCTTTTCTTTTCTTTTTTTTGGTTGGTTTATGAATGGGAAGAAAAAATAAGAAAACGATCCATTAAAAACCATGGTCAGGTATTCATTGCAATGAGCATTTTGCACAAGTCTCTTAACGGATCAGTGACTCCTTTGAGGAACGAAGGCTGTATCAGGCCACTATGGGTTATTTGTCTGACTTTATTCTTTGGATTTGCTTATGAATCAAACCATTGGAATCTGCAAATTATTCTTAATCCACTTTATGCACCTGGCTCTCATACTACATCTTCCCATTGAACGTTGGATTTCTACTATACATGTCTTGCTAAGTCAGTATTCGTGTCTCAAGTTGTGAGATGGTTTTTATTATTTTTTTTTTTGCGTGTGTACAGATTTTGCCCAAGATAAATGCTAGGGCAGATAAAATAGTGGTTAGGTTTCAATTGTATTTGATAATCTCTACGATCTTTGCAGGTAGCGACTAGAGCAAACAAACAACACTAATTATGGGTTCGATCAGTCATCTGTGAATAATAATCACGAGGTGCAACAGGGTTTATTGGTTTCAATCACAGATGTGACCTTGTGTCATCGGTTTCTCTCTTTCACCTTTTCTATCATAGATTTGTATTTGCATATATATGGAATGGCCTTCACCGTTTTCTTCTCTTTCCTTCCCTGTTTGCAAAAGAATCGTGCCTTTTTCTCATTTATTGCACTGGTTGTAGTGAAGATTATGTTCGAAGAAGGGTTCATCGTACCAGATTTGAGTTGATTTTTCATTTAGTTTTTACCCAAATCCAATACTAAGGTTTTAATATTCCATATTCATTGACGACTGTATCTCTCGAGAGAGTTCGCACCAACCTTGTTGAAGTGAAATGTTAGGAACTTGGCAATTGAAAGCGTACAGGTTGGCTTTCGAAGGATGTATTAGATTGGGTATGTACTCTACGTAGCAGTGATCTTTGCTGAATCTTTGCTAAGGCTTTAATACTGATCTTTGCTTTTGGGTGCTAATTTGAATGTCATGGTACTCATGCAGCCATCAAGTGTCTTTCTGCTGAATCAAAGCAAGGGACCACTGAATTTTTGACAGAGGTAATACGATTTCAACCATCTGACGTCCAAACCTTGTTGAACTGTTGTGTGGAAGCAACTCACCGGATATTGGCCTACGAATATCTTGAGAGCAACAGTCTTGCAAATGCTCTACTTGGTAATTCCCAGAGTATTGAGATTAATGTGGAGGTGACTTTTTTCTTAGTTTGTATTAAGTAGAGGACAAGATTTGTAGTATCCAGCGTGCATAAAATCAGTCCTTAAGCTATAGCACAAGTACCAAACGTGAGATGGCATGTGGCTTTACAATTTGCACTCCATAGCCTTTTCCCAATTCTGGGAAGAAATTCTTCGTAGAATGTTTGAATCAATTTCATTGCCATTACATCAGTAGCAAAGTGACTGCAAACGGAACTTGGAATAATAAAAATATAACAAAATAAGTCCTTTATACTCTACTTATGCAATCATGTTTTGAACGAGCAACAAAAATCTCACCAGCAAGTGTGGAATATTTGCAGCTAACAGCGTGTTTTTCCACTCTTTAAACTAGGATTTTAAATTGCTCATACATTGCTTGCATGCAGTGGACAAAAGAAATCAAAATTGGGACACACCCCACTTCTGGTCTTGCTTTAGATGATTTCAAAACCTAATTTTTGAAAATTAATTGCTGACATTTATAATTAAAGTTGGCTGCCTGCCAGTCAGAATTCAAGGCACATTCGGAAGAAAGCAATCAGCTTCCTTATATACTCTGTTTCCAAGAATTGTCCATCATTATTTATCTGCTTTCATGAACTTGGATAATGTTTTGTGTTTGTTTGTGGACATTAATTTGTTGTCACATGAAGTTTTGTGGTATACTAATGTCTTTTAGGTTCAAAAGGTAAAACGTGTTGCTCTAGAATGGCCTAACTGGGCTGCTATTTGAGAGGGCGCAGCTTCTGGTCTTGCATTTCTTCATGAAGAAGCTGAATCACGTATTGTCCACTGCGACATATAGGCCAGCCATAAAATAGGAGATTTTCATCGTCCTGGTTAAAGCGAAAATTGGATGCCCTCGGCATGAGTCTCCAACTCTGAACTACTCATCAATACCGATTGCGTGCTTCGCTGAGTGAATTTTTTTACATTTTTTAAGTATTAGTTTCCAGAACTCAATTTTGGTTACTTTCTAGAACTCAATTTAGGTTACTGCTTTTTAATTTCCATGGTCATTTGTGTGGTTGCATGGAACTTCTAGCAATATTTTTCTTTGTTCGGTTTGGGTTTTGAAGGAGGCTTTTGGGGGTAATGAGTAGAGAGAGATAGAAAGAAAATTTTATTGGGGACCGTGCAGGATGAGTTTTGAGACCCTAAACGAACAAGGTGTTTGTGTCAGATCCTCCATATCGCAGACGGTGGCTGTGATCGGAAGATTTTTCCTTAGGCCAGTTTGGTCAAGCTTGACGGCTACAGGACTGGGCAAGGGCCTGGTGGGCTGTAAGGTCCACTACAGGTAAGTGGACGCCTTTTGCTGCTAAATGCTAATACCTCACGAGGCCTTGGAACTGTCAAATTCTCCTTAGCCACAGCAACCTCAGCTTAGTCCCCTCCACTTTGTTATTCAAGCAAAGAAACATTCACAAATGAAGATAGAGAACATTGACATGTCAATCAGTACAAATGTTGCTCATGAATAGTTAAGCGACTGTATACTCCAGAATGACTTTCCGTTTCTTTCTTACTTTTCATACCAGAGTTCAGTGCAGCGCAACCAAATTGGATTTTTTCAGACACTTCGGTGTCTACCTTCCCATAGAATGATCCACTCTAACAACTGGTGATGACTCGCTAATAGTCGTACCATGATCTTTGGCAGGGCCGTCTTTGAATGACCATGTGTTTGGAACATTTTTGTACATAACCTTTTATCCTTCCCATGTTCTAACGACTCGATCGACTCCAATGAACACAAACCACTTTTAGCCTTTCAACACTTAGCCTTAGCCTTCAAAGGTATAAACTACAAAACCCAAAAGACACACGTAGTGGACCTTACAGCCCACCAGGCCCTTGCCCAGTCCTGTAGCCGTCAAGCTTGACCAAACTGGCCCAAGGAAAAATCTTCCGATCACAGCCAACTTCTGCGATATGGAGGATCTGACAGTTCACAACTGGTGATGACTCGCTAATAGTCGTACCATGATCTTTGACAGGGCCGTCTTTGAATGGCCATGTGTTTGGAACATTTTTGTACATAATCTTTTATCCTTCCCATGTTCTAACGATTCGATCGACTCCAATGAACACAAACCACTTTTAGCCCTTCAACACTTAGCCTTAGCCTTCAAACGTATAAACTACAAAACCCAAAAGACACACTTCAAAACCAATGAGCATGCGGTCTCGTGCATCGCATGAGGCATAAAACTAGTATTTGAAAAAGAAAAACAAGAGAATGAGTACGATAAGGATGTCATGCATTGAAACTGAAAGCTTAATTAGAAAAGACCAACACAAGTGATGAAAGCTTGCAGAAGATTTTTTAGCGTCTTACAAGTATCCAAATGCAAAAATAAATAAATAAGTAAAATAAAATAAAATAATTGTTAAAGTGTGCATAGTTTATGATGAACCACAAAAAAGTCTCAATCATGTTTCGTATATAAAACCAATCTATATTACAATACAGACCGGTTTTGTCATAGTCATATTTTTTTATCTCAATCATCATGTTACATTTTATCCCTCTCTCTCTCTCTCTCTCTCTCTCTATCTATCTTTTTCCTGTACCGGCCTACATTTTCTCTCTCCTTTTTTCGAACTTCAAACAATTTCTCTCTCACCACCTCTCCTTCTCCCTCTCTGAAATTCGAAGGATCATAAAGAATGAGCATGGGTACACGTGTGTGCGTCGATTGCTCAAGCCGTGCCGTCGGGCACAACCACGGGCATGCCCCAATCTCCCATATCGTTTTTACGTTGTCTACCCAGAAAAAAGTAACAAAATTAAAATTGGACATTGTCACTTGGCTTGCCCAGTAATATTTTTAAAAGTGTAATTATTTTTATGTAGGTGAGCAAAGCTGTGACATCTTATATTCTGCCCCTTCTCTTGGTCCATAGTTCCTTAATACAAATAATCGATCAAATTGAATAAACATAATAGTCCCTACTTCCATATGTAGGTAAAGGATTAAGTGTCGGAAAATTTCATTGTTGAACCTGATAATGTAAGCCTGGAAAAGAACCTATAATTGTTAAATATTTCAAAATCAGGAAGGGTAGTGATTTTTACACTTTTTTCGCTATCCACACACTCGTTTTTATCCTTGTAACTTATTCATGGAGTATCAATTTAGGCTTCTCCATTTTTTGTCCCTACAAAATGTTCCATATTTCATTTTCGTCCCTACAAATTTAATTGTTTCAATTGCATCCCCACGGTTTTTATTTAAATCAATTTCGTCACAAACGGATAAAGCTTAACTAGTAACAAATCTTCCCAATCCTCAAATCTTCTTGCATTTAACCGAAAATGTACAACAATTTGCAAGACTCATTTTTTGGTCTCACCTGAATAATCCAAACTGTTTATTAATTTTAACATAACTTTTTGATTATTCTTGCAAAAAATCAGCTCAATTAGATATGTATAAATGGTTAACGAGAGCGAGAGCTCCTTTTTGAGAAATGCTAAGTGTCAAGAAAAATCACTCAAAAAGTACCCAGATTTTTAAAATGAGTGGCTCAAATTCTGGACAAGTGAATATGAGCCACTCATTTTCAAATATTGGGTACTTCCTGGATGATTTTTCTGTGTATGTACCACTCCTGCTCCTTTTTTCTTACTTTTGCAAATAGGGTCCCAATTCACCAAGTAAAAATTCTTCGTACAAGGACTATCTTCCCACATGAAATTCCTGGTAATCCTGTAAATAGAATCACAAAAACTAATAGTAAATTAGAGTTCTGCTTGTAGTTGGGAATGGAGAATGTCACAACTTGGATGGAAGTGGCTCTACCCATGAAGGATAAGCGGTTAGCTTTTCAGCCGGGCCATCTCTCATGAAGGCTGCTATGTTTGTACGGGGCTTTTCTTACTATTGCTCCCTTCCTCAACTGACAACATACAAGTAGAACTAATCCGTACCGGTCCGCTTTTGCACATGTAACAACGATTATATACAATGTTCTTCTTTTGCACATATAACAACGATTATATACAATTTTCTTCTCCTATTTAGATTGTCCATTTACAAGATCTTCTCTTGAGCAGCCGTAAACATATTCAACTTCGCATGTGAGCACTTGCCTCTATTCATTTGGCACTTTAGATGATAAATAAGCTCATCTAGGATCAAGGTATCTTGATTTCGTGCATTTCGATGGGAGCGAGGTTTCTAAGAGGAACTCTTAAGGGAGGAATTAAATTGTTACCAAATTTGTACTTTGATGACTCATGTTTGAAGAATCACTTGGAGCAAGTGTACCCCATAAGGCTCTTCAAACTTTATTTGTTCCTATTCATTCTTTGACTTTTAGGGGCCCACTTCATGAATGTCTTGACCAAGCTCTTTGAGTGTATTTGTTGAGTTGGCAATTTGAAGAGCCACATCTCACCTTTCAAACTTGAAGAGAGACAAAGCTAAACCAAAATAGTTTTTGTTTGCTTCCTCCCTGGAAAGGATTTTCAGGACATGAACGTCCAAATTTCATTAGATCTCATATTTGTGGCTTCTTTTGGAGTTACAGATTTTGGTTGGGGATCACGGGAACGAGGTTTCGGGGTGGCTTAGGGGGATGAATGATAAAACTGAAAGCTAAAAGTTGAAAAATTAAGTACTGAAAACTGAATGCTAAATTTTTTTAGCTGAAAAGCTGTTTGATAAAACATATTAAGTACTGAATTAAAAAATGAAATTTTTTTGTTCTAATTGTCTTTTAATTTTACTAATGGTCATTATGTATTTGTGATAGTGGTGATTGGGAGGTGGTGAGGGTGGTGGTGGGGTTGCGGTGGTAGTGGAGTAATGGTGGTGGTGGAATGATGACAAGTTGTGGTGATAGTAGAGTAATATTGGTGCAATGGTGGTAGTGTAGTGGTGGTAGTGGGTTGGGTGGAGTGCTAGTGGTGGTGGTGGAGTGATGGCAGTGGCATGGCAATAGTGGTGGTAGTATAGGGGTAATGGTTGTGGCGGTGGTGGTGTGACAGTTGTGGTGGTAGCGGCGTGGCGACAGTGGTGGTGGTGGCGGCGGCGCAGTGGTGGCAGTGGTGGTGACAGCGGCAGCGGAGTGTGATGGTTGATTGTAAGCGCATAAGAATTCAAATAGAATTAAGTAGCTCAAAGCTACTTAATTTTTATCAACTTTTTAGCCTATATTTTAAGTAGCACTTAATCTGTTAAGTAACGTAAAATTTGGTTATCAAACATACTTAATCACTTATTACTTAATTGATTCAATTTTAAGGTGTGTTTTGGCCTAAAAAGTTAGCTGGCTTATTTTTTCATCCTTATTTGATTTTTTTTTTCGTGTTTTTTAGTTTTGCATTAATTTTTCGTGTATTATTGGTTCGTCTCGGCGAGAGAAATCAAAAAAGTAAAAAAATTATGACTGAATCATAATTTTTTTTAACAAAGACAAAAATAAGTCAAAATGACAACTTTTTACACTTTTTTCGATCTTATTCAAAAAATTGAGAGTTCTAGTCATAATCTTTTACCTTTTTGGATTCCTCTCGCCGAGACGAACCAATAATACTCAAAAATCGATGCAAAACTAACAAACACCAAAAAAAAAAACAAATAAAGACAAAAAAATATGTTAGATTGACTTTTTAGGCTAAACTTCACCTAAGGTATTGAATTTGTGTTGTCAAACAAGCACTTATCATTCTTATAGAAGTATCCTGCCACTAGGATTTGAATTGAAGCCCTGAAAATCTAATCTCTATCAGTAGCCGACCAGCCGTCTTGCTTTTGGGCCTTTTTCATTCTTGCACAAAGGGGATTCCAGGCCATGATCCAAACGTCTGGGTATTCATAACAAGGTCCTCGTACAGAAGTTGCCGAAGTCCCACAAAAAGTCATATTAGCACATGGTTCTCAACCAAATCTAGAAAAAGCAATGGTTCTCCTAGAAAAAAAAGAGTATGAATTAAATCCAAACATGGTGTTAAGACCTAGTTTCATTGATTCCTTATTTTCAAACCCTTTTAAACTAACTAAATGTTAGATATGGGAAATATTAGGTTTTAAGTAGTGTTTGTATCATATCCGGACCCTACACATGGCAAGATATTTTAAACATGTGATCAACATGTAATCGGTTTGAAATCCCTACAATTCAGGAGATAATTATATCTAAGAAAGGAGATAAGGCAGTTTCCTAATGAAGAATGGGTTAAGAAATTAATAATGGGAGATGGGCTCGTGATGGACCATTAGATCTCCTTAAAGAAAACTTTCTGGGCCTAAAATTCAAAAACTTTCAAGAGGACTATAGTTCAATTAATCCAATCAACCAAAACAGCTCCAACACACTGGAATCAGCTTTTGCCCAATCAATCAAAACAGTTCAATTCAGCAAAGGCTAAAATTCCAAACAATCAGTAGCATGGGCCTTCCATCAGCACAAAACAAAGCAAAGACTGCAAAAAACAAAGGATTGGCAGGCAGAGATACAATCCAACCAGTTCTTCATGGAAGGTCTTTCATCAGGGACTTCAATTCTTCCCCCTAGCATACTTTCAAGCCTTCCTGCTAACATCCTTATCTTCTTGTGCTGTCAACATTATTACCACAATGTCAATAATTGCATCCGGTCATCTGGAAGGGTGGACCAAAAAGGTCAGCCATGAAAAGGGAAAAAAAAATAAACAAAAAAACTGCTCTAAAGGATCACTTCTTCTATGTCTAAGCATATTTCAGCCCGACAATAGATACAATCCTAGCATTTAGCGCCGCTCACATCCCATTTAATAAATACATGCTCATTTGGGACAACTGAATCAACACCGAATAACTCAAGTGCACACCACCACTAATACGTTTCGTAAACACAAATCTATACTCATGCAGAACTAAAAAGCTTATGAATACATGGTTCATTTGCTAATTTCCGGACAGTAGTTCACAAACACAAGCATTTGAGTAACTATCTGGTTAAATAAATATTCAAATTAACATACTGAAAATCTCCTACTAGTTCTTCTCATGTAAAGTTCTTTGGCACACCTGAAAAGCCATCTGATAGCTCCCCCACACCTTTGGCATCAGAGCTCTGCTTGTCAGCATTAGCTCCAGTACCATTTGCAGCCCAGTTACAACGGATCTGCCGACCACCAAGCGATTTTCCTGAACAATGGAAGTCAGAACCTGCAAAATGTATAGAGTTATACAGATACACAGAATGGCTTCCACAAAAGAATGGCAGTAATGAAATTTCGTCTCCAAGACTTGTGGCTGATCAATTGACTAAATGGTGATATTCAGTAAATCCAATTGTTAAGTTCTTCATTTGTAAAGCTTTCAAAGAGAGGGCTTGAGCATCCATTCTCATCCAGTTACTATGCCCATTCACAGTTTAAGGGATAGGGCCAAGGGATGAGGAAGCTAAATTAGTGAAAAAAGTATTTCTGGCATACTGGAAATTAAGCATTCAGTAGCTAACCAAAAGATACCATGTGAACAAAGCAAATGTTCAGTTCAAAAAAAAAAAAAAAAACACAAAGCAAATGTAACTACCAAAAAAAAATGCAACGGCAAATGTGGAGTGATTTAATCACACATACCAGTCAAGTCATTGATTGCACTTTGAGCTTCTTGAAGAGATAAATACAGGTAAAGATGATGAACGTGTTTCCGTACATAAAGCTGAAAGCTCAGACTGTAAGCACATATCAAATGAGAAATATCACCTGTTGATTCCTGAAACTCTTGAACGCCCAGTCTTTTGATCCCACATCACTCTTGCGCCACTATAAAGTAGCATGCAATGAAAATAAGTCCCACTAAACCGACAAGTGATATCAACTCAATCGTAATATAAAAGCTTAATCACTAAGGTTCGCTAAGAATAAAAAAATCACTCCGGCTATCCATCAAGTTGAGAGAAAAAATTCTAAATCAAACTAAAAGTTTTAGAAAGAGGGAATATAGTGGGAGAGTAGAAGCTTACGAACAACTGGGGTACACAGAGAAGCATGCGAGCAACATATCATTAGTAACCACAGAGCTAAGATCACCGACAAAAATGTTATAATGACCTGCATAGAAGTTAACAAAATCACGAAATTCCATCAACAACAGTCATACATCACGCCTGATGCTCAATTCAAATGCCAGAACTAATATGCAAACACAAAGTGAACCCACTTGATGTGTCTTCCCTCTTACCAATAGCATTTGCCCATGAAACTTTGATAGCCAGTCCAAACCTGCAAGTAAGTGAAAAGAGAATAAGACACAAGCGAAGAGCGACTTCAAATGTCATGGAGAACCACTAAGAAGTCTACCTACATACAGTTGCTTTCCATTAAGAAACGACATAGCAGAGGCAGCTGATCTTCGATCCAAGTAATGAATGAATCCATAGGATGACTACATTTCAGAAAACACCAAAAATATCAATCTCCCGAGCAAAAGAAGCTAGCAAAGTAAGAACAACCCAATTACAAAAGGAGAAAACAACACATAACCAGGTACCTTCTCCTTTCTAACGAGCTTACACCCCTCAATTGGGCCTATACTTGAAAAAACCTTTGCAAGGAGGGTTTCTGTCACTTGTGAATCAATGTTTCCGACAAATATGCATTTTGTCAAAAATTAAAGAAACTAGAAGTAAAAAAGAAAAAAACAAGAAACATGTTGACCAACATTCCAATAAAAATCTCCTCTAGTTGTCAAAGGCAATTAAACACAATATAATAGATACTGCATGAATAGTGATTTGGTACTTATAGAACTTGTAAACAAAGAGGCAAAGAAAAGAAACCACTCGAATCTAAAAGAAACAAGATGACTAGACAAGACTGCAACGAGATTTACAGGCTAACAAGCTTCAAAGATTTGGCCTTCTCTTGCAGACTATAAAGAAAGCTGTCAAAGCCCTTCTTGAAAGAATCCACTCCATCAAGTTCAAGCTGGGAGCCCCAGTCAATCCCCAACTTCTCTAGGGCACTATATATGCCTTCAGCTTCAAATACATTTGAGTCAATCCTCATTGAGACCACGCCATGGTCGATGAATGCTCGGAGAGTTTGGCTGAAACCTACACGTGAAAGAGGCGACAACCAAAATTAGATTTAGTTGAGATGGAAGTGGCAAGTTTTTGCAGCCAGAATGTGCACGTGATCCAGGTATAAACAACCCTCCAATTCTGGAAGCCATGGCTGCCTGGGAAAGTTTTAAGTTTGGGGGATGCAAAACCCAGTTCAAAGAGAGGTGTAGGCTTTGGTACTAGGGAGGCCTATCGTCCTTCGTGGCTTTTCGCTTCTTTGCAGAAGAATGGCAGTTTTTGTTAATGTCTCGCATGAATTTTTCTACCATTACTACAATTTAATCTATCATTTTTTCCAAAACATAATTAGATCCAACCATTAACACCTGGTTTGTTTCACCAAAAAGCACTTCCAAAAGATATTTACTGAATGTCTGAATTATCTAGTATTCTGGGGAAACGGAATGAACAAAAAATGAGTTTATTTTGGCGGGAAAAGTTTTCAAATTTCTACATATGAAAAGTGTTTTTCAGATCAGCATTACTACCATAGTCCACACCACACACTACCACTGTTGCCACCACTACCGTCACTGCCATAGCCACAACATCATTTTTAGGTTTGCTAACCAAACACAAGAAACCATTTTTCATGAAAATATTTTTCTTAGAAAGTGAGGACACCTTTCCAACAGAAAGAAAGCTTTGATAGCTTTCACGGCCTCTAGAACAAGTATTAACCAGCAGAAAAGTAAATGTACGTCAACAATAGAACCCACAATCATTGGGGGTATGCGCGGAAGAGGATTGGATACAGACCTAACCTTACCAAAAGAGAATGTATTATACAAATGTTGCTTACCGTGTCAGGTTCCGATAAGAGGGGCAACTCTTCTAACCATGCGACGAAACCTATAGAACACCTGCCTATTATAATCCTTCAAGAAGGATTCATAGGCTCGACCGAAAGCTTTACGCATCAAGTCTATAGTCTTATCAACGTCTATTTCCTTGTCATAGGCTAGATTGAATCCACCGTCTATTTCCTCGCCAACATTGGCAAGGATATGAGCTGGAAAATTACCCTTTCTCAATACATGGGAGATGCGGTAATCCTGCAACATCTCCAACGGTAATTTCCTGCATTTTAATTGAACAAATAACACATATTAGAACGCAAGAAATATATAATACTTGTAAGAAATACATAATACTTACAAGAATACTTACATGAACTTGTCGAAGTGTTCTAGTTTAATACCAGCACTGCCGAAGGCTTTCACCAACTCTAAACTATCACTTTCTGCAACAAGTTTTGGGATTCCTAACCTTAGGGCAAGGAATAATCCGAAACTAAATGTCTCTAATTCCGCTTCAAAAGGGGTATTCACGTTCTTAAATTTTGTACAAAAAAACCCCATCAACTTTCCAAAAGAGTCCCGAAAAGTTGCTCCACCACTGCAAGTTAGAACTTTCTCGTCAACTTCTACAAAGCCCGCATCTGAGTTGAATTTTGTAAAATTTAGGGGTGGCTTCAACCCTAACAATGGGAATCCCCAACAACGGACTCGAAACAAACTCACGAGAAACCTTAAATCTTTCTAAAATGCATAAAATCATAAAAGTTATCGCGTTCATTCCTTGTAAATTTCAAATGAATTTCCAAAAATTCTTTCACAGACATAGACGTATAAGCTCCCCGCCCCTCCTGATATGGATAAACAAATTGATTCAAAAAGGGTAGATGTGTGGTATCAAAAATCTCTCTCAACTTTCTCTCATATGTAGTTAATCTCCTACTCCGACAAATTGTGTCACCTACAAAACATAAAGCAGTGTCAGCATTACATAAAAGAAAGCTAAAACATCAAAAGTTTTATGATTTACCTTGGATAGCTGAAAGAAAGCTCAATCTAGAGATTCGACGAAAAAAGGCAGCCATTACTAATTACTTAGGCCGGCCAGAGGCAATAAGCTTTTCTCATTTCAGTGCTCGCCCTTTGAATGTAGGGGCCTTTAGTCTTTTGATTAGAGTAGGGGTCGCGAGAGAGAGACTTTTAGGGCACTTCCTTCATACTCTTTGCCGCCCCTCTGCTACAAGGTTTTGAAAAATCTGACCTCAAGTTGATTCAGCCTCTCTCGCGCGACCCCTACTCTAATCAAAAGACTAAAGGCCCTTACATTCAAATGGCGAGCACTGAAATGAGAAAAGCTTATTGCCTCTGGCCGGCCTAAGTAATTAGTAATGGCTGCCTTTTTTCGTCGAATCTCTAGATTGAGCTTTCTTTCAGCCATCCAAGGTAAATCATACAACCTTTGATGTTTCAGCTTTCTTTTATGTAATGCTGACACTGCTTTATGTTTTGCAGGTGACACAATCTGTCGGAGTAGGAGATTAACTACATATGAGAGAAAGTTGAGAGAGATTTTTGATACCACACATCTACCCTTTTTGAATCAATTTGTTTATCCATATCAGGAGGGGCGGGGAGCTTATACGTTTATGTCTGTGAAAGAATTTTTGGAAATTCATTTGAAACTTACAAGGAATGAACGCGATAACTTTTATGATTTTATGCGTTTTAGAAAGATTAAGGTTTCTCGTGAGTTTGTTTTGAGTCCGTTGTTGGGGATTCCCATTGTTAGGGTTGGGTGGCTTTGGCCACCCCTAAATTTTACAAAATTCAACTCAGATGCGGGCTTTGTAGAAGTTGACGAGAAAGTTCTAAGCAGTGATGGGGTAACTTTTCGGGACTCGAAAGTTGATGGGGTTTTTTGTACAAAATTTAAGAACGTGAATACCCCTTTTGAAGCGGAATTAGAAACATTTAGTTTCGGATTATTCCTTGCCCTAAGGTTAGGAATCCCAAAACTTGTTGCAGAAAGTGATAGTTTAGAGTTGGTGAAAGCCTTCGGCAGTGCTGGTATTAAACTAGAACACTTCGACAAGTTCATGTAAGTATTCTTGTAAGTATTATGTATTTCTTACAAGTATTATATATTTCTTGCGTTCTAATATGTGTTATTTGTTCAATTAAAATGCAGGAAATTACCTTTGGAGATGTTGGAGGATTACCGCATCTCCCATGTATTGAGAGAGGGTAATTTTCCAGCTCATATCCTTGCCAACACTTATGACCTTGCCAATGTTGGCGAGGAAATAGATGGTGGATTCAATCTGGCCTATGACAAGGAAATAGATGTTGATAAGACTATAGACTCGATGCGTAAAGCTTTCGGTCGAGCCTATGAATCCTTCTTGAAGGATTATAATAGGCAGGTGTTCTCCCATGTATTGAAAGAGGGTAATTTTCTCGTGAGTTTGTTTCGAGTCCGTTGTTGGGGATTCCCATTGTTAGGGTTGGGTGGCCGAAATTTTGCAAAATTCAACTCAGATGCGGGCTTCGTAGAAGTTGACGGGAAAGTTCTAACTTGCAGTTGTGACGGGTTTTGTACAAAAAAAACCCATCAACTTTCCAAAAGAGTCCCGAAAAGTTACCCCACCACTGCATAATCTGCAAAAGCAAATTGAAAGCTTCAGAAACACACCACATTGGAATTTGGAAGTCTCACCAAATTTCCTAACAATCTACATCCAATTATTTCCCCCAAGTTTCTTAACATATTCCACCACATCCAAATATACACAGCATCTTTTATTTAGTCCTATATGTCATGGTTGAGACACTTGTCATCTAACAAAGACTTGCGTCGAAATAGCAGTACACCATACGGAACATAAGTGTGACATAGTATGGATTCCAATGCAAGTGTAGGCAGAAATTTAATGCCTTCCCGATATCCTTATTTGTCTAATGACATCAGTTGAGATTGCAAGATAGAAGCGCAGCACGGACTTTGATTATTTTGATTTTTACGTCCTTCTTGTGAACTTAAAATAAGAAACGAAGTCTATGCAGTATCAAAACGGGATTTCAACACATCTTTGACTCAAAGTGCTCACTCAATCATTCAATCAGATTTCCAATTCTAACAACATAAAACTATCAAACTTTTTTGTAAATATTCTAAACTTGGAGTAGTGTTACTGAATGATTGCCAGACAAATAGATTTTGTTCATTAACCGCATGTCGATGGAGATCCAATCAACTGAAACAGTAAACAGGATTGAGAACAAGAATCAGTAACATGCTAACCTTCAATCTCTTCAAGCTTCCGTTTGGGGCTCTCTGATTCTCAACAGTAGCACGTAAAGTTGCCACTTCCTACTCAGCCAGGGAATTTAGAAACCAAAATTCAGGTACTTCCAATACACACAATACCATGGACAACTCCGTATATAAGCTCAAAATAAACATACCCACTCCAAATTCCTTCTTTCCTTTACAAGCAAGATCTCCTATTCTTTAAGTTCAGCCAAGGTCTGCAAGAGCCATGCAAACAACAGTATGCAAATCAAACCAATACAAAGAAGCAACAAACGAAAAAAAAAGAAAAGAAATTGGGTTGTATGCTTTTTCTATGCAGTGGTAAGTTAACAACGTAAAGGAAGTATCCAACTGTTACATTTTCCCAAAAACAAAAAGTATGCAATGATGTTCACTTTGTTGGAAGTATGAAGTCTTACATTTTCCGAGTATCCCAGTCCTTCACTCGATAAAGAAATAAAGAAAAATGTATGCAGTAATCCAAAATGACAGAATACTTATATAAATACTCCAAGTACTTCAAATTGCAGTCACGTGGCCCCGGTTACACAAAAATTCATTATGCCACATGGTCCACAAAAACTTACCGATACAAACCAAAATAAAAGCCCTATTTCCACAGCAAATTGTCCACAAGAGAGGATCTTAAAATGCAGCCCATGCCAATGCCATCTGCAAAATAAGAAAATAAATTCTTAGCGGCCAATATTTTTCATAAGGGGAAAAGCAGGTTTTGACATTCGGTGCTTTACATACCATGGCTCTAAAATAGACAGAATGAAGCAACCCCTATTTAATGAAACCCAAGCAAACCATAGTAAGATTACGGCATAAATAAGCATTCCAGCACCTAATTAAAGCCCCAAATCAAGAGTAGGAAATAAAAAGATTAAACGGTAATCAAAAGATTTAACATCAATAGCAAATGAAAATAGAAGATTAGTGTAACCAAATACTTCCTATAATGGAAAAGCCCTAAATTAAAGCACGAGCATCAGATTTTGCAACCCAACTTAACAAAATTCTGGCCAAAAAAATAAAAGGAAACAAACACAGTTCGAAACCCTAACTAAAGATAAAAACCACAATAGAACATTAATGAGCAAAATAATTCCTCACTTACCAGATTGGATGACGAAAAGCTCGGTTTACTGTACCGTAATCCTTTGTCAAAGAAGATCGGCGCTCTCTCTCACTATCTCACTCTCTCTGATGTGTAGCGTTTTGAGCTTTGAAGTGAAGGGGGACGAATGGAAGGGCTAGACGCTAGAGGGTATTCAAGGGTAAGATTGCCTTTTCATAAGGAAAAGTGAGGGTAAATTCGGTTTTTAGGAGGTGTTTGGGAGGTGAACTGTGGATTAAGAATTGGCCAATTCTATTCGCAACCATAGAATAGCTAATTGCAACCCACTAAAAACTCATTTTGAAAATTACTACCTTTTAACCCATTTTTGGCTATAGACAACCAACAAATTTCCAAAATTTTCCCAATCTACCCCTCTACCCCTCTCCTTCCTAACATTTAATTTCTACCCAAACTACCCCTCCTATCAATCTAATCCCTGAAATCCCTCCATCGTTTCCATCGTGTTCTTCAGCAAGAACACCAAAAAAATGGCAGTGACTGCTCCTCCCCTTCTCTCCTTCCTCTCCTCTCTTCCCCTCCCCTCTGTACTCTCACTGCCTTCTCATTCCCTCCACCTCCTCCGTCCTTGCGTCCAACCGCCACAACCGCCGCCGCAGCCGCCATCATCAACGCTACGAGCATTACTCCATCCGACTCAGATCTGCTAGCCTTTCGCAGATTTTTACACTGGCACAAAAGGGAATCGACGACTAATCGGCCACCGACTTCCGGCGATCCTTCTATTACTTGTAGGTTGATTTCTCTTACTGTCGTCAATGATTTGAGTTTCTACGATCATACTATGTATCTTCTATGTATGTACACCCGCTTTTCTGCTTTGATTCCGCACAATTTAGGGTCGTACACTCGTTAAACGCTTCTCTCTGTCGCCTTGAATCGATTTGGTTATGAAAAGCAAGTATTTGTTGGAGGTTGGGAATGGCAACTGAATCCAAGGCTGCGACTGAAGAGGCAAAAATCGACTTATTCGAAGACGATGACGAGTTCGAGGAATTCGAAATCAACCAAGGTAAAACCCCCTTTTTATGTGTTTAAGTCAATGGCCATATCTATTATTATCAGGTAATTGTAAGCTTTGGTTGGACGTTTCTTTGTTGAGAATTTTTTTGTTAAGTTGGTAATTGAAACATCCAGCTTTTGCCATTACGCAATTAGTAATTACCATCCCAGGTTTTGGATTCTTGGTGGCATATAAGAGTATAACCTCTGGAGCAGATTATCTGGATACCTGCCATTAGAGTTATAAATCATTAGAAAAAATGATTTCAAGAAAACAGCTACTCTGTATGTGCGCGTGTTTTTGTGTGTGCGCGCACGTGTCAGTGTATGTGTCTAGCACTATTTTTTGAACGGCTGTGTGTCTTGCACTATTTTTTGAATGGCTGTGTGTCTAGCACTATGGGTTGGCAACTTTGTGTTCCCTCTACATGAAAAGATAGGGAATAAGGGTATCTCATGTGGCAAGATTTTAAATTTTCCATTTATTTCTTGTTGGGATTTCCTTTGCCGTTTGGAGTGATATAGGTAGGACTTTTGTAGTCATCTATCTAACATAAGGGTTGATAAATAATCAAAATATGTTATTCTCGAGCTAGGTAGATACTAGAAGTTAAAGGTTGTGCAGACCAAAGGGATTGATTATCTTGGGTACGAGCCAAAAATTGAAATTTTTTACAATAACTTATGAGACAAACTTTTAAATTTTAACTGCTACTACTGAAGACAATTGAATGCTGTTAAAATGTGGGAATCCAATGCATCCATTATAGAAATAAGGGATCCAAATGATGGTCTGCACACTGGACAATTCACAGTTCCACACAGATGTAACATGCCAAGTGCACCGAGTCGCCGGCACTAACACATGGTTATAGTGACATCAACAATTAGTACGAGGACAAGAGGATTATAGTAACCATCTGGTTTGATGTTGCATGTGTCCGGATAAAGGCAGATGTAACTGAAGGTTCAACAAAGCTAGATGAAGTTATTGGTGGTGATTCAGATGTTGTAATATGTGCGACTGGTTTTCAATCTTCTTTGGATTTACTAGCTCCTTGGAAGGTTAGATTACGTAATGTTTCTATTAGTGCATCGCCTAATTTAGTTAGCATTGGATCTTATCCCTTTGTGGGCAATTCTTAATGTTTGATGGTAAGATAATTGTATCCTCTAGCAGTTTAATTTTCTTTAACAACTTGGTTTTTGGGTTTTCTTTTCCAGAGCAAGCCATTAGAAGATTATTATCGGCAACAAAAGAAGCTCCTCAACTTTCAAGTAGTCGGTGCACCTGGAGAAACCTGGGCAAGGTCTCTTGGCAGCATTACATCTTCAACATATGAATGCCATCTCTTCTTGTTTGTCATTACAGTATATACTACAATTGCGAGTGTAGCGTAGTTAGCTGAAGTTTTTTCTATTTTTTTCGTTTTTGTTTTGAAGACTTTAGATAAATCCTTGGATTCTTTGATGGCGGCAACAATATGCTTAAATTTTGGAGGCCAACTTCTTAAAACACTGGTTCTGCACTTTTTGTTTTTCTATTAATTCTCAGTTGATTTTATCTAGGGTATGCTTTTATCTTCCACTGAATTGTTGAACAAGGTGCATTTTAATTAGTAGTACATTTCATGTTGGTCATGGTAGTTTAAGCAAGAAAGGAGCTGAATCAATTCTTTATTCATCTATTCTATCCAAGAACCAAGATCTACAAACCATCAATTTCCAAATGGAAGCATTATAGTAACAGAAGCCAGAGTACAAAAATCTCAAAGCGCTGAAGAAACAATGATTTCAATTTTCAGATTATGAATAACACTTCACTGTTCAAATGTTAAAACATGAAACTGAACACATAATTCATAACTTAAAATTTGAAATAAAACACAAAGTTCACGTGTAAAAATATGGATTAATGGAGGCTGCATGCATCTTAAAAAAGATGCGTACACGTGTACAAGGGGCATACCCCAGGCGGATATTGTTTCTGGAGCCTCTGACGTCCACAACATCTCCAAGCCTAATTTGTTATCTTTCTACTCTCTGTTTACTTACTGCCCATCAACTATTTGATAAATATGTCTCACTCACTTCGACGATAGTCAAAATTAAGGAAATTTTGTGTTCTTATGTCAGACATTGCCTCCAATTTTGTGTTCTTATCTGTTTCTAACAAATCACAATAAATATGATGCATACACGTGTACAAAGGGGCATACCCCAGGCGGATACCGTTAAAATTAAACATAATGTAAACTTTCTAATCCACCATTCTTGACAAACAGCCTGTACTTCCCATTTCGTTGGCATGCAAATCTCATCCTTGGCCTGTGAGGCTTTCCCAATTTCTCAGAGGTAGGAGATGGGCCTACGTGGCTATCACGCGTTGAAGCGTCACACTGAAAAAAGAACAAAAAAACATTGATCCCACAAATATACATATTGATCAACAAACATCAATTTTTAACAATTGAAAATATGACAAAAATTCCATTATTAAAAAATGAACTGTGACCTGCAATTCGAATATTAAAAATTGAATGATAAACAGATGGAAGTTATAAAAGTTTAAAGATCAAAACATCAAGATGTAACAATTGAAAACATGTCTTAATTTCAAATATTAAAGTATTAAATACTTACTATTATTCCGACAAACAATTAATTTAAATCATAATATCCTTACAATTCCATGTTCAGATTTTATAAGTTGAAGAAACGTATTAATTCATATTCTAAAATTTGAATAGGTGTATAAAATTCAGTTTTAAACAAATGAATAATTTGGCGGAAATTTAAACCTAAGTTGTTTTGAACTTTTTCATCATGTTTTAACATTCGAAATAAGGTATGCAGTTCAAACTTTAAAAAATGAAAACCACGTGTAACTTCAACACTGGGAATCCGAATTTCGAATGACGAAAATGCGGAACTTAAATCTGGGTCTTACCTCTTTGCTCGTTTTTTGCTCCCAAACCACCATTTTCTTCCCATTATCTTTCTTTTCGACCTCCTTGCAGCTTGTAATCGAAAAATTAACCCCCATTTCAATTTCTTCCATTTCAAAAAAGGTGCATTGTGGGTCAAATGTAGGTGAAGAACCTTCCATGGAAACCTCCATTGGATTCTCCATTGAGGGAGATGTGAGGAATTAGGAGGGGAGTGAAAGTCTTCAGGGTTTGAGATGGGTGGGAGATGGAGATGTGGGAGGAGAATAGAAGGTTTTTTAGGGTTTGAGGTGGGTGGAAGAAGAAGAAGAACACGATCGTGTGTTCTTCGGTTTTTTTTTTTTTGGGCAGTAATGCATGGGTTGCAGACAAGGGGTTGTACAATTTTTGTGGTTGTTTCTAATAGATTTTTTCTATTTGCATCCCACTCATTTAAGGACAATAGAGTCTTTTTATGCAAGGGCGTTTTTGTCCACTAGTGATTAAAAGTTAGTGGGTTGAATTTAGCCTTTCCATGGTTGCGAATAGAATTGGCCTTAAGAATTATGGCAAAAGCTAGAAACCACCCTAAGGGTGGTCAGGATTGCAACGGACGCACGCATTGGGCGCGTTGGTTGGCGATACCTAAGGTTACTGACAAAATAGCTTTAGGGTGGTCAGCTTTATGGTCTCTCTCTTCTTTCGTTTTTTTTTTTTCTTTTCCCTTTAATACTCTCTCAGTTTGAAATTCATCCGTATTTCCTTCTTATGCCACTTGTCAAAATTTTGTAAACGCTGTCACAAATTCTTTCCCTTCTCTGTGTACAATGTTTATGTACTGCCTCTCTTCTAAAATTTTTGTATGGTCCGTATGACAATAACTTAAAAATAATACAAAATTTTTAAGAAAATTTCCATAATCTTTTTTCTTCATAATTTCTGTTTTTTTTTTACACCACAATAAAAAATTAATCGGGATCTTTAATTTGGTACAAAGAACTCAAAAAATTATTATCTTGGCTCAACGAGAAGAATAAAAAAGTAAAAATTATGATCGAAACTCAAATTTTTTAAAGGGTCTTATTAACGGGGGTACAGAAAGGTACACTTGTTGGGTCCTACAAAAAAGTACACTTTATTGGGTCTCACTTAATTGGAACCCAATAAGTGTATTTTTTTTTGTGCCCGTAATAAATGCAATGTTGCACTAGTTACACTTGTTGCGTCCCACAAAAAGTACACTTGTTGTGTCCCACTTAAATGTCCTTGTTGAAGCCCGTAACCGATGCAATATTGCACCCGTTAGCATTTATCATCTTTGAATAAAGGTTAAAGATTTTTTTCATCTCGATTTTTCTTTCCGAGACGAAAGTTTGGCAAAAATACAAAAAAAAATTAATTTTTTGGATTATTTTTCGTCTTTATTCACAAAACTTTAAGTTTGGTTAACAATTTTATACTTTTTAGATTTCTCTTGTCGAGACAAGCCAAGAAACCACAAAATGCTAACAAATGCAACAATGCTATAGGTACACCACGAGTGCACCCCAAATGCATACCACCTTGACATGACAAATGAGGAGAGACTCATTTTTTGGGTGAGCCTCACATTGGACTTCTCCTCATTTGTCATCTCAAGGTGGTATGTATTTGGAGTGCACATGTGGTGTACCCATATTATTTTCCTCCACCTAAAAAATCGTTAATGCCCAAGGTAAATTCGACATTGTTAATGCCCAAGGTAAATCGTTAATGCCCAAGCTAACACGTGTAATGTACATATATCAGAAAGAAAAAGGACATCACCCAATAAAGCCCACAAACAGCAATGAAGTGGAGTAGTATTGGCAAAAGTGAAATAGTACGTACGGAGAGGTCTCAGTCGGCTCAGAGGTGATTGAAAGTACTTATTAATTATTCTCATTTTGGAACACCCTAAGGGTGGTAACTAGCAAAACCCTAAGATTATTATGAATTGTGGGGAGAAAAAAAAGGTGTTTGGGTGCTCGTTTTTCATTATGGATGAATGGGTGCTTGATTTTCATAAGGGATCCACAATGCATTATGGAAACTACACTAAAGAGAGAGTCATAGAATCAACCCTGTATGACCTTTTCAATTATCATTTTGGATTATCGTGTAAGAAATTACATAATGTGGCCTACATAGCACTTTTATTAATTAATTGAAGTTTTGAATGATAAATAAATTGTCCAATTACTAGGTGTTTAACTGTGAAAGGGTATACTTATGGAAAAAATATATACCAAGAGTCATATCACATAAGGAACAGACGCATGATCAAGAGACATACCCATTGAGAACGACACCATTTGGAGACAACTCTTTCTTGATTGGAGGAAGTATGTTGCCTATAAATACTACATGCATAGGGTTCCTAATCTAAACCCGAATAAACAAGTTTGTGTTTCCATCAATGGGGTTCATTACGTGGATCCTAGGTTAGAAGATCTCTGTGATTTATTCAATTCATTTGAACAATAATAGATGAAAGTACGATTTCAAGTTTCCGTTGCACACACAGGTGTAGACACCCCATCCATGAATTCTAAGCAGGAGTCCGAATGCGCCCCCAATGATGAAAATTGTTAACGACGTCATGAAATTCATTTTATTTGGTTAATGCTTCGATAAATTAGATTTGTCCATTTTCTCAAGCCTTTAAGCCTACTTGAACATTTTCAAGCCCAATAACTTGTCATAAACCCACATATAAACCAAAGCCCAAGAGAAGCCCACAATAAGCCCAAACAAAGCCCAAGATTTAGCCCAGAATCCAAAAGTGTTGGCCAGCAACTTTATCCTCTTAAAAAGTGTTGGCCAGCAACTTTATCTTTTTAAAAAGTGGTGGCTAGAAACTTTATCTTCTTAAAAAGTGGTGGCCAGCTACTTTGGTTGAGATAAACATGGTGGCCACCATCTTTTTTCCAGAAAACGACCAACTCCTGCAGATTAGGCATGGGCTGAGTATGGTGCTTTCAATGACTTTTCGCAACCATTTCCTGCTGAAAATTGAAGTGAAGAACCTTCTCTTAGTCCTATAAATAGGACCCTAGCTCAAGGAGAAAAGACACAACAAAAATTCTCAAGAAAACCTTGCTAGAAAAACATTTGTTCTCATTGTTTTTCCTTTGTAAACCCATTTCCCGAACCCAAAATTCCTTTCCGAAAATCAGCCACGAAAATCCCAAAAATATTAGTTTTGAGCCTACTTTCCAAAATTACCCAAAGCCTTGCCTTTAATCCAAGTTTTTTGAAACATTAGTTAAATAAAGTGCTTTTTGCGGCGAACGGAGTTCATACTCGCCGAATTCGTGATTTTGAGGGGAGCATCCGAACGTTGATCAAAAGAAGTTCAGTCTTTGCCCTTTTATTAATTTGTGGTAATATTTCATTTCACTAAATCTAGCCTCATGCATCGTTAATTTTATTTATTTTTCCTTGTTCCCTTTCCCGTAATTGTCTACATCGCTCTAAATCTTCTTTTAAAATCCCATAATTATAAGTAGAGACTAATCATTTTGATTAGGCGGGATGGGTGAATTTTTCAAATAAAACCTTCCCATCCCGTAACTTAGCTCCCAAACCAAGATCACTCTGGTTATGACGGACCGGTTGTCTCGAATTTTGTACGTTGAATTCGGTTGCTTGGTTAACCTTAAAATCAAGTGGCGACTCTAACGAACGCGTGTTCTAGTACTTTCCAGGTTTCTCGCAGAGGTCTCAGGTGCCCACAACAGGTATTATCAATTTCTTTCAATTGGTATCGGAGCCTGCTTCGTGTCATTTTGTTTAGTATAAAGGATTTGCTGCATTCATATTTTGGGTTTTATCACAAAAAAGTAAACTTATTTTCTAACAATCTTAAGACAGAATCGGTGTTTACTTTTGTGTGTGATTTATGCACGTAGACATTATATATTTGTAATGCCCCACATTTTGGAAAACGTTATATTTATTATAAAAATAGTAAATAAGTCTTACAGCCAAATCCACTTCAGGAAATTACATAATCTTCCTCAAAAATATTTATTCAGAACAGGGTCAACTAGGGTTTTTCTAATTCCTTGCACTTCCATTAGCCTCCTCAGCGTCCTGTCCAGCTCCATATGCCTCCAAACTATAGAATTCCTCGTGTTCATCTCTATAGTCTGACATAATACGTCAGAGTCGCAGAGCAACATCGTGGTATTATGTCAGGGTTACACAAGTGCAACACCGTGAGCGAGGACGCCCAGAAGATACCCCTTCCCCAACCTTAAACTAGCAATTCTAGAACAATATAATAGGTGGCAGAGCATTGCAGTAAAATCATGCATGTCCAAATATTAGTGTCAAATCAAATCATAGTGCAGCTTAATAAAATCAGTGTCTCGTGTCATTTTCAAATCAGAGTGCAGTGTTAGTATCTCGTATCAGTTCTCATTTCAACATTCTTCTTCAAATTTCATCCATGTTATCATCTCCCATCACTCGAAAGTTATTGGCCCTTTCTGTCGGTCACCAACCTTTCCGCTCGAAGTCTCTGCTGTCTTGTATCAAGGCGCACACTTACAAGATACAAGGTATGTCCACCTCGCGTCACACACGACATAGTCCCGGCTGTCTTGTATCAAGGCGCACACTTATAAGATACAAGGTCCGTCCACTACGTGTTATACCGCTAAGCCCTAACCACTAAGTTCTCCTCGCAGAACTGGAGCGGTACTCAAATGGCACTACCGTATTAATCATTCATCACATCATCATTTCATTTTCATTCTCATCTCTATTTCTCATCGTGAAATCAATCGTATCTTTTTTCAAAAATCATGTTGTGTCGTATCGTCTCGTGAATCGTACACATGCCATGAATCTCGTCAAAATCATCCATTTCAAATCGTTTCTCATAAATCGTGTTACTTTAGGTATAAAATCTCGTTGGTGACTTTCTTTAGACAAATGAGATAACCAGGAGAGTCCCAGGCCGGATAGTTGGATGAATTCAGTTACTGTCACCATTCATTTCTTAGACAGCGTGAGGCTCATCTTTTTTTACAGACTCTCAAGGGTGTTAGCCTTGGATTATTTCACAGTTCAAATATAGTCAAAACATTTGAACAGTACTTTTAGAAAATTTTCATATCGTTCGAAAAGCTCCGAAAATCAATCGGGCATTATAACGCCGTAGTTTTGAAAAGTTGATTTTCATTCGGGCATTATAACGGCTGCGTTTTGTTTTCCAAAAGTTTATTGGGCATTATAAATGCATATTTTCAAAAGTCAATCTCAAATCGTACATAGTAACGACTACATGTGATTTTCAAAGTCTAATTTTTCATAAAATCGCTAATCATCCAACATAATCTCGTCTAGTCATAGTTAAGCACATTTAAGCATAATAACGACATATTTAAAATGAACTATAAAATGCTCATCTAGGGTTAAGATAAAGTATCTACCTTAATCCGAGTTTAATCAGAGCCAACAAGCTAGGTTGATTCCGACGGCGTAACGGCTCCTTGACTTTTGCTCGAACTAGTTTCCTACTAACTTTTCTACTAATTTAAGATCGTAGGGTGGTCAAAGTGGTGGAGGGTGGTGGTAGTAGGTTGAGTTTTGGGAAGAACAAGTTGAGTTTCTTTGAGAAAACTCAAGAACAATGACTTAAAGTTACTACTTGAACTACAAAGGGTGAGAAGAGTTTTTGGTGTGAAGAAAGATGAAGGAATGGCTTGGTATTTATAGGCAAATGGTTGGGCAGCCCTCCTTTCTCTCTCTTTCTAGGAAATTTCTAGGTAATTTCCTAATTTAATGCCAACCAATAGCCATGTGTCTAATAAAAATCTATGAATTAATGAGAAGATTTAAGGGTAGTGATAATGCCAAAACTGTTTTTCATTGTGCCAAAACTTCAATGCATAAAGAATTTGTACTTTACACATGAGTACAAGCATTTCATGCACTTGAGTTTTGGCACAATCAAAAATAGTTTTGGCATTAGCACTACCCAAATTTAATAGGAACCTTCTAGGAAATTTCTTGGTTGCACTTTAAGGGGTAGTCTTATTTAGAGAGTAAGTCTTGGGGAAAACCTCGGGCTCCCGGATGCGAAACGGTGTAGTCCTCGGCACGTACGCGTCGACTTATGGCGCGGAAAATAATTAATAAAAATAATTTATAAACTTTTTAAGGCGAAAATAAATTACTCGAATTAAATAAATCGAAATTTTTATTTATGAAATTTTGGGTTATTACAATATTGTTTTGTACATTTCGGATCATGCTTCAAGGCAAATTCTATCAACAATTTATACAACCTCATATAACATGCAAATATAAGAATGATATTTCCGTGGCCAAAGAGATTAATGTCTATTGTCTACATATATGGTTATTTGTTTAAGTTTATTCATTCTCTTTGATCCTATGCAATCTGTATGGAATTCTTGAGAAATTGGCATGTGGCGGTTGGTGGTAGACTGGTGCCTGTTGGGCAATATTCCTGCCCCTACGGTTTATTTGTCGGGGAAGGAATTAAGTGGAACGCTTAGTGCATAACCTCACTGATTAGTAAAATTCTTGTTGCTTATTTACGATCATGTGCTTTCTCTAATTTTTATTTTTCGGTAAAACTCATCTTACTGCCTTAATTCTGATTTGCACTCCAATTGGTTGCATCTTATGGTGGATCAATATGTGTTTCTAATTTATTAAATTTTCAACATTTGTTCACAGCTTATGGAGGTTACGTTTAGTTGTACCGTTTGGTGCAAATGACCACTAGAAGATATTGTTAAGCCAAGCAGCTCTATTAGATTTGCACTGTTGGGGTTACATTAAAAGATGTGGCTTTTGAATTTACATCAAGAGATGTTACTCTTAAGTTCAAACAAACGGGTGTGATCGTTGTGGCTTACACCAACGGGCATGACTATGGGTGAATAAGTCACCTATTCTTTGTTTTTTCAAAAAATACTCAAAGCCAAATCATTGGAAATATAAAACATTCAAATTTCTGTTTACGTTTGAAATTGAGTTTCGATAGACTCAACAGATGTGGTTGCTATGTATGATTTGACATGACAAAACTAAGATTTAGAATAATTTACTTTCCACAATCTTCTTGGATGTTTTGTAGTTATCAAGCAACTGCGCCCCGCAGAATATTTTTTTGAATAAAGTAGAATTATTTTGTACTATGATATAGGAGTACCTCTTTGACTTGTCTTTACAAGTGATTGATTTCACTCTACCGGACTCTTTGCCTTTATTGGTGGGCATTTGAAGACCACGTGATTTACTTTGATTGAACAATTCAGAACATTTCTTATTAGAGTTGTAATTCAAAAATTATTAGAAACTACTAACTATAGTATGCAAATTGCCAAAATCAAAATACAGATTTGCTGATTTGAGGCTTTTTTAAGGGAAAATTATCGAAATGGTCCCTGCAGTTCCACCCGATTCTCGATTTAGTCCCTCTAGTTTCAATTGCACTCCAACGAACCCTGTAGTTTCAATTTTGGTCGAATTGAGTCCAAACGTTAACTTCCGTTAGCAGATTACACGGAAAACCCAATTTGGAGATTTTTTTTAGGGTCAAACTCGTCTTTTCACCCGCCCTTCTTCTTCCCCAATTTGTAACCCTAACCCTAAATCAAATCCAATCTTTTTCTTTCCTTTGCAAAATAAAAAATGAAATCCAGTCTTCAAATGGCAAGGTCCGACCAACCAAAGTGTCCCCAACCCGGCCCATGGCCTCCGGCGCCGGATTCAGCTGCAATGCCCCCCTCAATTTGGACCAAACGCACCGGATTCGGGCCCAACGTCTCTGGCGAGACCAATGCGACCTATTCCAGCCCAATTGGGCCCCTCCCCAAGCCCAGAGATCCCAATTTGAACGTTGATCTCGAGGCCGACCGTGCTCCTCCCCCTCCGCCCTCGAACTCCCGGGTCGGTGTTAGATTCCCAACGAACCCATACGTACAACTCTCTCTCTTTCTCTCTCTCCAGCTAGCACGAACGTTGATCGAAGAAGGGTAGAAGCTTCATTCATGGGAATTCTCAACTGAATTAACGTGTTGAATTAAACTACGTATCAATAGCTGGTTTGATTTTTGAAGTTGTTTTCTTTTTCTTTATTGTTGTGTATAAAAAAGTAGACAAAGTGATGATCAACACCACCATAGGATTTGAGCACGTATTTTGGAATCTTGGAAACTGGGACTTCATTTGTTATAATAGAATCCGAAGTAATTATCGTGGTTGTAATGTTGGTAAATTGTGATTGAAGACATTTTTTTATTTTTTATTTTTTGCAAAGGAAAGAAAAAGATTGGATTTGATTTAGGGTTAGGGTTAGGGTTCCAAATTGGGGAAGAAGAAGGGTGGGTGAAAAGACGAGTTTGACCCTAAAAAAATCCCCAAATTGGGTTTCCGTCTAATCTGCTAACAGAAGTTAACGTTTGGCTCAATTCGACCAAAATTGAAACTACAGGGTTCGTTGGAGTGCAATTGAAACTAGAGGGACTAAATCTAGACTCGGGTGAAACTACAGGGACCATTTCGATAATTTTCCCCTTTTTTAAAGCAGTGAGTATCAAAATGACTTGGGAATAGCCATAGCATCTTAAGTCATGGTGACAATCACGTGCATATATGTGAGTTTATATATTGTTATTTATAAAAGGATTTGTCGTAGATGTACGATGTCTTTCGTAGTAGTGAACGTTAAATTACTTAAGAGTAGCCATAGCATCTTAAGGAGTTTGTAAATCACATAAAAGCACTTTTGGTGAACTTTTAAGTTCATTGAAAAATGTTTTGACATTAACTTTACAGTTAGATCACGAAAATAATAACTTGACCCCACAGGGAGGTTGCTATTTTTATGATTTTATTGGAATAAGATGATAAATGTAGCCTTTTAGAATACGTTCTCCTATTCCCACAGATGTGGAGACCATGTTCTTAATGTTTGTGATTATTCTTCTTCTTCATAAGATTTAAGGTGAATTCATGTGGGTGGGCCATAGCCAACGAGAAAGTTAGAATTCGCTTGCTAAATTAAGTTGGCTATTTTAGATTAAAGTTTGATTTCATAGCATTAGGTTTCCATGTTCTTGGTTATTGCAGTTAATCTCACAATTTTGATCTGCGAATAAGGTTATGAGGTACTTATTGGAACCTAGAACTATGGACAGATCATAAGGAATTGATCGATTATTCGGCTCCAAGTCTTACAAAGTGTAGAAATTATTACGTAGGAGTTCAAATTTAGTGGGAGCTATGAAGCTAAATAATAGGCATTACGGGTCTCAAGATTGTCAATTATGTTTCAAGACTATTACATTAAAATTTGGCTACAGTTATTATTATCTCTAAGAACTAAAAGGATGAGAGCCGAAGTAAATAGATTGACATAGAGTACCTCATTAAATGAGAGAAGGAACATAAATGTCCATTGAGCATAAAGTATAGAGTTAATTATTGCCGGCAAAATATTAGAAGTCATGTAAACAATACAAGACTTGTTAACTCTTTTGCTAGTTCTCTCTCTCTCTCTCAGTTGCTCAATTAGTAATGGACAATTTAGGAAATTCTTAGATAATAAAGGACATACAGGTGCATATAAGGTAAAGTATGTATCAAAGTTATCTGTTGAGATATATAAAGGAGAAAATTGTCAAAATGGTCCCTGTAGTTTCACCCGAGTCTCGATTTAGTCCCTCTAGTTTTAATTGCACTCCAACGAACCCTGTAGTTTCAATTTTGGTTGATTTTGGTCCAATTGATAACTTCCGTTTGCAAAGTTGACGGAAAATTCAATTTGAGGCTTTTTTTTTAGGGGTAAACATAACTTTTCGCCCACCTTTCTTCTTCCCCAATTTGTAACCCTAACCCTAAAAAAATCTTTTTTAATAAACAAACTCATTAACACCAGTCCAAATAGAACCAACAACAAAGAAAACTCCAGTAGTTCATCAAAAGCTCTGCAACAAAAACTAGAGCAAACAAAAACCCTTCATTTTCACCAACAATGGCAGGGACCAACGGCTCTATGCTCCAAACCCACATCCTAAACCAAACCCTTGACCGTCTCTTCACTGCGCTCGACCCCAAATCCCTAATTCTCTCCCAGCTTGGAAGCGATAAAGGAAAACCCAGTTTTCTTCAACTCACAACAGAGAGCTTTGTAATGGAGAGAGGACCCAGGTACAAAGCATATTGCGATTTGAGAGAATCGAAGCTCAGAATGAAGAAACTGGCAACCAATCACCGAAACAGGAACCCTATTTGTCCCCACCAAAAAAATAGGTCAAATCTCAGGGGAGTTTACCGAGAAAAGGGTCCTCTATTTTGGCTCAATCGGTCCCAGATTTTTTTGTGGTTGTGAGGAAAGAGAATAGGAAGCCGTCGGTGGGTATGCTGCCGGTGGTGATGGAGAAATCATTGACGCCTCCGGCGAAGAACTCAAAGATGTATGGGGTTGAGGCGAGATCGGGTGGCGGGGGGAGTAAGGCTGTGAATTCAGGGGAGAAGAGGAGTGGTGGGATTATTATGGGGAGGAAGAGTTATGCTTGTATGGAAGAATTGAAAGGGTTTTCAGCCGCGGCGACGAATGCGATCAATGGAGAAAACAGGGGAGGGAGGAATGGGAGAGGGGGTGTTGGTAAGACTGTTTTGGGTTATAGACAGTATTGAATTAGATGGAAGGGGTTTATCTTCAATTTTTTAAATTTTTTTTTGTTGGATTTCTCTCTTATTTTCTTATTGATTTTTCACATAGTTTTTTTGATTGTTTGGATTTGATTTAGGGTTAGGGTTTGGGTTACAAATTGGGGGAGAAGAAGGGTGGACGAAAAGTCATGTTTACCCCTAAAAAAACCCCAAATTGAATTTTTCGTCAACTTTGCAAATGGAAGTTATCAATTGGACCAAAATTGACCAAAATTGAAACTAAAGGGTTCGTTGGAGAGCAATTGAAATTAGAGGGACTAAGTCGAGACTCGGGTGAAACTACAGAGACCATTTTAATAATTTTCCCCATATAAAGTTGGACCCGAGTGGTTACTTAGTAAACCATTCATAAAGTACTCGTCGGTGATAAAGTATACTTACTTAGAGAGTATGCATTGTAATACATAGAAGGAAGTACTCATTACGTGGTACAACCGCTATAATTCATGCGTTTGACTATTTATTAGAGTTGGAGCATTTCACAATAAAATAATATGGGTTTTCCAGTAATCGTGTTTACTTTTAGCACTCATTCAAATGTTAAGTGGGCTAAGTTGGAGAATGTAAGAACTTTCGTAAGGTAGCCCACCGATAAAATGGCTTTATTAATAGCCACTCAATATAGTGTATTGTGTAGGCCAAGCGGGAGTGCAAGAAATTACATAATGTGGCCTACATATCACTTTCTATTAATTAATTGAAGTTATGAGTGATAAATAAATTGCCCAATTATTAGGTGTTTAATTGTGAAAAGGTGTATTATTATGGAAAGACATATCCGGTGTGAAAGGTGTATCCTATGTGAAAGGGTATACTTATTAGAAAAAGATATACCAAGAGTCATATCCCGTTAGGAATAGACGCATGATCAAGAGACAAACCTATTGAGAATGATACCATTTGGAGACAACTCTTCCTTGATGGTAGGAAGTATGTTGCCCATAAATAGCACATACAGAGGGTCACTGATCTGACCCGAATAAGAACAAGCCTGTGCTCCTATCAATGGGGTTCATTATGTGGGTCCTAGGTTAGAAGTTCTCTCTGAGTTCTATCACTTGAACAATAATGGATGACGGTACAATTTTAAGTTTCTGCTACACTCACAATTATTATGAATTTCTTTCATATCAGATTATAGCAGGGATAAAATAACGAAACTTCCCCTTTCCTTATCCAAAGTAGTACTATTTTTCCAATTTCTATCACGACAGACCTCGTTAAGTTTAGGGTCTCAAAACCGGATTTAGGGAGTGTCGTGCGGTAGGTGTTATGTGCCGTGTTTTGCATCAAAACTATGCTATTTTGTTTGATTTTTTGGCATACGTGTGAAGCTTCCAAGGGCCTTGTTTGGAGGAAGAAAAAAAACTAACTCTCAAAATAGAAAAAATCACTACAAAGTGCCTAAACCCGAAATGCTTGATTCCAAGTGCGTAAACCCCATTATATCATACCCCAAAGAGCCTAAATCCCTTTAAAATTGAACCCCAAAATTAACTCTCCAAACAAAGCCCTTGGAAGCTTTGAAGATATACCAAGAAAATGAGCAAAACGACGTAGGTTTGCCGCACAACCCCCTTGGATTCCTGAAAACCCAACCTCTCTCCCTCATTAATCAACTTGAGGTAGCATAATCCCAGAAATAGAATTATGAATTTGTTGAATTCTATGACTTCGCCGAGGCCAATGCCAATGTCCATTTTGAATCAGAAAGCTCACCTTAGCAAACAAAGCTCTTCCAAGGAGAGAAATAGTTCTATCATCTAAAAGTTTATAAAAAGGGCCATGTTCATGCCAATTATCCAGCCAAAAAAAGCGATAATTATATGGGTACAGAACCCATTGCAAAGAAAATGCACAGATCAAGCTCGTGGACCCGCTTTTGGGTCCCACACTAACAATCCGAGTCGTTCATTCATTTTAAAATTAAATTCCGAAGGGCCCTGTGACGTTTCTTGACTGAAACGGGGGGCTCTTAGATCAAGCACTTAAAGACGTCCGATTGAGCTGAAATTTTACAGGGCCCTTCGGAATTTAATTTTAAGATAAATGAACGGCTCGGATTGTCGTGTGAGACCAAAAAGTGGGTCCCCCAAGCTCGATCTATGTATTTTCTGTGCAATGGGTTCTGTACCCATAGTTTGGTCCAAAAGAAAGTGTCCTCACCATTGCCATTATATGCTTTACCAGCGAGTTGCCAACTGTTCTGAGCTTAAATACATTATATATAGTTGATTTGTTAAAAAATAAAAACAAATAAGTGCAAAGGAAAATCCTCTATGGTTTACAATTATATACTACTAGAAAATATTTATGAAGAATATCACCGGGGGAAATAACGAACACCGCGCCGTGTCGGTGGCCTAAGAACGCGTGATGGATCGAATGGACCTGAGAAAGAAAGCTGCCCAATTAAGTTAGCCCATTAGCTCTGTGTAGGTGGAAGCCCACTATGTTCGGAACTCATTCGGCAGCATGCAACAAATAGTGGATGGAACACATTGCTGAAGAAGTTGTGCTGTGGACTAGCATAGGACAATTAAGGATTCAAATACTACTATGTTGGAGTACTTATTTTGATTTTTTTTTTTGTAAGTGGTCACTAATTATTTTATAATGATTCATCTAGTGCAACTTATTTAGAAGTATATTTTGTCAAGTGTGAGCCTCATGCTATTTTGTTATTTTGAACCTATAATGGGTCGGGCCGAAATTTGTAAGGTACATGAGGAATTCCTACCACTACCCTATATATGTGTGGCCCATTAAAACACATATTTTTGGACGCCACGAAAGAGGGTAGCTTTGCTTCTCTCCCTTAAGAACCGATCAGTTGATTGTTCCAAGTCTTTTAATTACCTCTTTTGTGTGAGATTTTGGAGGAGCAAACTTGCTATTTCATTGTGTATTACGACATCTTCATCATTAACGGGAATGTTTGGGATGAAGTTTACTTCGTATGCAATGGATTGAAGCATGAAATTGAGACATTAATGCATGAGTGACCATATTTTGAGTACCATGTTAGGATACCATCTTACGTAACACTGAGAGCGAGGCCGCAATTGAGAGTTTGCAAACCCCTTTTTTGGGGGTGGAAGCTTATAAGTTACATGATGTGTGTGGGAGTGCGTGGACGAACGTGAAAAATGACTATCGAGAATATTCAAACTATTAAAATTTGTGAGAATAAGAATTAAGAGCGCGAGCGAAAATTCCACTAGATGAAGATAATGATAAAATCAATACTAGTTGTATGAAATTGAATTGACTTTCTTCCCCATTCTCAATTTACTATGGAACAAAGAAGAAAAAACAAAAGGCCACGGCCAATGTATGGGATCGAGGCGAGATGACTTTGGTATATTTTTTTTGCAAGGCAACACCAAGCCATGGTCCTGTTTTATTTTCTGCAAATCATAATGGTGGAAAAAGCTTAATGAAAAAATAGTTTACAAAGTAAAACATTTAAATAAAAAAAAAAAAAGCAAATAGAAACTCATTACTTATTAATTTGTTTTATCGGCACCCTAATTAGTTAAGTTAAAGCATACATTTTTCTGCTCCAAAATCATTTTACTAATAGCCCAAAGGAGCTACACTTGGTCATGTGGGGGTGACTTTTATTTTTGCTCATTATAATCAATTAAATGTTTACTCTATTTTGTGAATTTGACCCCACAATTTTAATGAAATTGCTTGGAGGGGATAGTAAAATTCAATTACACCGAAAAATACATAAGCACGAGCAAGCCACACGATCGGCAACTCCACCATGTGAGGATGGACTAGCTCAGGGGCTCACGTAAAGGTGCCATAGCTCACAACCAAGCTGGATAGGCCACGAATATGGCCAAGGTCTTGCTAATGGGTAATTACAATACCAAGAGAGTGTATATAGGATCAAATGCCGAGCTCGATATAGCTCGGCACTCTTGTTGATAAGCCCCGAATGTTGTATATATCTTGGCTTATCTAGCTCATTTTGAGCGCGCACACACAGACACACACACACACACACAAAAATATTATTGTTTTATATGATTGATGTTGCGCGAAGTGTGTTTTAAGTTGATAGATATAGCAACATATCAAAGTTCCCAATCAGAATCAGTTGACAACAGCATATCAAAGTTCCCAACCATTCAGTAGTTAGACAGATATCGTAGCATCAAAGTTTCCAACCATAATCAGAAGATATAGAACAGAATCATAAAGAGCAAACTCAAAACACAAAACACCTAGACACAGACACAGACTCAAGACAGCAGACCCAACAGCCAAAAACAAAAAATCAAAAACTGCCAAATGACCCAAAAAAAAACCCAGATAAAGACACGAAACAAAAACCAAACACAATGAAAATACCCAACCCTCCACCCCAAAGCCCAAAAAACAAACCACTCAACTCTCCACTGCAAGACACCAAGACCAAAAACAAAAACAAAACAGCCCCAAACAAGAACCCCCCCCCCCCCCCCCCAATATAAACAACAAAACAAGAACCCCCACCCCACTAGACCTCTACAACCAAGACCACCCACCCTTTAGATTGATCCCAAAATGAATAAAAAGTCCTCCACAGTGTAATCTTTCCATCCATCCTTATTCCTGACCCAAAATGCAACTCTGATTTTTGTCAATTCCTTCACCTCCCCCCAGTTTGGATTAGCCTTGTAAAAAACACAAGCATTTATCTGATTCCATATTGCCCACATCACAGCAAATGGGATTCATTCCCCTATCATTTTTTGCTTTGGTTTCAATTTCCATCCTTCCACCAAGATTACTCACTAGCTACACAATCATAAATCATTTGCACACGTCATCCAAAATGTCATTAATATTCTGGTTGTTGTTAATGGACATCAAATATGAATCCTATTTGACACAATGTTGAAAGATATTTTGCTGATATGAATTGCTTGTCCAGTTGACGAGTATTATATATTTGAACTTAGTTTTTATGAACTTTGAGAAAGACATCCAAGTAATGTTGTTTTTTACGGTAAAGAAAATCAAACCCTAATTATTTTTTTTCCAATTTAAAAACGGAATTTCTCGCACAAATGTGTCCAATATTGAGATAATAAGCATTGATGTTTTCAAAAGTGTCAAGAAAAGTGTTCCAAACAAAAACCTAGAAGATGAATAGGGACTAGAATGACGTTGTGGATATTGCATCCGTCATTGTTGAATTTTACAAAGACATTCAGTTTCTAGCTCTGGAGTCAAATGAGGAATGACTTCTTCCCATGAGGAGATTTCCTTTCCCTTTCCTTTTTCCTTTTGTTTGTGCTCATGGCGTTGGGGGGTTTTCACACGTGCCTCTTTTTCGATCTCTCTCCAAAAACTCTTGACTTTGCGATCCCTGCGATCATGGATCGAGAACCGGAAACTCATAGTTTTTGTGCCATAGTTTAATTGATTGTGGTGTGCTTCTAAAAGAAACTCTTAGGACCGGAAACTCTTAGGTTTCTTCTTTCCCTTGGTGCTTCCATTGGAAATAGGAAGTGGCCTTTTTCTCTTAAATAAGGCCACTTCTGATGGTTCTGATCCAGGTGCCTCTTGAGCCTTCAAATGTAATTTGTCAAGTGATTGTATTGAAAAACGAATTCTTCACTAATTAGCTTACCAGAAGGCCTTGGTTTTGGGCCTTATTTCACTGTGGCGCCCTTGTCGGAAGAGAAGCATGGTTGATGAATCTAACCAATTTCAGGAAAAGTTTGGAACATCACTCCAGACTTATTGTGATAAAAACACTACAGTGGAAAATATAACTTTAATTTGTTTCTAATATTATTTCTTTGTGCTTGAAGATAAAAAGTTCATATGCTCAATAACTATTTTATCTAGTGGCTTTGGTCACTTTTGTTTGGGAGACTATTTGAGTTGTTTTTGCGGTTTTGGGGCTTTCATTTAGGTGTAGTATGGCATCTTGCTTTCCTTTGAGGTTGGTTCTCGGGTGGCGTATGCCGGTGTGCAGGGGCGGACGCAGAATTTAACATTAGCTGACCCAAGAATCTACAACATATATTCCCTTAATTTAATTTTAATGGTCCCCTACGAAACGAAAATAGGTTTTTTCGCACATGATTTTTTCAAGTTTCTTCGTATTAAATTAAAGATCACAATTAGTTTCTTTAATTTGGTGAGAAAATTCAAAATGCGGCACCCAGCGCGGCCACGCCGTTGTTGGTTCGACTACCAGAGACGTCCACCGGGTAGAGCTCGTCAAGTACTACAAGTGTACCAAAAATCAACTCGATTGGATATCGTTAAGTGCCTCATCAAAACACAACCTGGGTTTAATGGTTTTCATCTAATGTTTAATGGTTTTCATCTAATGTTCAAGTACAAGTGTACCAAAAATCAACTCGATTTAGTTTTTTTTTTTTTTTTTTTTCCTTTTTCTGAACCTTTTTATTGGCAGTCAAATGGAGATTCGAAGTGGTTTCCTTTAAATTGGTAGCAGAGACATGGAATCTCGAACCTCTGCAGTCCACACACCATATAGAACAGGAAATCACTGATTTCATGTTCAGAAGTGTTGTAAATGCAAGTCTCCTAGCGTGGATGAACTTCCTAGCAGAGACATGGAACTTTCTTTGACTAGTGTCGTAATATGGCCTATTGAATGAAAAAAAAAAAGTACATAGGTCGGGTAGCACGACAATGACAAGGGCACGACACGTTTAAATGCCATCGTTTTAGGCATAGATATAGTTCGATTACAATGAAGCGCAACACAAGTACCGATATGTCAGTTTTATGTTTGTATAAATGCTTGAGCTCATAGAATTTAGCTGAGTAAAAACGATTATTTGTTTTGGCATAATGGATTAATTACCTTTTGGTGAAAAAAAAAAAAAGGGTTCAATTTAATGAGAGAATTCAAAATAATGAAAAGCCCCGTGACAATTCATCAATCATCTTGAATTATCACTTCATCATCACCATTCAGATTTTTGGTCTCTTCGTCCATTTCGGATCTGAGAATCTCCTCCATCATCACTTGCTCTTCGTCCTCATCCCGTCGTTTACCCATGTTGTTCAATGCTTCTTCAAGAAATTTCTCGACAAATTCCTTTCCCTCCTCTGTAATTTCTCCGAGAACCTCGTGAGCTTTCCTTTTCCTCTTAGAGGATTCAGACGCCAAAGGCTCAAGAGGCGCAAAATCATCATTGAATTTAATAAAACAACTTTACCTTACAGTTATTTTTGCAAGAAATGGGTATGGTTACATTCTTAACATACTCACCACGTTTCGTTCTTTGGGTTTTATGGCCTTGGGAACACGAGCGTGAATGATGAAGGCCTCAACTTCGATGAATGATCGAAATCTCCTCCCCGACTTGTTATGGTAAAAGTACTGCAGTAACATTGTCAATAATTTGCGGGAAAAAAGGAAAAAATTGTAGTATGTAACAATTCCGACCAGGGTAATGTTGAAGTGGCATTTTTTTAGGTAATGAGCCACTTGGATTGGTTTGAAAAATATATCAATTAATACCTAAAACATTTACATATGTAGAATGTAGATTAACTAATAAGACACTGCAAAGATCTTACCTATCCGGAAGACAAACAATCCGGGTACCAAAAGCAAACCATCTATCATTTGGTGAAGGGAATTGATATTGGCTGCCAATAACACTTCCCTTTGGTGAATCATGTTCTTCTCTCCATAACTCTTAAACCTGTGTCGCACCGGTTCAGGTTAATGATACTCATGCTTCTAAAAAAACCCATATATATCAACAAGCAATTTTTTCCTAAAAGGAAATACAAATTTCTACCTTAAAATTTTAATCTACTTTCTAGATAAACAACCCAGCTACGCGTACGTACACACACATGTACGTAAGGGCACAAACACATCTTGGCCATCCATTTCAGGAATCGACGGTCCGGATTTTAGAAAAACTATTCCAAGTAAGAGTTAACTCTTTCATGGAAGAGTTTCTCTAAAATCCGGACCATTGAAAACACGCACGGATGGTTAAGATGCACCGTCCGTGCATATTGCATACGCCTGGCGTGCGTAACTCCATTCAAAGACCCAATATTGTGTTCCAATCCAATGTAAGAAATATGACTTTTTAACAAGTTTCTCAAAGATTAATACTTCAATCAAATAGAATCTATAATATCCAGATCATGCATTTCCACCGATACAGATCAATTCAAAACATGTATTTTCGGAGGTAAATTCATTACACGACCCTCTATCTTCATATAAGGTAGAAGTGGATGACATTATTATCACATCGAAGTTTAATCTCTTGTTGTGGTGGAAGCTGTATCTGATTGCTTATATGAAACAGGTACGTGTCTTTCCCTGGTACTTTCTTCAGGCTAACGTCGACAGACTTGTTGGTATCCATATTCACCAACTTCAGATCTACATCTCCTCCTTCGTTCAACATTTTGAGTTGAGATTGCTTCAGTTTTTTCAGAACGGGATCGTTTATTTGGTCGAGAGTCAAAGAAAGATTGCTAATTTGTGCACCGTCTGCAAGTTTCAATGTCAACCACCCCACCTCATCGGAACTTCGGTTTGCAAGATTTCTCTTTCTCATGGTCGAAACAAAATACGAACAGAAACTTAAGCTTCCATTTTTGCAGGCCTTTTGTTCTCAAATATATAGAATCCAATATACTGTAACTTTATTATGTTTACACGTTTTTTCTCTTCGTCTTATTATGTTTACCGGTATATTTTCTTCATTTCCCATGGTGTATATTATATTTGCTATTAACACTTCTTACGAGTAATTTAAAAGTCTATATTTTTGCCATAAGAAATGTACATGTTCGATGATCATGGGGACTTTCAAAGATATATCTGTGCATGCTGCATATATAGTATGAATTTAATGAAAGATTTCATCCAATCAGATTCAGTAATTATACTATAGTGGTCAACCTCACGAAGTTGAATTCTACAACAATTATTAACCGCAGATTTGGAATATTTACTTATCAAAACACGGATATTGACTAATCGCCCTTCATAACCATCAAAGAGAGAGTTCCACCATGGATGGATAGATGAAGGATCAAACATTCATGTATGCATATCAGCAATTATGCATAGGAACAATGTATTTGAAAGCAGCATGCTATGTACGAAGTGAAAGCAGCAGGTTACAAATTATCTCCAACTACATGATCAAAATCCTGAATAGATACAAGCAGCAAGTAAGCTAACCTTACACTTGTACTTTTGACCCTTCGTAAGAGAACAAGCGTATTGCGTTCCTATAACTCAAGTCTGCCAGCTCTTCTTCACTCATCTCAAGCAATGATGCGACATACTTGAGCACATTATGGATGTTAGCCGGATGATTAAGTGTTTCTTTAGGCTGGTTTGATGTCTCACTTGCATCATTGGACTCATTGAGAGAATCATCTCCGTGAACTGGATAAAGAAAATCCACACCATATGATTTCGGTAGGGCATCTGGTGCATCCGTTTCCAATAATATCCTTTCAGCAGGCACCGACTTCAACATTTTCTTCGCTTTGCTTTCTTTCATCAACATTAGGAATCCAGAAAACGAAAAGTAAGCACCGAGTTGAGAAAAGTCAGGAACCATCTCAGCAGACCCCAGATAAGAATGCAAAATAACGCCGTGAGGAAAAGGTCCAACAGATTTCATAATCTGAAGAAGATCACCAAAGGCACGAACGCAATGGATAGATGCCGGTCTTTTCAACTCTTTGGCAAGTTCAAGCTGTTTTCTGAAAACTTCGATTTGGTCTTGGAAATTGATCTCCTTTCCATGCGAACCTTTATCCAAGCCAATTTCTCCAACTGCAGCAGAGGGAGTAGACTCAAAGAATTCCTTCAAAGTTGTAAACCAATCGGCAGTTCTTTTGGGAACATACCAGGGATGGAGCCCAAAGCAGGGTATTACGCTAGGGTAGTGATTGCCCATTTGCTTCACCAGATGCCAGTCTTTTTCAGAGATCCCATTCACAGCAAAATGAACTACGCCAGTTTCAAGGGCCGTTGTAATAAGCTTTGGAACCTTGGCATAGATTCTTGGGTCTTGGAGGTGACAGTGAGAATCAAAGAGTTTCACCATTGCTCTAAAATTGTTGCTACTACTGATGTTTTACTCTCTCCCCTTTTTCCCCTTGTCAATATCAACCCTTTATATTGCTTACTTGAGAGTTCTTCGCCACCCACACATTATGTTTACTTCGAGGGCTCTGGCAGCAATGATACAGGATGTCAGTAGGAAGAACAAAAAGAAGAAAGGCGATGCCCATTATTTTAAGTAGTACACGCTATATGTGCTTCAGCTAGCAACTAAAGAAGTACGAACTGATGGGTCAAACTATATGAGAAAATAGTCTTCCCAAATGACAAATGCCAAGTAGAGTTGATATCTTATATCACAGTCAAACAAAACACCAAAGAAGTACGAACTGATGGGTCAAAATATATGAGAAAATACTTCCCAAATGATCGAATGCCAATTGCCAACTCAAGTTGAGATCTCATCTCCCAGTCAAAACAAAATGTGTTTTGATATATACACAGTAAGCTCAAACTATGAAATGAGTCCAGTAGAGAGCAGAAACACCACATCAGCAGACACAGTATGATGATCAATATTTCAATAAAACAAAAAACACATAGGTTCCTCAAAATCCCATGGGGGTAATAGCAGATTATCAACTATCATTGTACCCAGGAGATATGTGATATATGGCATTAACCTGTACAAAAAAGAATTGTAGTTATCTGGTCTCTTCTCCTCCAAATAATAACATTTATGGATAACTTAACCCTACATAATTAGTCTAGAGTCATTTAAACCTCAAGCACAAAGTAAGGCATTAAATCAGACAACTTCATGGGTCGATACTATAGACAGTAATCGTTTAACAAGAAATCGCCATGAATTATACATTTATCAGTGGACAGACTAAAAAGCACCAGCGAAACCAATATCAATGAACACAATTCTGGTACCCACATGACACTACCTGAATTTTGGTAGGTATATCAAGCATGATAAGGAACTTGCCTTCATTGTTTGGGGAAAATATCAACCTTAAAACCAACAGTTGTCCCCTTACTCCCCTCTTACCCCATGTCCCAAAGTCAGCTACACAGCAATGACCACTATGCAGCAAATTACCAATGGAATCATTTCTTATGTCCTCTAAATCTGAGTTCTGTTGCAACTCTGCAACTTCCTATACTTTCAAGTCTTCATAGAGTTTTCCAATATTTGTTCCATTCGATCATGGATTATCTAACAAACCAATCGAACCAAAAGAAACTATAAGTTCAACCCAACCCAAAACATCTTACTGTTGTGATTGGTCCACCCATGTGGCATATGCACGGGCTCATACCATTATCGACCCTTATAGAACGGGGCAGAGTCCGCAATGCACTAGAAATCAATAGCAAGAGAAACAATTCAAGTACCCACTTGATAATATGTGAGCTTTCGGTTGGCATATCGAACAAAATAAATAACCATCAACAGAATTCACTGCTTGAGAAAAGATAAATCCAAGCTCTATCTTTCACAAGAAAGACCCAATGCTTAACCAGGTGATTGGTTGTGCTATTGATGCAGAAATTATGCAGCCAACAGTTGTTTCCTCTTACCACCGTTCACCCACAATGACCACTTGACAAGAAATTTATAATTTTTTCTTATCAAGTTAATTCTTGACCTATTAATCCTTGTTGACGGTATCTCCTTCTACACAACACACGAACCAGAGAGAAGGGAGATGCCTGCGATCTGAAACTATTTCGTCGATGCTCCCATTCTTCATCAGAAATCATTCAGGTTTGCGTGTTGTTTCAAGAAGAGGAGGGTTTTAGTGGGAGAGAGAATGAGAGTTTCATGTTTAACAGTCTTACAGAGAGAGAGAGAGAGAGAGAGAGAGCGCACCTGTAAACACCGGAGTAAGGGAAGAGCAACAACAATGGTGGTGCCGGTGGATCTACATCTACGGTAGCAGATGAAAAAAGAGAGAAGGAGATCCAATTTTGACTGGGTCTAGGAATAAGAAAATGAGTTTGTCGTTTTGTTTTAGGATTGGTACCAAACTATGTCGTTTTGTACTAGGATAGGTACCAAAGCCCAAAACTTTGCTATAAAAAAATGGGTAAAGAAAATGAGTTTCTTCCAAAAAAAAAAAAAAAAAATTGTAAATATATGGTCGGGTTAACAAAAATATTTCTCAAAATAGATAAGGGCAAAATGGTAAACAACTTCCATAACTCATTCTCATCGTTATTCTCCCAAACACTACTCATTTTTTAAAATGCATTCTGCACATTTCTCCTAAACACTCCCCCAGATTCAAAACTCACTTTGGCCATAATTCAAAAAGCCAAAAAATTGAAAATGAAAAGCTGAAAAGTAGGCTCCCAAACACCCTCTAACACTGCTGCTTCTTAAAGTCTTCATGGAGTCTTCTTTCATGGGTAATACAGGAAATCAATCAAATTGAGACAAACCCCAAGATAGCCGCGAAATCTAACTATATATCTTTACATATTATCAATACAGAAAATCACAATAGTGATCAAATCAAAACAAGATTGCTCATTTGCTATCTACATATTCTTTAGTGCGCGCGTATATATATATATATATACACACACACGCACGCAGAGAGAGAGAGAGATTTATTTTACCTAGGTGATGCTCGGTGTTGAAGCTGCATTTCCCATCGGCTATCGCAAATAACAGCAGTCACCTCTTGGTTTCTTCTGCTTCTAACAAGCAGAAGGGAACAACGACGTCGCATTAGAGGAGCCTTTTGGGCTTTTGACTGCCGTTCTAACTTTTGAAAGCTCTGCGCTAAAAATGAACTGATTGAACCCCAAAGGTTAGCCCGCATAATTGTTCAAGGTTTCATTTCTTGTCGTGCCAAAGAAAATTTTTTGTGAATTCCTGCATCCATGGCTTACCTTTGTCGAGACCAGAAAGAGTATTAATTGAAGTGTGTTTAAGCTGACTCAGAGACTCGTGACCGCCGTACCAACGAAAACGAACTGATTATAAAGTTGCTCAACTTTTATTTAAATTTGGGAAATGATTTTTACAACCCACTTTATTAAAGAATTTTCAAAATTTATTTTTATTGCTTTTAATCACACACAATAAAAATACTAGAAGTTAAAATTTGCAGTGAATTTATAAAAAAATGGAGTGCAAAATCATTTGCCTTTGAACTTTTAATTAGCATAACAGGGAATGTTATAAACTTTGGGCTTGGTCTTCCTAAATTTTGCTAATTTTGAAGAATTTTTTGTTTATTTTTCTTTCCAAAATTTTGAATTAATTATTTGTCTAACCAGGAGGAATCAAAGTATAAAAATATATACAAAAGTTAAAAAAAGTTCATGAAAATCATATTCAAGCGTTTGTCTAATTATTGAAAGCATAGCGATGAATTATGTTTGCAAAAAAACTAGTTCAATTAAATATCGATAAAGGTACAAACAAGTTCCATCTTATCATGTAAAATAAAGGACAAATACTTTATAAAATGAAACTTACAATTTCAAGAACAAAATATATCTTATTCATGTAGCTACATATATCCAACCTATCTGTTTTTCAGCAAACATGTCAATTGCTATATGTTATGCAAACTAAATGGTTTGTACCATGATTGAAAATTCGATATGAGCCCACAAAATAAGAGTATAGAGAGGAGCTTGTCCGGAACCTCCTTTTGCCACATTAATGTATCATCTCTGTTGGATTAATCATTTAATCATCTTATTAAATGCTACTATATAAGTAAATATACATATCTACGTGCATATATCTCAGCCCGTCTCACTGCCTTTCAAGTCACTGAGCTCCGCCTTGTTGCTGGCCTAACTCCATAGAGTATGTCTGTTACCAAAAAAAAATACTGTATAAAATATGGGGTAAATTACCAAACCCACCCTTGAGTATTTTATAAGTTAAAAGTTACCCACTTAAATTTGGAAGATTGCAGATTATCCCCTATCGCATAATTACTTACCCCTGTGTCGTGGTGTAGCCATTAGAAAATTCACAGAATTTGTCTGACATCATCAATTCTAATTACAATAGACCAAACTCTCATTTTGTAGCTTCTAAAAGGTTGTAGATGTGTGGAAAATAGCTTTTTACAGGCTACAGAAGGACAGTTTGGTTAATATTGTATTTAGTTTTGATGATGTCGAACAGATTTTGTCAAATTTTCTAACAGCTACATCACGACAAAAGGATAATTTGTTTTGTGATATGGGATAACTTGTAATTTCTCAAACGTGAGGGGGCAATTTGTAATTTCTAGAAACCTCAGGGGTGGTTTTGATACTCTATCCTAAAATATTACGACAAATAGTACATCTATAGACCTTGTTCGGTTTGGACTTCAAAACCAAGTCTTGTCTTTTTTTCAGTGGGGCCCTCTGACTTTATGCCATTTTCTCTCTCCTTCTTCTTTCAGGAGACACTATTCTAGTGCATAAATTGTGCACAAATGGGGTCGATGAGGTCCACTTCGGAGTTTCATACAAATGATTCAAGCTGTTCATCAACTTTAAAATAATTTTTGAGTCGCCTTTGAAAAAAGTTAGTTCAATCAGATTTTTATAACTACTGGATCCAATTAGTTAATTTTTATTTAAAATTTCTTCGAAATTCAAAATCCTAAATTTTGAACTAAAATTGAAAGATTGGATCAAATATTTAAGTTTTTGGATTGAGGTGGTTTTCTCGTAGGCCAATCGAAAAATTATTTTAAAGTTGATGAACAGCTTAGATCATTTGTATGAGACTCCGAAGTGAATCCCACTGACCCATTTGTGCACAATTCTGTGCACTAAGATAGTGTCTCTTGAAAGCAGAAGGAGAGAAAATCGCATAAATTCAGAGGCCCCACTGAAAAAAAGGGCGAGACCTGGCTTCGAAGACCAAACCAAACAAGGTCATAATAACTTACAACCATTATTACAGATACGGTAATGAATGTAAGTCGGACCCATAAGGAGAGGGTTTGGATTGCTCGTACTGTTGGTGTTGTTAAGAATATCATTCATGAAAAGATTTTCTCTTGACCGGATATTAATATGTATCAAATAACATTATATTTTTAAAATAATTTATTTGGTATAAATACCTACAGATGTTCAATAATGATAATTCTTGTCGAGAATAAACTTCTAAATAGACCCTACAACCTAACCAGTTCAGATCATATCCCATTTTGGCCTTGGTATGTGCTTAAAAATATTTTACCACTAAAAACTTTGTTTCCTGAGCTGCAATTACAAAAAGTTAAAAACCTAAGAAAGCTCATGAAACTGGGTTGTGTTTAGTTGAAAGTTTTGAGAAGAATATTTTGAGAAATATTTTTGAGATAGTGTTTGGATGAATTTTTGGAAAAAGTAATAATTAGAGAGAGGTGTAATAATAGAGAGAGAAATGAGAATAATGATTGGAGAGAGGAATATGAGTAGATATAGAAATATGATTAATAATTGGAGAGATGAGAGATGGGGGAAAAATCTTTTTGAAAAAAATATTTAGAAATGTGAAGTGAACAAAGTGTCTTTGGAAGAGCAAGACACTAACAATTGTGGGCTCCCATAAATACCTAGGGCTTTGCAGAGGCTGGTGGACCAGAACCTTTTTGGCTCTCTAATTTACCTACTTTGGATGTTTGAAGAGCTTCTGCACTTTGCTCAAGTGTATGTAACATAGGACGGGGGGTACAAAGAGGAAAATTTTAATCTTTTCTTTTTTCTCTTGTTAAAAAATGATTAATATTACCTGTAGTACCATCACATCAATGCATTATTAAATACATAAATACACTCATCTACTAAAAGAGCGTCACATGGACTTTGGTGTAATAATATTTGGGTTACGGACACATCATTCACATAGGGACATGACTGATATATAGGGCCGACCTCTAGGTCTCACCCCAATGTGAGTATTGAGTCAGGATATTGTGTCCCATAGCAGTGTTGTTGCCTATAGCATTTCTGTTAAAAAAATTATTTGTAATCTAAAATTTCTAAGTGTAGCGGAATGTTCATATTCATCTGCTATTCAGAAAATTAATTGCTCTTGAATTAGGATCAATAATCATATTCTCTTTGAAACTAAGGCTATTAAAAGAACTAAACAGCTCGAGTTCAAAAGTCAAAATGTGAGACGAGCTTAAGCAACCAGTGCAAAAGTTTGGAGTGAAGGGCTTGAAAGCCCACATATTCACAAGCCAACTCAAGCTTTTCATGATTATAAAAGTTCAAAAGGGGGCCGACCTTGAACAATCAGTCCAAAATATAGTCAAGCTTAAGTCAAGCCCGAGCGGGTGTAAAAAGAGTTCGAGCCAAGCGTAAGTAACGCCATTCCGGCTTGTTTGGCTCAATTAGAACACCTAATTTGAGCTCTCCAAAAAAAAAAAATTAGAAACTCTTAAGGATGAAACTCTTCAGAAAAACAAACTCAAGAATTATACTCTCCAATTCCAGTTAAAAAAAAAGCAAAAAGAATGCACATTCCAATTTCGCAAGATGCCCACTTTCCAAACAGCCTTCGAGGATCTGGCCATCCGGGTTGCCGTGCGGTAGGTGCTTTGCGGTAAAACTACATCGTTTTGATTGATTTTTGGGCACACGCCGCATACCTATGAAGCTTTCAAGAGCCTTGTTTGGAGGGAAAAAAAAACCACTACAAAATACCTAAACCCTATTTCCAAAGTTCCTAAATCCGAAGTTTCTAAATCCAAGTACCTAAACCCACTATACCCTACCCAAAGAATCTAAATGTCCTAAAATTAACTCTTTAAATAGAGCTTTTGGAACCTTTAGAGGTATTTTAAAAAAAAAATAGGCAAAACAGCATAATTTTGCCGACACCACCGGTCCCCATTAAACAAAGCCTATAAATATCCCAGCGAAGGGTATCCAAAAATACTCCGCACGCCACCGCTCTCAGTCCCCAACCCTTCTCTCCTCTTCTTCTCCTCCACTACCAACCAGTTTCACATAACCCAAAGTTGCGTTTCCGCGCTTCGTAACTCGTAAGTCCCCCATTCTCTCTCTCTCTCTCTCTCTCTCTCTCTCTGTGCATGTGCACATTTAATATTCTGTACCCATATTCTTGACATGCATCATTGATTTCTTTAGTTTAAACCAGTGACAATTTCTTTTTTCCCCTGAGACATGTCTTGAGTTTTTCTTTTATCGGTTCTGGAATTAGGGCTCGTAGATATGGTGTTTTTTTTTTTTTTTTGAGGCATGAATTGGGTTTTTTCCTCTTTTTGGTTCTGAAATCAATCAGGGTTTGTAGGTACGGTTCTTTTTTGCGAATCTGAGCTTTGATACGAGGGTTACTTCTATCTTGGTTTTTTGGAGTTACCAGGGTGCTCATTATCTTCTCTCTGAAACCAAACTTTCCCCTTTTTTTTTTCCTCCCACAATCATTCACTCCAAAATGGTTGATATAGAAAACATGGACGACATTGATGGGTACTTGGTCGATATAGAAAATCTTGGTTACAATGCCTTAGGCAGTGTCTCAAAGTTTCAAAAAACCCAGTTTTACATTGATATTATGCAGAAAGTTGAAGATGGTCTAGAGAAGGGATCTGATATGTCAAATAATGGCATAGTTCTAGAAGACAAACCTGAGTACCAGTTAATAGTAGACTGCAATGCATTTTTAGTTGACATTGAGGAGGAGATTGTAAGCATCCATAATTTTATACGAGACAATTATCGGTTCAAATTTCCCGAGCTAGAATCACTTGTTCATCACCCTATCGATTATGCTCGAGTAGTTAAAAAGATTGGCAATGAGATGGATTTGACCCTTGTGAATTTGGAAGGCCTCCTACCATCTGCCATGATTATGGTGGTTTCGATTACAGCTTCAACCACTAGTGGTAAACCGCTTACAGAGGAAGTCCTTGAAAAGACGATTGGCGCGTGTGATTGTGCTCTTGCTCTTGATTCTTCAAAGAAAAAGGTGCTTGATTTTGTGGAGCGTAGAATGGGAAATATTGCACCGAATATGTCTGCTATTGTTGGGAGTGCAGTTGCGGCGAAACTTTTGGGGACAGCTGGTGGTCTATCAGCATTGGCTAAGATGCCTGCTTGCAATGTCCAGCTCCTCGGTGCTAAGAAGAGCAACTTAGCTGGTTTTTCTACTGCAATATCCCACTTTCGTGTTGGCTATATTGAACAAACAGATATTTTTCAGAGTACACCCCCTTCCCTAAGGATGCACGCCTGCAAGATGGTGGCTGGAAAATTGACTCTGGCAGCACGTGTAGATTCCATCAGAGGAGATTCAACTGGGCAGAAAGGGAGAGCCTTTTGCGATGAGATTCTTAAAAAAATTGAGAAGTTGCAAGAGTCAACACCACCAAAGCAACCTAAAGCGCTTCAGATTTCAAATATTGAGCACAAGAAAAAGAGAGGTGGCCGTCGATTGAGGAAGATGAAGGAAAGATATGCTATATCGAACATGAGGAAGATGGCAAACAGGATGAAGTTCGGAGTCCCTGAGGAGAGTTATTTAGGTGATGGACTTGGAGAAGGATATGGTATGCTTGGCCAGGCTGGGAATGGAAGGTTACGTTTATCAGGTGGTCGGAGCAAAGTTGCTGCAAAAGTAGTCAAGTTCAAGGAAAAGCACCATGGAAGTGGTGGTGCTACCTCAGGACTTGCTTCAAATTTAGCATTTGAGCTGTGAAATCCACAGGCACATGCAAATCAGCTTACGTTCTTTTGAGCCATGACTTGGGTTTTTCTTTTATTGGTTGATTGGTTCGGAGATTAGGATTTGTAGATTTAGTAGTTTTGCTTAGCAATCTGAGTTTTGACATAGGGTTTTTATCTTCCTTCAATCGCATTGCTCTGATTTTTTTTGTATTCTTTTCCTTCATTTCATATATCATGCTGGGTGCTTCCTAAGGAGTAATGAATTTCGGAAAAATATAAAGACAGAGTGATTCATATATGCGTACATAAACTGTTTGCATATATCTCAGGATATAGGGGCATATGTAATTTAGAAGAATGCGTGCCCTACATTCATAATCGTGTTCTGTTTCCCAGTTCAACTCTCTTGAACAGCTGACATGAAGCCCATGCTGATCTGGAACCCAGTTTTTCTATAGGAATCCAATGCTAATCTTGGGGCCAAAGTAAAAGTGGATGCACCATCACCTATTTTTTGTGCTCTCCCATTCATCACCAAACTGGTGGCCAAAGTTTTGGCACAAACTTTGGCCCCAAATCTTGGAAATAGATTTTTGATCTTCCTCTCTTCTGGTGGACCACACAATGTTATTTGTATCTGGTTTTTTGTGAAGATAAAACAAAATAGAGTTACACCGTTTTGGAGCCTAGTTGCCAAATTTCGACATTTTGAACAATCGTACCATTCTAAAAGTTGGCAATTTGGATGGCCGAAGAAGCCTTTTGCATTGGACATGCTCTGACTCCCCTTTGCTCGTGGCTCTGTATTCGGCATAGAGATCTGTGAGTATAAGTACACGAATTAAGTTCTGTTTATCTATTAGAATTCTAGTCTTAGACTAATTTCATTAACCTGATCAGTTTTGCTTTGTGTTGTGAATGTTGTCCAGTGAAGAAGGGTTGGTTCACTTTGCATGTGTCCAGTTCTCTTCTCCATTTCTTGATTTGAAGCCCTAACTCATTAAACCAAAAGTATCCTCAACTTTCTTATCTAATGGAGGTTGAGCTGTGGAACGACAAGCACGAGAGGGAGATGTATGAAAATTTCGCAGAGTTCTTTGCCATCATCAAAGCCACAGAGAAGCTCGAGAAGGCTTACGTTCGCGACATCATTTTGCCAACAGAGTACGAGCCTGAGTGCCAAAAACTGATTGGCCATTTCAAAACACTAGCTTCCACTCTCAAAGACACCGTTCCAAGTATTGAAAGATTCCACGACACGTACAAATGGATTACCCTGCCGCCCTGAATGGCCTTTTGATTACAGGAGTGCCAGCAACGGTGGAGCACAGGGCGGCAGTGGCAATGGAGGCAACCACTTCAGCTTCTGTTGTTGCAGATGTGTCCAGAACTTCATAACGGCGATGGACTCATTAAGACTGAATATGGTCGCGGTTGACCAGGTCCACCCATTGCTTTCGGATCTTTTTTCTTCACTCAACAAGCTAACGATTTTTGCCCTGTAATTTTGAGGGGAAGACCAAGATGAAGGAGTGGATTGCCAGGCTGTCTAAGATGGGAGCAGCGGAGGAGTTGACTCAGCAGCATGCTCGGCAGCTTAATTTTGATTTGGACTCGTCCTACAACTCTTTCCTGGCGGCTTTGCCAAGTCCCGGGACTTGACTGGTTTGGGTAAGCTTGTAAATAAATGGAACGTTGTTTCAATGGCAATGATGGATAGTGTCTTGAGTTTGCCGCGATTTGGTAGGGCCATAGATATCATTCAGAAGGGAGTATTGTGGGTTTTGTTACACTTTGCACGCTACAGGAGTTGAGAATTGTTGATTCCTCGATTCAATCTGCTCATGGGCTTTGTGCTACCTAGGTTCTACTCTGGTTACACGATGTCGGTGTTTAGCTTGATACTTGTATAGCATATGAGTTAACCAAATAAAGACTTTTCATTCGTTTTCGTTTTGTGGGTAATGATTTTCAATGGAATTTGCACGCGTAGAGAATAGCTTAGCTTGTCGAAAGAAATATTGAACCCGGAAAAAAAGGTATGCAGGTTCAAGTTTCTTGTTCTTGGTAGGTACGGCGTGGATGAAATCTAGACCATTTGCGTTGTGAATTTCGTCTACCACCGAGGTGGTTTTCTTTGTGGATCCCTCTGCAAATCTATTATCAATACAAACGCGGAAAATAACAAATTCGGCACTGAAAATACCCACCATCAGCCACCATCAGTTGATTGGATTGCCATTTCAGAGTTAGCTAGGAAACCAGCATCCAAGGTATATTTTTGGGTTGCCATTTCAGAGTTAGGAAACCAGCATCCAGGATGTATTTTAGGGATGATAGGGTTATAGGAAGAGTTTCTCCGAAAATGTCCAGGAAAGAGAAATAAACGGTTCAGATTTATGAATGGTTTAGATTTACAAATCTGAACCATTCATTTCTCTTTCATGGATGTTTCCGGAAAACTTTTCATGTATCCTAATATTTTTGTATATCTTAGTATTGATTTTGTTTTGAATTAAATTGCTTTGTTGTGTATCTGATGTAATTGCAAGAATCTTCACAAGTCAATCACACCACAATCATGAGGAACTCATCACACAAGAATCAAAATATGAATCAATGTGAAAGTAGAAGTGAGAGGATTTCAAATTCTATCATTTCAAATGTAACCATGTACTCCCTCTGTTCCTTTCAAAGTCTATAACTTCATAATTTTAACTCATTAAGAAACATCACCATTACTCATTTCACATCAACTTTTCCCCAACTTTTACTTTTACTTTCCAAAATTATCCTTCACTTTTACTCTTTTACTCATTAACTTTTTAAAATGACAAAACAATAATTATATAAATTTTTAACCATTAAATTTTTTAAATGAACACTTATTAAGGTCTCATTTGGGACACAGGAGTAGTTCGTTTGAAGAACTTCTCCATGAAAAAGTTGTCATTGAGAGAGAGAGAGAGAGGGAGGGAGGGAGGGAGGGAGGGATCACCTTAAAATCACTTTCTATTCAAGTCCATTTGACAAAAGTAAAATAAACATAAGCATCCATATAGCTTAGTTACATTTATATGCTTTCCAGTTTTCCCTAAAGGCAGCAAGGTGAGCTCCAACAAAGAGAAATGAATAGCTTCAATCCCCACTACCCAATCAGTCACATTACCATATTTCCCTCCAGTCTAACAAGGGTTTCCACTTCTATTACTACAGACTGGAGGGTGAAAATACAAAAACATAAATCAGCAAAATTATCGGTACCTACACATTCGGTCCACCTCCGACGTCTCCTCTTCTTAATGTACAGATTTGCAACTGCACAAAACCAATGCGAATAGATATACAACGGAGAGATATTCCCAGTCTCCAAAATATAGATCCCGCCTTTTACCTCCCAGTGACTAAAGTGGACGCCGATGCATTTGTACCCAAAGGTAAAACTCAGCTATGTAGTGTTTGGCCGCCACCGACATTCCCATTCAGAGAGACTTTGATATACTTGCATTCCTGAAGTACCACCACGGACAAACCTCCTCATCCTAGACCTCCTCATCCCACCGGAATCTGAACCAGATGACACCTCATCATCTCTCTCCGGTTGAATATTCAGGTCAATAATGTTGCCTTTCAACTGCAAAGCGCAGTTTACCGTTTTCTCGTCCGGACTTGCAGTACACAGCTGGATTTCCTCATCATCTGGAAACATAACAGGAAACTCTGGATTTTGTTGTTCCGGATTTTGAAGAGAATTTTTTTCTGCTTCTTTTTCTGACTGTTTCTTCTCGCGCCGAGACATTAGGGTTTGGAAACGGCGCCTCACCATTGAACAGATGTTACAGGTGCAGTTTTGTTCGTGCTTGGGGCCCTTTCCACTAGGGGGTTGAATGCAAACAATGCACGTGCATCCGGGTCTGTGGCGCGGATGCTTTGTTGTTGTGGCCTGTGAGGATTCTGGGAGGGTCTCGCCCTCTTCTTGGATGGCTAGGTTGGCAAGTGCATCAAGTGCCTGTAAAGCTGCATCCGAATCTGGGTCCCGTTTAGTCACCTTGATTTCTTTAGAAGCAGCTGCGGAATCACAATCACAATCACACAATCACATGTGAAAATCACTTAGTCGACGAGAACACCGCTCATAACTACCATGTTTGCGTATCATAAACAGTGTTTTGAAATCGGGATACGTATCGTGTATCGTTTTTTTCATTTTACGAATCATATCGGGATACGTATCGCGTATCGTAAGATACGACAAAAAAAGATTTTATGTACTAATTAATAATAATTACCTAACAAAAAATTAATAATTGAATGCATTAATGAAAAAAGAAGCGTGAAGGCTGCAAAAATACACAAGAGGAAGTTAGCAGCAAAGAGAAAAGGATAGATGAAGAATCTATTGCAACAATGGCCACTGGAAATAATCTTGCAGTAAATCTTCGTCCAGAGGATGAATTGCAAGTATACTCTCATATGGCTAGGAAATGGGAGAAACCTATTGAAAGGTAAAGGATCTTTTGAATTTTGCTGGAGGGTTGCAGCGGCGTTTGGGTGTGGTAAGGATCGAAGTCGGTCGGATTGTTGGCTTTTAGGGGTTGTTCTTAGTGGGGCTTTTGCAGTTTGACGGTGCTTGTTTTGGTTTTGGCTTCTTTGGGAGTTTTCATTTTGGCTGCTATTTTGTAGTTTCTTGCTTTGGTCGTTTTCTTTTTCTTCTTTTTCTTTCTTTCAACCTCGGTTAAATGTCCCTCCCCCTCTCCCTTCTCGATGTACCCTTATCGAGTTTCTTTTATAAATCTTCTTTTTTTGATCCAAAAAAAATAAATAAATACACACATCTTAAGCCATCCATCTATAGCACGTTCACAATGCTCCCAAGTGAAGCCTATTACATTTCTCTTATTTTTCTTTCTTGGTGGAGCAATAAACACTACAAAACAATTAAAAAAAAGTGCACAAAAGCATACAAGGGACAGCTTTAGAGAAATAAATAATGCACTATTTTTTTTTTCTTTTAGTATCTTATTATTGTTATAATGGAGTGGTAGACAGAACTTCAATAAATGAAAGGAGTCGGTGGTGGTGGCCTTTGAATAGGTATTAGATACAAGACAAACAATAGTTGTATCATGCATACTAGGAACTATTATACAATAGACTTACAGCTTCAAACAAAAACTGGAAGGTAAAGTTGTAAAACAGAGTACCAAAAAAGCTTCGCGACTATATACAACCTAATTCAGAACCTTTTATTCAGCGATCGGTGAGTTCGTGCAACTCTAAGAGCTTCTGAAATCGGAGATGAGCAGTCGGAAAGGAATAAGTGACTCAGATCTGTTTTGCTGTCGATTTCGTCGGAGATAGGACAGAGTTTGGTCGTTGGAGGGCGGAGTCGACTGAGGTTAAGGAGTCGCTGAAGGGTTTTGTCGAGGGTAAAGACTTCAATTTTTTATTAAAGCTTCAAAATGGGGCATAAAGGGTATGCTTTAACCTGGGAAACAAAATCGTGCGATTCAGATACGTATCGTGATACGCGGTGTAGCGTATGACACTTGTTCCGTATCTTACGAACGATTCTGTACAATTGCGATACAAAGAGCGATACGTATAGTTTTCTTCCCGATACAATACGAATCGCGTATCATACGATTTTAACAATACTGATCGTGAGCGATACGTATAGTTTTCTTCCCGATACGATACGATACGAATCGCGTATCGTTCGATTTTAACAATACTGATCGTAAACCCCAATATGCAGATGTCGCACTTAGTGTGATTAGGTGGATCAGTTAGTAACATTTACATGGTGGATTTCACTTTCCACATGATAGTTTGCAATTGGTTTGTTACACCAAGTCTGCGCAATAATGCGATCAAATGGTTGGATTGAATTTTCTCCCCTCCATCCATTTATTCAGGCTCTGGAAGAATCATAAGTTGAGTGAAATTTGATACGATAAGAGAAATAAGTGTTCAAGTGATTCATACCACGAGTACTTGTCGGTATCAGATATTCAAGCTGTTCTGCTGTCAATTCTTGAGTCGCTGAGCACAGAGACCTGTTGCAGAAATGTGGAAAATTTAACATACTTCCTTAAGTGCCACTATGCATCGGGGGCAGAAAGGGCCACTATGCATGAGGGGCTGTATGAGTGAGAGAGGGAGAGTCCATTTGTCCAAAGGGGCACCAGTACTGGAGCTTCCATAGTGAATGTATTATGTATACAAATTAGCATAACAAGGAGATGAGGATTGTATAGTGGACTAATTGTGTGTTTTGAGGTTAATCTACACATAGGTCAAAAGTCCAGACAAAGAAATCAAACGAAACAATAATATATTGACCGAATCAGGTATTAAGAAGAAATGGATGTCCATTTTACCTTTCTGGATCCCACGAGTTCTCAGAACAGGTCCATCTTGAGGGAAGAAAAGCATCGGCAGGAAGTTTGCGCCACTTAAAACAGTCTTCACATTGAGCCCACTGGATCTTTCCACTGACATATTTGCCAAACAGCATCGGTAAATTTTATAATTAAGTCAATTTTTTAGAAATTTGTACCAAGACCTTGGTATTTTGCACAATATCGCGACAAAATGAAAGAAAATAAAAACCAAAACGAAAGGCATTCTGTCCCAATCCAAAATGGAGATCAAATATGGATGAAATCAGCGATGCAGAAACTTGCAGAATGGACTCTTTACTCAGTGAAATCCTCGTTTCGAGGATTTACTCAAAGGTGAGAGTGTGCAATCCAAAGAGATTAACTCGTTCACATTCATACAAAAACCAAAAGACACCAGTAACTTGATAGTAATTTTCATGCCACAGTATTCTTTATGACCTATATAAAACGTGGTTATTTTACTTGTTAATTGATGATATATTGTTAGTCTTGGGGCGAACTCTGTTGAATACCTCAGCAGTCAGCACACATAAAACTTCATGTCTTAGAATCAGAAACTGTTGTCAAAAACCTCATTCTAGTACAAATACAACGATTCAAGCAATTTACCCTGCATTCTCTGTTGCAAGAATTGTAGGCCTCCCAATAATTGGTGCATCCTACAAAGTGAATTAAGTCGGAAACCCCATTAGCTAAAATGTCACAACAAACACGCCCAAAAATATTCAGCAGAAACTTCAAATTAAACCAGAAATAGTAGAAAATCATTTCTCAGAAACTACATGCAGATATGACCAATGTAGCATGTTGTCAAAGGAGTTAAATGAGTTTGAGACGTGACATAGCAAATCAAAGACGACATTCTTAGTTATGATATTCCAATACTTGGATTTACTTTAGGTCTGCTTTGTCCCCATAATAAGTATCTTCCATAGCGTGTGCCTCTATGTATAACAACCCGTCCCACATCGGATGTTTACATGGGTGATCCTGGTATATAAGGAACCACGTAAGCTACTACTAGTAACTTGGGCTTAAGCATTTTGGACCATGTGGTTAGGCTCAAACAAGTTACAGGGTCAGTGGTCTACATGGGTGTTACCACAGATATCGGAGCAACCTGTATACACGACCGTGTGGGCTCGAGAAAGTTTAGTAGCCACGTGGCTGCTGCGAATCTGTGGTAAAGTTTAGAGAAAAGATCCAGGTAGCCCCTAGGAAAAAGACCCCGGTAAAGCTGTGGTGACGCAAGGGTTTAAAGTTGGGGAATTTGTAATACCCCATCCCACATCAGATGTTTACAAAGGTGATCCTGGGGATACAAAAAACCATGTAAGCTACTAGTAGTAAATTGGGCTTACGCTTTATGGGCCATGTGGTGAGGCTCAAACAAGTTACTAGGTGAGTGGTCTGTGGTCTACAGGGCATTACACTACGTTCCATGATCTCTACATTAGATGCAAGGAAACATCAGTGGCATGCTACCTTCGTTAACTTGATTGGTAAACCAAAATTTTGCGATGAATTTTTTTACGGATATATTCTTGAATTCTGCAACAGGACAATTATATACTTCAAAACAACATTACATTTTCACTGTGCCCAGAAGTCCGAAATTGTTGTCAATCCTATAGCATAAGTCAAAAATCCACTGAGAAAGAAGTGTAATACCTCGTATTCTTCGAATTCAAAGCCATCCACAACCACAACATTTGAGTCGCAGTTCGGAGGCGGTCTGAATAGTCCCTGAGCAAGTTCCCATGTTAGTTTGAGCTCAGTCAGTTCCTCAGTTTGAACTCTTAGGCGTTTACTCTTTGAACTCAAGGTACTGTTCTTCCTCTTAGTGCGAAAAGAAGATTTAGCTCCAACTACTTCCTCAGTTGAGCACCGAGATATATCATCTTTGGACCATGGGCTATTTTGATCAGCTGAATTAGCCTGGTCAATTGGTGAAATGCCAGGTGATACCAAACAACCTTTCAATTGATGAGGAGTTGAAAGGACTTCGCCAGCTTTTGTTTTCTTCACACTAGCATCTCCAGTTTTAGCATTGACAGCTTCATTGCCCTGCATATTGACAGGAATAAGCCAAATGTGCAGCAATTTAAGGGATACTGTTGGGTTTAGATACTTCTAAGTTGTATAATAACAAATATAAATCTACATACATAACTCCACATTTTCAAAAATCTGAAATCTAATTGCTGGGTCCTAATTGCCTAGCGAGAATAAATAAGATGCAACTTGAGAGATGTAGCCAATCTCAAAAACCAATAAGCATCAAATATGTTCAGTACAGCACTTTGAGGCCAACTAGAATCGAGCAACATTGATATAAAGATTGCCTATATTTCACAGGTAGTCCTTTCCTAGTGTAAAGTGTGAACACACTGCTCCAAGAAGTATCAAATTTAGGTAGTTGCATGCTACTAAATGCTGCATGCTAGTTAAAGTCGAGCTCAATTTCAACGCCAAAGCCATGCTTTTTTAAAGACAATATTTCTGCAGATACAGTCTAAGACAACACTCCAAATACCAACCATCGAGAATAGATATTATAATATGGTTCCTAACCTAGCAACTACACCTGTCAACATATACTAAAGCATGGCCCACTGGGTTATATACTCTACTAAAAGCTTCTTTATTTATGCAAAACACTTTACGAGTCTAGTGTAAAAAATATCTAATCAATTAGAACAAAACAAACTACAATTACCACGAATGTATACTTCTTCCTCTAGAATAGATTGGACTAACAAAATGTATACTGTGTGCTACTCCTTCAAGAACCAAATTAAAAATATCAATATTTACAGTGTCATGTGGACATAAGAGGAATTCCAAGCCTTTGCTGAAGTTTTAGGGAAGCAAACAACATTAGATGTGTGCTGAATTACAAGAAGTTATAGAAAACCAACCATGCCTAGTTAGTAATCAAGCCTATCAACTCTCTGGCATTCTTGATTCTAACAGACCATGATGGTTTCCATTTCTAGAAAAAGCACCGCTTTATTTTAAAAACCAAACCTGATCGGATGGTGAAGCTGAGGCCTTTCTGAATCCCATGACCAACTTCCCTTCTGGATCTATCCGACTAAATGTTACTGAAGAAACAACGTCAACCCTCAGCACCGAAACAAAAGAATTCATTGTCCATACAATAAAATAATTTAACGGGCCACTTATCAGAGGGGAAACAAACAAGATGTGGAGAACCAGTAACTGGGAGATAATCAAAATGGAGAAGCATAAGTCAGCATTATAATTGATTGGTGAATAACAAAAATTGATTATTAATGACAAATAAAATATGAAAAAGTATTAAAATAAATGTCCCTTAGCGGAAACATCACAGAGGCTTAGGTCGCCTTCCCTGAACAAAGAGGTTCAAGTTTCAGTCTCCCTCAATAACCAATGAAGAAACGAAAGAAAACCAAGCAAAACAAAAATCATGCAAAGAAGTTGTCCATAAGATGGAAAGCAGGAATGACCAAAGGAGCACAGTAAGCGTCTAAGCCAGGTATGTGACCTGCTGGACAATTAAACCAAGTATGTCACAAACCCCATCTCAACCATGAGCATACCCTTGAACTACATGGACGGGTAGTCAGGCACCGTCAAAATTACTCAAAAGGCAGAAATCAATTTTGTTCTAGCAATGGAAGGAAGTTACCTATGTCACCAGCTTGCAATTGCATTGATTGTATACAAGGAGTGATCCCCTCTAGAACATACATTCTGCTGTTATTGTTTGGCCAAAATCTAAATTGAAAGATCCATTCTTTCCCCTTTGAATCCTCGACTTTGAGAGGTAAACCTTCTGGTTGGGAAATTGGCGGAAAATAGGCCTGACTCACAGTAGAATACACAATGAATTATCAGCATTGTATTGCAAGAATTACTCCGACAAGCTATCTTGGAATATTACAGCTCTCAGGCTTCAGCTACTTGTGTTCTTACAAAGTCATCATTAAATAGTCACCAAAGCAATCAAGGTTATGTTTTAAAATTAAATGTAATTTATATCCATTTATGCCATTTGAATATAATGTACATGTACTAATTCAGTTTATTTGGATCACTAGTTTTCTACACTTGCCAAAAAAATAAATCGAAAACTCATTTTTTTCAAGATTCCAAATCATTTAATCAGGCACTAGACAAATTTTAAGTGTAGGTGCACTGTGGGAATAAAATATACCAAAACACATATAACAAGACTTTGGCATACAGTACACATCCAATCTATGTTCTCACTTCATGACGCAGGCAACTTGCGTTTGCATATTTAAAGTAATAGACAAAGTGGAAGAAATGGGAAATCAAGCTTAACGACTCACCTCTGCACATTTCTTTGGAAGCACTAAGCGCCCTATCCTCCCTGCATCACTGGCACTCAACATCTTCTCAAATAGAGGAGTACATACAGAGTTTGAACTAACATCTTGTTAAGGTTAATAACGTGTATAAGGACACATCAAACATAAGTTTTATGCAAATAGCAAAATGAACACATACATGTATAAGGACACATTAAACATAAGTTTTATGCATGTAGCATCTTTGGTGGAAACCAAAATTAGAACATTGATTAATAAATGAGCAAACAAGAACAATATTGAATTCAGGAGAGCCTACTTCTGCTACGACAATCTACATACCATATCCTCCAGTAAATATATTACAGGAACTTAAGAACAACTTGCCCGACATTAGGATACTGTCCAGAGATTTTCTGTAGCTCTTGATCATGTATCCTGGACCAGTACCGAGGAAGTAACTGAGTTCGTGGTCGGGTGTCTCCCTTAGGCCTTCCATTTCGTATCTGGGGTTCACCAGACAATTCAGCTCCATTATGCCCACAGAACTGCTTCCCTATAACAGGTGGAGTGGGTCTTGGTGCACCAGTGCCGGAAACCTTTGGCTGATCATTTGCATCATTTGGGCATAGAGATGATACAGCCAAACCAAAGTGAGAAGTAGATGTGTCATTTTTTGAGAAGGATGATTTCTGAGGAACATTTACACGTGCATTAGCTTGCTCCGCCCAGTTGAATCCTGCGACACAATGCTCACATCAAGATAACCACCAACTCAGGAGGGACCAAGCAAGTAATCAACTGGACATGTACATGTTGGAAAAGGTTAACTTTCTTTATTAGTTGGATCATGTATGTAGGAAAAGGTACCTGCATTTCCATTTTCAAGTATATCAGATGCGCCAAGCTTCAGGCAATCATTTGTTAACCGTTCAGCTAACTTGTCTCCCGTCTTCCTTTCAAATGAAGATGCAGATAGCCGTTCAATGCTGATAATTCTATCACTGCCACTTCGTATATCAACTTCAAAAGGCATCCTTGGTTGCAAGTCCGACTGAGCAGATGAAGAACTGAACAAACTGGGTGCTTGCCGCCATGGCACCGGACCTGAGCCAGCTATCTGACTCCAGTTTTTGGAGGACAAGTCTTTATTTCTTTCAGGCAGTACAGGAAGGAAGAGAGAAGGTGGCGGCCAGGCAGGATTTGGCGTCTGAAACATGAAACAATTTTTTGTACTGTACATGAACGTCCATACAAAGCCGAGAGCATAATATACAAGGAGACATAGTTGAAACAGGTGCTATAATAGAGAGAAGGAATTCTTTACAATGATTTAAGAAGAAGATATCCCATAATTCAGTTTAGAGTCTTTAGAGCAAACTTGAGTTCTGCTAGAAAAGTGCAAATACAAAAATGGGTACGGCAACTTCAATTGTTTACTCATGTTGCAAATGGAACAAGCTCAAGTATAGATCGTTACATCTATCATAATCTAACAGAAACAAACTGATCTGCTGGCACCATAAATTTGTTTGGTCACACAATACTCAGGTCAAAGTCATGTTAATTAGCACATCACTCGTTGAATGGTCCAAGTAGAAGTGAATAGGTAAAAAGTAGAAAAACTCCATACGAATCCATCTCCATAGCAGACAATCTGAGCAAAAAAAGACAGGAATCTGTAAATCCCGCAGAAAAAAACTCATTTCCAGGCTATCGACAACCAGATTGGATCATGGACCCATCCCCAATTTGAAGGAGTCGTATGATAACCTCAGTTTATTTGCAGTATGCAGTACAAAAATGTCAATCCAATTCAACCCAGGCAGAGAATCAGCATTAAACAATGCCAGATTATTTCATCAGTAATAGATTACAAATGACAATCTAGCGGTTCCCAAAGCCCAAAAAGAAAAAGAAAAAGAAAAAATGTACGTTAAGAAAAATGCAAACAACAGTTAAGATAAGTGAAATGTACACATTTAGACCACTTAATGTACATTTTTTATGTCCTTGGTTATTTGCTATAATGTCTTTTATTATATTTTTGTTGTGATTGTAGGTCAGAAGGGTGTGGGTATCAAATTTGGCCATAAATTGGAATCTCAACCATTCCTTAGTGGATGAATTATTTTCCAGAGCCATTGCACCTTATCCCACCGACGACAGCTTTCATTTTCCGGCCATTGTTCTTGTTTTATTTTTCTTCTTCCATTAATTACTCCCACGTCCCCCTGTCTCATTCCACTATTTTTATATTATTATTATATGTTATGAATGGGACCAATAGCCTATATATGTAAGTGGGAGGAGTCAGATTGAAGGGGATAGGATAATTCGGCAGAGAGAAGGCTAAGTGAAGGAAGAGGCGGCAGTGCTCCACGCCAGGGGCAGAGGCTCTGCCTCTGTTCCACAAATCTGTAACATGCTCTATCATATTATTCTTGGAATGGTGAGGAAATCCTGGCCAAGTAACTTTAGTTATTGTATTTTTTTTTTGTTTCATTTCAATTTGTTCAATTAATTGTATGGCTATATATCTTTCATTTTGTTAACTGATTTTCTCAAGTATTCGGATCAGGTGTTTGGTTTATGTGATTTCAAACACTACGTCATGCAATAGTTTTCACATAAAAATAATTAGAGGGCTGAGATAGCTTATGCTACGAGAAGACAGGTTGTGCCAATGACCCTAGTTTAGTGTTAGTTTAGCGTAAACAATCTGTGCTAATCAAAGATAGGCTATGCCGGTTTATGATTATACTTATCCTCTTGGCGATATTGTGCGGCTTGTAGCTGCTACGGATCACAATTGAATGAATTGATTGAGACCTTACATTAATGCAACACTAGTGTTACAAAGCAACGGTGGAATCAAAATTCCAGGACCTTCTCTATCTTATCGTATCCTCCATTTTGTGTTGTGTTATCTAATTTGTGCATCTTGTATTTCAAAATCCAAAAACATTTATCTTTTGCTCGAACCAAAAGAAGAAGTTAATTTTGGGAACCGCACACTTATTTCCCTATGGATCGACTCGGACTTCGTCACTGTAGTATGCAAATCTTTAGTTATAGTCCGGTTAATGTAAATAATAATCTAATTTGACGGCCATTTGGTAAACATAAAATGACAATTTCAACGACTACCGAATGGGCGACATCAAGTAACAACTCACCAAGATAAAACTTTTCCTTGCACAGGTTATGCACTCAATACCTCCAGCATCCAACAGTACAAACATATGGAAAGACACTATACATCCACAATGAATTTGCTGCAAAGATAAACTTATAATCAGATGATCAGGATAATGAATTTCCAAAAGATTTAAAAAGGGGCCCAGAGGAAAAACACAGTTAATCTCATGTCAGCTCTGCTGACATCTACACAAGGTGTAGGATTCTATAAAACTTCCGCTCACCTTCCCACACGACTCGCAACACCTCCATCCAGAAGCATTCAAGTGGAAAGTCTCACAGAACTTTCCCTCGTCATAAGCAGAACTGTAGTAAAAAAAAAAAAACTGTGTTCAACATCTCAAAAGTGACTGAATAGAAAATGGATCAGTATAATTTTACTGTAGAATGACCATGGACATATTAACAATCTGTAAAGATAGCACGGTACGGACCATTATGTCAAGGAAGAGGTTTGTTTCGAAATGGATGCCAGCAAAAATGGCGGTATGCAACCTAATTAGGCTTTATCTCCAACTGTATGGCAGTAAATTAGAGTTTTGAGCAAACTATGCTCAACATCTCAAAAGTAACTGAAATGAAAATGGATCTGTGTTCTATAAAATGTACAGTGACCTTGGAAATATCACCAACCTGTAAAGATAACAGGTGCATGGATCATTATGTCAAGGGAGAGGCTTGATCTCCAACTCTTAAGTCAGTAAATTGTAGTTTTCAGCATCAGCAACAACCCATGGTCAATCAGCCAACTAAATAATGTGAGAGCATGGATCTATTTCAAAATTTTATTTACATTCATTCTTCCGCGATATTGGACTCCTCCAATGTTGAGAGGCAAAAACACATCTACCACCATTGTTGTGAAATCAAGGAAATGGTCCTTCCCAGACTGAAATTACCACCTGTCTTCAGAGAAATGGTCCTTTCTACCTTGTTCTTTGGTTTAGAGAGGTACACCCTTTTTGTTGCATACTTCCATCGAATTTTTGCGAACTGTAGTATATCCTGGTAGATTGATATTAGGGGAATTTGCATATCCTATTATACAAGTGGTCTTTTTGCGTTTTCTTTTGGTTGGTTTTGTCGCTGGATCCTCCGCGCGCACAAGATTACGCACCAATCTTTTGATGGTACCTATTTCTATTTTGGGGGAAAAAACAAAAAACCAGGAACACCATGTCTCTCATTAAACCAACCATGTTGAAGTCCCTGCGACAATGTGCAATTTCTCACTTGATATCAGGCAAGAACTAAAACTAGTACCCTGCAACCCCCATCTAAAAGAGCAGTCCAATAGGAGAAAATAACAAACCAGTAAATGCATCCCATAAACTTCCAATTTTATCAAGCAAATGTAACAGTAATTTGACTTATTCAAAATCAAGTCCTTAAAGAAAGGTCTTATCTTGCTCTACAAATTAGTCCATTACCATGTAATTAAACCTCCACTAAGCAAACAAAATCAAGCAAATGTAGATAAAAGCACTGCCAAAGCCTTAAAAACGCAATACCTTTGTTTCCACTTCATAACAGCCCTAAAAATCACTTAACCCATTCCACTAATTTCCAAATACTAACAACCAGAGGTCCAGAGCTAATACAGAAACAGAACATGAAACGGCAGAATCATCCAACAAAAGCAGGCACAAAATAAACCGTCTCTGAACAACCAAATCAAGAAAATGAAGAAAAGTGGCACGAACTACCAAATCCCCCTAAACAAGCATTTTCCTTTCACTATTTTCTTCCTTTTTTTTTCTTTTGGTTGGGCCACATCAAGAAGAACAGTCGCTTAAACTCTTCCCAAAATATCCAAATACTGGAAATCAAAGCTAGTTACAGCGAAAACACTGAACCAGTCAACAATTGCTGAGTCAGGCATTGAAGAAGTACGTAACTAAACCTCCAATAAGCAACCAAATCACTAAAAACCTTTACTTTGTTAGCTTCACTACTTTTGTTAGGTGCGCCAGATAAAGAAGAACAGGCACTTCATTAAAAAGCCACTTGTACCATTCAATTCAACGATTCTCCAAATTAGGGGAGCAAACCAGCCTAAAACCTGAGCTTGAGCTCGGTATGTTCGTAAAGGAGCCCAGCCTGATTTATTCACAGAGCCTATATGAGCCAAGACTATACAAACGAGCCGAGCCTTAGCCTGTACAAAGGAGCCAAGCTTTAAGGTCTTTGAGCTGCTACACGAGCCTAAAACTCGAGCTCAACTCGGTCATAAATGAGTCCAGGCGGGCGAGGCCGCCTCGGCTCGAGTCTTTTTGCAGCCCTACTCCAAATCATTACTAAACACATCAAGGAAAAAACAAAAGCTGGAGGAGTCAGAAATTGCTCACGCGCAACGATGACAGAGGTCGGCGAACTCTCCGGTCCGACGACGCCAGCCTTTCCTCGACCGGTCCAACGCATCTTTACAGTTGGAGTTGAAGCAAACCTTGGTCGACGACATCGAAGCTCACAAACTGAACGGAGATAAAAGCCCTAGGTGACGAATCTAGAGAGAGAAAGCAGAGAGAGCGAGAGCGAACGAGTACGACAACGACGGTTACTCATCTATGGACTGTACGAAATGAAGCCAAACGAATACGATAAAGTACAGGAGGTTAATGGAAGCTAAAGAGAGAATGGGTGAGTTGGTGGATGTTGCCCTATCTGCAAGCATGAGAGAGAGAGAGAGCGAGAGAGAAGGCTTGCAGCAGAGGGTTTTAGTTTTGGAGAGAGAGAGAGAGAGAGAGAGGAAGAGGGAGAGGGGGGAATAACACAGAGGAGTGAGGGAGAGGCAGAGAAAGTAAACATATGAGAATAGATATGGACATCAAAAGATACGCGGCTTTGGAAACACGTCGAGTTGGAGAAGAACTTGGGTGCCAAACGGGTACAGTGACGTGGTGCCGAGGGTGTATCTCTATACCTCAAACGTTAAAAAGTGTTTTGAACGGTTTAGATTTTTCCCGACCCTCCCCCTCTCTCTTATTTCTCTCTCCTCTATGTCTCTTTGAAATATGAGCTGTTCAAAACACTTTTATATGAGCAATGTTACAGACACTAACTAGTGTACCAACTATTACACTGGATATACACATGGCGTTACCACATCAATGCACTATTCAATATATGAATAGATTCATACTCCCTCCGTCCCAATTTAATAGTCCCTTTTGAGAGTTCGTGCCACTTTTCAATTGATTATGTCTCGTAATTTACATTGTTTTACGTGATTTTGAAAATATTGTCTTATAGAATTAATTGTGATCTATCAAACAAGATCCATATTGAATATGAAATCTATTACCGATTTCAAGTTATAAGTAATTTTTTATCCGGTTAGAATAGAACGAGGGACTATTAAATTCGGACGGAGGGAGTACATTAAAAGAGTGCCACATGAATAGTTTGTGTAATAGTTGGTACATTAGTTAGTGTCTGTAACTTTTCTCCTTTTATATATAGCGCGTAATTCGGAGTACAAATTTGTTCACCCTCACCTAACGAGGGTGAACAAAACCCTTCACTCCGATTGGTAAAAAATGTGTGGGATCATGATGGTCCACCACAAAATGATATCATGTTTACCAAAAAGTGATAACCACACACTTTTTAGGGAATTTTTTCACTCATATTTAACAACTTTTTGAATTTATTGTTTCATTCAAGGGATTTACAGGAACGATCCTGTAAAGAATTTCAATTGACCTCCAAAACTCATATATGAGATTGTGTAAGCTCGGACACCGCCTTGCACCCCTGACCCTGGGTTCATCCCTGATGGCATCGCCTCTCTCTTTTTCTTGTTTCGGCGTATTTCTCTCTCTGCCCTGAGAAAATATATACACTCCTGCGATCTGTATATGTGGACTTGCACGTGATCCCTAGAGGGAAAAAACTTTTATCTACCACCAGAGCACCACCGTGTACTTCACGATTTTATCTTTTTACATATTGATTTGATTTTCACTGCAAAGTATAACACTATCAACGGGGTGTTCTAGTAAGGATGTTTTTAGAATATAAATTAGTTTTTTACGGTTTTTTATGTGATATATTGTGAGAGAATGACATGTTTCGGTTTTCAAAAATACTGTTTTTTGTTAGTGAAACACCCCAAGTACTCCGTCCGCAAGTGATGGCTAGCTCATGCGGTAGAGTTCTTGGATATCCCACACTGCATCCCAGGATCGAGTCTCATTCTCCCATCCTCCCATGTAATAGATTAGGAATGACAAATGCTTTAAAAAAAAGGGAGTGATTTCCATACACCCTTTTTGTCTTCTAGTGAAATTTTCATGTGTAAAAATTTCACTCAAAGACCAAAAAAAAAAGGGTGTGAAGGATAACAATTTGGGGGGTGTGAATATCAATTACCCAAGATAACAATTTGGGTTGGGGGGGGGGGGGGGGGTGCTTATCAAAGTACTCCGTCAGTCTTATATTGTTGGGACTCTTCCTTTTTTTGAACGTATCAAAGAATTATCTATAATTTTTTATTTATTAAATTTTTTATACTCCTAGTCAATATGAATCTTGTTTTATAGATCTTGATTAGTTTTATTAAACAAAGTTTTTAGAATGACAAAAAAAATCATAGATTATAAGATATAAATAATTCTTTGAGACGTTTAAAAGGGTAAAAAGGCCTAACAATATGGGACGGAGGGAGTACCAAGTTTGCTACGGGCACCAACTTTTACAAATTGCAGGTGCGCTAAATTGTATAAATAATTGCACAAACTAGGCACTGTTCCATTTTCTTTCTTCTTTTTTTTTGGCTTTTCATGTTTGACGAGACATGCCATTTTCCTCACCTAAGTAAAAGAACCCAAAAAACCAACTTAAAAGTGTTTTTTTTTGGGGGAGATCCAATTTTTCTTTAATAAAGACAAAAATCAGATTTTTGTTTTCCCTTCTCTGATGAACATTTTTCTTTTTAGTCTAGACTCCACTCAAAGCAAAATCCTTGCTTTGCTATTGCCTTTTTACCATGTAATGTTAGAGAAAAGATAAGAGACCCTAACATTTCTAGTGACTATTGCACAAACTCTCTTACATGGAATATGTGAGACTCACATAAAAACTGGAGTTGAACTTTAACCTACGATGAATGGTCTCAACTCTGACCGTATTATTTTTTTGTCTCCATCAGAAAGACGATTGAGGGGCAATTTTTTCACACTAAATTACCTATTGCCTGGCTTGTCACGGTATGCCCAACTCCTTGACAATTCCAGGTTAGGATCAGCATGGGTAATGTGATTGTTTTGGGCCAGCCACACGCCCTTCATCAACTGCTTTCTTTGCTCCATTCTTGCACACATTGTCATAACCCAGCCAAATCACTTCAATAGGAACCATAGTTGTTTCAGAAACCAAAGTACCCCCATGATTTTGCATCCTAACTTCACAAAGAGTTCCCATCGTAGGGACTAAGTTGCCAATTTGGACGTCATGAACCGTAGACCTAATGGGGCTTCTATTCCCAAAGTGGCTCAATTGGGTAGGGCCGCGGAGTTTAGGTTTTGTTTTGGGATTAAGTTTGGGGGTGGAGGGGTGGTTAACCTTAATTGGACCACAGAGACGGAGAATCTTTGATTTGCCATTAGGTTCTGGGTCATTTTTTAGTTTTCTTTTTATGGACAAATTTTGGAAGACAGTGAGTGTTTCGTCTAGGGAGATGGTTGAGGGGAGATTTGAGCTTTGAATATTAGGGATAATGGCTGAAGGGGAACATATTTGGCTACAAGTGGGTTCCGGACTTTGATTTGGTTTGTTATGAATTGGGCTTGAATGAGAAGGCTGGTCTTTTGTTTGGGAGTAGAGAGAGGGCCCAGAGAAGGAATGATAGGGTTGGTAGAATTTGGGCTGGTTGGTTTTGGGCTTAGAGCAGAAGGTGTAGGATATATCAAGCTTTCAGCCGTAGGGCCCTCTTGTGCGGATTTTAGGCTGTCTGGCTCAGTTACGAAATAAAAAGGTTTCGGGTTAGGTGGTTCTCTCGGGAGTGGGCTAGGTCCAATTGATTTTGGGAGTGATGGTTTGTAATTTGGCTGTAACCCACCCCATTAGCCATATCAGGAAAAGAAAGCCCTAAATTATCTTTCACGAGTAAACTTGTGGGCAAAGGAAAGTTACCAGTACAAGGGGTGCTACCTATTACTCTTGAATTATGACACCTATCTCCTGAGATTGTGCCTTTTGCATTTCCACTAATGTGGATTGGGAGCCTTGAAGGGTATGGAAATTCACGTGTTGATTCAATGATTCCCCTTCACGCGCCACCATCTATTTCCTCAGGTTGATTGAAATTTGCTCTACCGCCACTTCTTCTCGGCTTTCCTCGCTGATTTGTTTCTGTGGAAATTCTACCACCAGAACATCTGATCTCTTAGCTCTACCCGTACGAAGATGAGGGTCGTAGCCGAAGTTGGGTCCTTCTACTTTAGACACATGATTGCAAACCTTATTATCGTGACCAATCCTGCCGCACCAGTAGCAGAAATCTGGTAGTTTTTCATATTTGTAAGCAATCCATAGATCTGGGGATACCCCTCATTTTCTCCTCATCCAAAAACCTTTCGGTAGCGGCACATCAGTGTCAATCTTTACCTTAACACGTAGAAAACTTCGATTTAGTAATATTCCTTTCGGGGAGCTTTCAATAGCCAGAAGTTTACCAAAACTTTTTCCTATAAATTCTGCATTTCCTTGAGTAATCTTGTCAACTAGTAGTCCATGAATCTGAAACCAAAACGGGCAGCGAGTGAAGTTCAGCTCAGACACAATCATCCTGTCTTGGAGAGCCTTCAAAACCATAAGGTAGTTCATCACCGACCATGGTCCTTTGTTAAGAATGGTTATCTTGTCCTCTTCGTTAGCAAACTTGAAGAGGAAGGTGTTAGAATTGCTCCATGTGTTACTTTGACTGGATTCCTAGTTTTCCATGCTGTATTGATGATATTTGTAAGGCCGTTTAGATTTACAGGTTTGTTGGGTAGCACTTTCCCCATTAAACATAGACTTTTAAAAGCTTCTGAGTCACCTGACCCTTCCTCGAGGTCCAGGATTTCTACTCCCGCCATGGAGGTGAAAAAGAAAAACGTATGAAGAAAAACCCGAGGGAGAGTCGGAGAGAGAGCAAAGATGGACAATGTATGATGGTAGAGAAGAAGAAGGGTGGAGAGAGAGGGTTGCAAAGGGAATCAGGTAAGGGGAGATTGGATTTGGGAGGGCTAGGGGTGTGAAAGGGAAACGAGAGGCAGAAATTAGGGATTAGAAATGACGAGGACAAAGCAACCACAAAAGGTAGGTCTCTCACCTACCAGAGAAAGTCTTGCGGGGGCTCGGGGACCTTCTAGGGTCAGCGGTAGCGTGTCTGGTACGCTAAGCAGGTCATGATAGATCATGACCTACTTAACGTACTCTCTCTGGTAGAGCAACACCAGGGATTATCGTAAATGATATCTTTGGAATAAACGTACTAATAGCCTAATTGTACAATATTAAACACATGAAATTGCCAGACGTTAATTAGCTAGAATATGGGTAAATATAAAACCCCGAATAGCTCAACAAGGAAAAAACTTGATAAAAATGACACTACTTTGACTTGTTAAAAAATAATAAGTGAAACTTCATCTTCATGGTTAAATATGTAACAATAAAGGATTATTAACATGAAACCAGACTTATTAACAGAGTGCCATTGACAATTACAGAGTCCCATGAATGACAACTAGGAAAACAAATCAGTACCAAGTTTCTGGGCTCTGGCCTTGGGCATGTTATATCTCAGGACATATACTCTATCGGTCTACCTCCTCGGATTCAGGTTGGTTACTATCAACTGCAACTGAGCTAGTCAATACGAGATTTTGTCTTGGCTTCGATTAAATCCCACTAGTTGACACTGGAATTGAGCTCCCAAAGATTAGATAAGGTGCGAACGCGTAAGCTGGATCAAACACCCTAAGTTATAAAAAGAAAACTTATGTGCAACTTAAATCACCCTGAGTTATAAAAAGAAAAAAACAAGGTGAATACATTTTGGAGTTATAAAGACAAACGCAAGGATTTTTATGGTTTAGTTTTGTGGGCTTCGCCGGAATAACCTCTTTGATCCTTTTGGTGTGGAGTGGAAGATGGTGAGATGGCTGGACAGTGGCTGAACCCTAGCTCCTTGACTGAGAAGATGATCTGCACACGTGAACAACCACGTTAGTGCCTAGCCCGGACGGTGGTAGTCTGGGAAAGCACTCCTATGATTAAGTAAGTAACCGAAAAAGAAGGAGTATGCCGGAAACTTAGAGAGAGAAGAAGATTTGAGAGTGTATTGAACGAGGAGAGAGAGTGCCCTGTGTGGTAGTTGGGCTTGGTACCTATAGCCAGAGGGGGGGCGTGCCTCTCACGTCCTCCAGGCTCCTCACGCACCTGACATCCGTACCGGGAATGACGGTTGAGGTGACCTCCATCTCTACTGCAGACGCCGCGCTTCGGCTGACATCATGGCACGTGGGTCTGAAGGGTCAACTCACCTCGAGACATTCCCCATCACCCACGTGTTTGTGCAGGCGGCGATGGCAGGGTAGGTGACTGACGTATTTAATGATTCAACATGACCTGCTTAGCATACCAAACACACTACCGCCGACCCTAGAAGGTCCCCGAGCCCCCACAAGACTGACGTCAACCGACTCAACCCGTGAGACGCTCGGGCGCTCGGACAATCAGTGTGCCGAGCGACCAAGCCTCCGGGGGCTATCCGAGAGCCCTACCGGGAGCGTCATAACCATGACATCTCCGGGCTCGGTGAACTTCATTCAAATCTATATTCGTCTAGGACCAGACTTCCACTCCGTGAGCCAAGAGTGCCATCACATCAGGGGGAGCGAGGCGGTTCGATCTGCATTCGACTTTGTAGATTCTGAAGATGTGATCCTTTTTGCCCCTTTTATGGAAAGAGCTGGCCTCTTTTGGCCCTTATTAACCCGGCCGCTACAAGTTTTGTGATGATATTAGGCCACATCTAATCGCATTGCCTCATTCTCTTGTTTTCTTTCTTAGGGCAATGCATCGAATGCTATGGGGGCATTAGGCCACTGAAAATACTATTACTCGGCGGAGAACTAATACAACCTAATAATATGAAAGGTAGAAAGGTTATCTTGTAATTTGGATGGTTCAATATAAGCATTTCCATAATTATCGGGGTAATATCACCGACATCCCCTAGGGTTTATCTTAATGATAGATATGCCCCTCAAGTATGAGAAATGATTATAAAATTCATGTGTGGAGTTTTTTATTTTTTATTTTTAACATGTGTTTGGACGGTTCTATATGAGCATTCCCAATTTTCATAGTTATATGGGTGAATATTCCAATTTTCTATAATTGTTAGGGTGAATATCAGTGACACTTCTGAGGTTTGACTTAATGATAGATATGCCCCTCAAGTATGACAAATAAAATTTATGTCAGGTCGGGGGACCCTGTAGCACCTGAAAGTGCAATAGGGTTGTAACGCGCATCACAACAGTCCAATTTGGCAATTGGTGGTTTGGATTTGCAGAACCGTTAAGAAGATTTTTGATCGATAAGAATCCTTACCGGTCAAAAATTGTCTGCAAATTCAGACCATTGAAAAACATTTTTGGACGGCCACGATTGAGGGCTACACCATGTAGTGCTTTGGGGGTTGCCATCCTGAGCATTATCCATAGTTATAGCACTAAATATCACTGACACCCCCTAAAGTTTTTCTTAATGAGAAATTGTCCTCAAGTATGAGAAATGACTATAAAATTCATGTGCTTTCAATATTTATTTCACCAAACGCGTGATGAAATTAGCTAAAAGTTGTATATTGACGTAATCACCCCTTCAGTCATAGAATTTAAAGCCCTCGATTTTCTATTTTTTTACCCAAATGTAATAGATTTATCCCTTATGACCAAGAAATAGTTATTTTGAGTAAAAAAAGATAACCAACAAATTTTACGCTTATTGACTAAAACACCTCCTCTAATTGGTAAAAAATAATCATTTGGATTAAAAATACAAAACTGATAGATGTACAACAACTAGATCCAACAAGTCTTTGAACACAATAACATAGTGTGTGGAGCCCACACACACTTGAGTGTGTGTGTGTGGACTTCACACAACATGTGAGTGTGTTGGAGACTTTCGTTGTAGTGTGAAGTGTGTGTGGGCTCCATACAACATGTGAATGTTAGAGAGTTTTGTTGTACATGTATCGTTGTTGTTGAAAATAAGTGAGAGTTAACAATTTTCTTTATTCATTACCAAAAAGAGTTAATTTTTAGATATAAATCATTTTTGCGTATTTCATCAAGTGCTTTAGAGAATTGAGTATCGATTATAAGATATCGGTGAAAGGGAAACCAAAAGGGGTTCATTGATAATTCTCCCAAAAAAAAGAAAAAAAAAAGAAACGTGCCCTACGGCCTGTAACTTCATTCACATAGTATGATTCACTGGTTTCACTGATTCACTCCCGCAAACACAGTAGCTGTTCAATTGGAAGGTAACAGAGGATTTGTCAATGGAAGAAGCAGAGGAAACAGGAGAGCCCCAGCTCAGCCGGCCTCGGCATATCAAGAAGAGGTCTCTCAAGAACAAGGCTCTCTCCGTTTCTTTCGATGAGAAAGACCTCAGGTGGTTAACTCTCTCTCTCTCTCTCTCTCTCTCTCTCTCTCTCTCACACACACACACACACACACACACACACACACACACACACACTCTTATACCTATATATGACTCTTTCCATTGGTGCCGAAGTGGTCAAAACCTGCGCAATTAGAGTTTCCATTTTGTGGGTTTCCTACGAATTTGTGCTTTGTTGTGTTGTGCTTTGGGTTCTCGAATGGTGCTTGTCTAACTAGTAATTAGGGTTTTTGTTTGAAAAGGGTTTGTATTTATGCATGTAGTATGTTATATGTACTCTGAAAAAATTGGCAAGGAAAATTCTGTAGTTGTTTTTTGTGAAATGGTTAACATGCCTGACCAATTGGCAATTAGGATTACAATAACCGGTTCGTTTGGCGGGTTGTGGCATATACTTGGATCTTTGTGGTGTGTTGTGGTTTCTCGCAAGTTCATTGTCTATCTAGGGTTCTTGTATTGAAAGGGGTTTATTTATTCATACACTAAAAAGGATTTATAAGTAATTCTGTGGTGGTTGTTTGTGAAATGGTTAAATGACTGATCAATTGGCAGTTACTATTTCAATAACTGGTTCGGTTGGTGGGTTTGTGGCAAATCCTTGAATTTTTGTGTTGCCGTGTGGGTTCTCACATGGTGATTGCCTATCTAGCAACTGGGTTTATTGTTTGAAAAAGTTTCTTTACGCGTATAGACCCAAAAAATGTCTTGAGTAATTCCGTGCTTCTTGTTGGTGTTATGGTTACCAAACCTGTCCAATTGGCGATAAGTATTACAATAACCGTTTGTTTTGTGGGTTTTAGGCGAATATGTGTTTTACTGTGTTCTGGTGTGGGTTCCCAAGGTGATTGTGTAGCTAGGGTTCTTGTCTGAAAAGTGTGTATTTATGCATATTGCATAGACACCCATAAATGCATAAGTAATTCTGTGGTGGTTGTTTGTGAAATGGTTAACAAACCTGACCAATTGGCAATTAGGATTGCGTTAATTGGTTCAATTTGTGGGTTTCAGACGAATTCGTGTTTTGTTATGTTGTGATGTGTGCTCTCCATTGATGATTGTCTAGCCAACGTTTTTGTTTAAACAGGGGTGTTTTACTGTCTATATTATCTACACCCACGAACACATATGTGATTCTGTTATTCTTGTTGGAGAAATGGTCAAAAGACCTGACAAATTGGCAATTAGTATTGCAATATCAGATTCATTTTCTGGGTTTTATACGAACTTGTGTTGTGTCGTGCCATTTTGTGGGTTCTCCCATGGTGATTGTCTGACTAGGGTTCTTTTTCAAAAGGGATTATGTGACTGGGTTTCACAAAAGAAAGAAGAAGAGAAGAAAGGAAGCTGAATTGCAATTACAAGAAGTACATCGGCGGAAGCGCATCGAGGCACGTAAAAAGGTATGAACTTTTTCCCCTCTTTTGTGATGGTTGTAACAGGATTAGAATGAAGTCATACTGAGCAAATAGTATCAATGTGATCCGATAATCTTACTTGACAATTTGGATTTTGTACGATGACATCTTGATGCATTAAGACCTGCTGATACATTGCATCCATTTATGGAGGTTCAATTTTCGCTTGGATGGCATGTTCAATCATTTCAGTTGTTTATGTGATCTAGTTTGAAATAGGGCTTAATCCATGTTCTTCTTCTTAAGAGGCTTACAGTTAGTTTTATTGTTGTCGTACATTTGAATGTTGGAGTGCAATTATCGAAGAGCTTATGTTATTTTTTCCGTGATGCTTCATGATGTCTGTTAGTTTATATCAGATATGCTTTTTTTTTTTCCCACCCTTCCAAAAGGGTTGCATATATGGCTTGAATAGGGCACAAAAGATTGGGCTCAGTGGGATTTGTTTCAATTTATTCTGTTTTCTTACTAATTTTCAGGAAGTTCAAGTTGGTTTCGGGCAAACAGGAAGATATCTCTTGGGTTTGGGAGTTTACGCTTGTTTTGGTTCGAGAGGATAGATATAATGAGTCCATGTGACCCACATGGGTTCATAAACCTTCAAACGAGAGACCAACTAATTATATTGCACGTGGCTTATGAAATATAGCTTTAAGCAATATAGTTATTTTAGTCTTTCGGACACCTAACTCTCATTTTTGAACTTGCAATTTATTCATTATTGCAATACAAATAACACCTCCACCCTTCAGATGCTTTCGATTCTAGAATTGAAAAAGAAAATTGCACGCTTTATTTAATCATCGACCACAAATAGAACCTGTAGCTTCATGCCCTGACCTGAACTACTTGGGACCATTGCTCTTAGCTTGCTCAGACGCTGCTCCCACTGACACTGCTGCTACTGTATTGGTGGTGACAAGGAAGCTAGGACTAGCAGAGCAGAGATGCTTGCTATGATGGTGACATATCAACAACAATAGAAAGTCGATATGTACTTCCATCCCATAGATTAAGTCATAACATCTGAACATCAAAAAGATGCAATCTCTGTACGCCCATTTGAAATCATCTTCTTGATGCTAAAAATCTCCATCGAGCCCCTTCTATCAAGTGCAGTAATTGTTCTTCCTACCCCTCCCCGGGGGGGATAGGGCCCTCTTCTCTATCTCACCTCCCCAGTAGGTATGGAAGAAATGCCATGGATGATCCGCCGAATCCCGCGAAGGAAGGAACGTAAATTACGATTTTAAACTTGTTTCATTCTACTACTAATCTTTATTGACTTTTAAATTTCTGGACTTGGGAATTCCTATGAATCTTGGCTAAAAGTTGCAAACTCAACTAGTTTTATAAAAGTTCTTTTGTTTGTGTGCTTAATAGCTCTGAGTAGACTAAATGATGGTGCACAAACCAACTCTGAAACTAGGAGGATCCCGTATGGCATATTCTCCACACTGTCGTTATAATTTTTGGTAGAGCTCGTACCATATTGGTTATCTATACCTTCCGAAAACTAATATATGAGCTTGGGCAGCCTCTGCACTCATTGCCTATTGCTTTTGAGTTTGATGCTTTAACTTATTGTTAGAGCTAGGCTTTCAGAGGCTTCTGGATAAGATTCTCTTGGTTGATCGTCCCGTTGTTTGTGCCTTAAGTGCACCTTGTTTTGTTGTTCGTTGTGATCCCTATGTTAGAGCTTGTTCCACATTGATTATTTATACCCTCCAAAAACTAATATACGAGCCTAGGCAGCCTTTCCACTCATTGCCAATTGGTTTTGAGTTGGATGCTTTAACAATCTTCATTGGCAATAGGTTCTCCCTTCAGTAGCCAGATTTGTTTCGTGTGCCTTGACTTTTCGATGTTAATATTTTATGCAGAGAAAGATGGAAAGAGAACTTGTGTACGGTGGAGGTCCAGAGGAGACAAATGCGGGACCTGATGACGCTGGAGAGGATGCAGAACAGGATGAAGAAAGCGAACCAGTTCCATCCATTTCTGGTATATTCGATATCAACAATTACTGGCTTGAAGCATGCAATTTGAAATACATTTTGTTTACCACGGTAGGAAAAAAGGGGGATTAAAGGAGAGCAAGAAAAGGAAGAGAGAAGGGAGATTTTAGTTATTTTCCTTGGGACTATTTGCTTCGTCAAACTTTAGATTTTTTGAAATTTGATTTGGAATTAGAATTTAAAAATATCAGAATTGATGCTTTCTGAATCTCTGATAATAAACTTTTCAGCAACTTTAAAAACTGTTGTTTTGCTCCAGAGTAGAAGCAACAACTGTCGTGCAACAATTCTTGTTTTCCCGAGGAACCAACCAACCAACCAAGAAAAAAATGGACCACATATGCAGCATGCTTGATATGGAAATTAGGTATAATCGGCAATTCTTTGGAAGAACCACATTCCTTTGTGATTTAACGGAGGGTAATTAATGATAGTACTGATTTTTATAAGCGGTAATTAAATAATCATCATATTTAGAGATAGCAAGCCCCTTTAATATAGGAAGGACATTAAGAAGCTAAGTGCTTTGAGATGCTCATGTGCAAACCCAATCAGCACATTTTCCACATAATACATGGAGTACTTGAGGTATTTGTCTTACATCCATACACGGTATTCTGATCTAACATTAGGGCTTGGTTTTGATGCAGTTGAAGGAACAGCACTGTATGAAAATGGTGACGTGCGAGTTACAGTGACCACAAGTGAGATTTCTCGTGAAGAAGAGAGTCCAATTGAGAGACCACTGGCAGCAGCCTTCGTATCCACTGGCGGGGATGTAAAGAAGCAACACAAAGTGCCTGTGAATAAGAAGAAATCATTCAAGAGAGTTGTGAAGAACAGACCGCGGAAAAAGCAACAGAAAAAGAGAGACATAAAAAAGGGGAAGACCATAAATAACAAGCGTTAATATCAATTCGTTTGCTTTTCCTTTGCCCAGTACTGAGAAGCTGTGGAGAGAAGCTCGAGTTTTTGCCTGGCATTTATTTGACAGATTTGTGTTTTTAACTTGATTCTGTGAAATTTGCAATCCTAAAGTCTTATTTTTAATGTAGCCTTTCTGGGTTTTTATTTTTGCGTCGTCTGTCCTTGCACCAGCCCTTGTAAGATTTGATTTCATGAAACTTGTGATCCTTTCTTAGTTCATTTCTTTGTTTTTTGGGGGAAATTTGGTTGGAGTACAGGACTTGTATTCGCAAAAGAAGTTACCCGAACTCAGTTTTCTCTTTGAACACTGTTTGGAATTTCTGAAGTACCAAAAAAAATATCTGGCTTTTTACACGCTACTACTTGGAAAATGACAAACTTTACTTTGAACCCCTGTGATTTGAGTCATGTATGAATTGCCCCCACAGTAAATTCACACTAATCTCGTTGTAATCAGCTTATGAATATATTCGCCGGCCATCTCCAACCTTTTCTTTCTCTAAACAATTTTCATCGACCCATTTTCTCTTCCAAAACAAACTTTAATTAAAAACCAATTTTCTCTCTTTAAAAAAACCCACTATTCGACATCTTACATTGACGAAAATTTGGGAATATGAAAGAATTGACAAAATGTTAGTATTAGGGTTTGACGTAGGACTTGGGTTTAAGTAAATTTAGAAGATAAAGATTAGGGCAGAATACTAATTTTTACATTAAATTTTTCTTGCACACACTAAAATGAGGCGAGTGTGGTTCAAATCCTGTCACTTGGATGGAAGGCATGGCTACGGACTAGGGATGGCAAAATGCCCCGCCCCGCCCCACCCCGATTAGGGCGGTTTTTTATAAAATTTTCGGGTACCGGGGCGGGTACGGGGGGGAAATTAGAAAAACCCGACCGGGTTCGGGTCGGGGTCGGGTTTATATTACCCCGCCCCGAACTATATTTATATATAAAATTATACTTTTATTTTAATCTAATTATCATTATACTAAAGATATTATATTTTTTTCATAATTTTATTATCATTCTACTAAAAAACTTTCATTCTTACCTTAATATTTTAACAATTACGCTAAAATATAACTTTATTTACATGTATTTACTTTTATTTTGTTTTTAGATTAACAATTTAAAAACAAAAATTATGAAGCGGGGCGGGAACGGGGGTACCCAAAAAATACCCGGTCGGGTTCGGGTCGGGGTTGGGTTTATGTACTAATTTTCGGATCGGGGTCGGGTATGTCAAAAACCCGCCCCGCCCCATTGCCATTCCTACTGCGGACTTTTGTCGAAAAACCACAAATTATATGATGATAATTGAAAGTACAAAGACCAATAAGCATGTGACTAGGGCCGCAAAATGTCCCGAAGACCTTCGGACTGTTCAGGTTCGTTTGCTAAGATTTCGATGGAATTTTGATGAGCCGAACTTGCTTAGATTTTATTTGAATTCTAACTTGTGTAGGTGTAGAGTTGCAAATACGATTTTTATTATGTACAAAATCAATGTCATACATATATAAAAACATATATGTATGTAAAATTAAAGTACTTGTACAAGTTTATACATGTAAAATATAAAAAAAATTATGGTGTACATATATAATTTGTTACACATACAAGTTATACATCTATACATATTCATATTTATATACTCTCTTTGTCCCAAATTACTGGTCTCTTTCAACAATTTTGGACCTCTTATATATTTTCTATATCTTATAATTTATAATAATATTTTTTATATTCAATATGGATCTTACTTGATAGACATCATTAAGTTTTATTAAACAAATTTTTTTAAAACCATAGAAACATTATAGATTGTGAAACATAAACAATTGTTTTAGTTACATGATTGCCCAAAAGGGACGAGCAACTTGGGATGAAGGGAGCATGGAATTATCATAACGTATACATATCCTTCGAGTTCACGAACCGAGTTGACCTGAATACTGTCACGTTCAAGTTTGTCTCATTTGTTTCAAATTCAATTTGTTTAATAGACAAATTACACTCAAACGAGTCCTTTTTTTTTTTTTGGTAAAGACCATCCGGTGTCCGGTAACCACATTGGCCCCGACTAATCCGGATTCGAGCCGGGTAGGACCACAAAGGCGGCAAAACTCTCCCAACCAAGTTTTAACACAGCTGCATTTCCAAGTCTCGAATCTGAGATCTTGGTTAAGCTAGCATAATCCCTTACCAGTTGAGCTACGAGCTTGGTGGTTCAAACGAGTCTTTTACCAAGTCGAGTTTTGAGCCAAATTAACTGGGAGTCAAACAGTCAAAAGTGAAGTTTTCGCTCAAAATGGAGTCCAGTGAAAGCATAGGAATGGCCCAATTGGCAGAAGGCCCACGCTAACCCAAAGCCCAAGCACACTTCTCTTGTTGGCGGCAATTGCTGCTTCTTTAACAGATACTCCCATCAACCCACACAGCTCTCAATTTCCTCTGCAACACAATCAATGGCGGAGGAGGAAGAATCACAGCAGCAACAACCCAATTCAGACGAACTAGTTTCAAAAACCGCGCAAGAAGAATCAACCCAAAATCAACAACAAGAAGCAGACTACTCCTGGACGCCGCCGTCGATTTGCTTCGACGTTCCTCCAGTGAGAACGTACCACTTCAGCCACCAGTTCAGGACCTCCTCAAACCCTAACAATTTTCTCAAGGGGATCAAATGGTATACATATTTCATAGTTATTCACTTACCCTTTTGCCCCTTTCTCTCTCTCTCCCCCTCTCTCGCTCGCTCTCTCTAACGGGCTTGTTTCCAGGTCTCCGGATGGTTGGTGCTTTCTCACGAGCGCTGAGGACAATACTTTTCGTGTATTCTCATTGTAAGCTTTTTTTCCGCCATCTATAAGGACATTTTCCAGTCTGAAAACTGGTTTTGGGACTCCATTTTCTTATAAATATATGCACTCCAAAATTTTCTTTTTAGTGCGCTTGTGTTGTGTGTAATTTTAACAAAATTTGGAGTGCATTTATGAAGAAAGTGGAGTTCAAAAAATCATTACGCTTTCCATTTATCATCACGGTTGATTTCTTTCCAGACACTAACTGAAAATTGTTGTTTGAATGGAGTTAAAATTGGAACATTCCAATGGACATATCCACATGTAAAGCATAAAAATTTTACTTACAGGGTTGAAAATTTAAAGACCACGAAGATGCCTTGATCCGTAAAGAAAAGCGTCTTCCTTGATTCGAGTTGAATGTTGTGGGAAAAAACTCGTATTTCATAGGAGTTTTTATTTTTCATTTCTTTTTTTAGTTCAGGTGGTGAGAAAATTGTTGGATTTTGTTCTATACAAAACAATATACTAATAGAAGATATGTATTTTGGTTAAATTTTTTTCAGGCTTGGTTTATTTTGTTTTGTTGAGCCATATAGTCTACTAACTCACAAATGAAAGTGAATTTTTCTTCAATTTGGCTTCAAACGAATGATCCCAAAAAATATTAAGAAAACTAAATTATATGTACAAAACACGAAATTTTAGTCCATGCTTTGAACCATGGGGGTTCGCTTTAAGCCCCTCAATCTAAGGTAGAGCCGCTCCCCCGGGGGGGGGTTACCGAAGTCTTTGTTATTAAAGGCTTGGGGGAGAAGGCTGGAGATCCATAACGTGCATTTTGGAAAAACAAATCGAATTGTTTTAATGTGGGTTCGAAAGACGGTTAAATTTGATAGGATCAGAGGATTTTAAGTTGATCGGATAAGCATGGCACTGAAAATCAAGTTATTAGTTTTTGGTCTGTGGAATTTGGCTGAAATGGTCAAGTTATTAGTTTTTGGTCTGTGGAATTTGGCTGACTCACTAATTTCTGGCTTTTGCTTCCCTTTATAATTTCCACCGAGAAAGTGAAATTTGATATAGAGCAAGAAGCTAGTTGAGAACCCTTTGCAAAATTGATTCCCTTGTTATGTTGTTAATTACCATCATAAAATGTACTTGGGTTTTTCTTTTGAAGTTTTAATGTTCTTGTGTTCAAGTAACCAACCAATGGGAATACTTGAATTTTATGCTTTCTTGGGATGAGATTTGTTGACTTCAGAGTGTATACTGTGGCTTTGCTAAAGGTGCATGAGAAAAAAACGGCTCTAATTTGGCTTTTTAGGAATGCCTTTAAGGAATTTTGCTTCTCTATGCACATCGTTTATTTAATTGTTTTGGCGTAGTTATGAGGCATGGTTAATGACTTGTTATCTGTTTCTTTCTAGACCAGACAATGTAGATGGCTATTATGGAAATGCTTGCTCCTTTGCTGCAGATGCTGGTAAGTTTGTATAACTACTACACTCCTTGATTTGAGGGAAGATTTGGTGAATAAACTGCTGACAAAAACACCTTCTCATCTTTTTTTCATTGTCCATTATATTTATAGATTCTGATCAACAGTTCTGTACCTCAACATATTTGTCACTGTTGTTTCTCCATGGTGTTTCCTTTTAATGTACTAAAATTTGGTTGTTCTGTTCTTACTTCTTACAGTTGTTTAAACTTTTATAATTTTTTGTTTACCTTTTCTGTTGAATTCAGATTCTTATAATGCAAATCTTATTGTGAATGGGGGAGAGTCAATCTATGATTTCTGCTGGTACCCGTACATGTCTGCTTCAGGTTCATTTGCAGGACTAAACTTTTTAGTAATCAAAACATATATATATTTTTTTAATAATGCTAGAGTGGAAATTTGACTGCTCTGGTGGTTGACTTTTCAGATCCAGTCACCTGTGTTTTCGCAAGTACCACTCGCGACCACCCTATTCATCTTTGGGATGCTACTTCAGGCGAGGTTCTGTATCATTATTGCTATTTTGTATTATCTGTCTTGTTTATTCTGATAAAATCAGACCTTGTCAGATTGTAAAGTTGATAGTCGTCCTCATTGTGTGCAATGAAGGGCTGGTCTTTTCATATGGTAACATGCATATGAATGCTTTTTGCCTTCGTGGTAACTCCTGTATTAGTTTAATTTGCATCTGAAGATAGATGACATCAACAGATTTAACCATTCGTGGCACCTTTTTTTTGATGGCTTGGTCTGTTAACTAGTCCTTAATTTGAATTGAATTGCAGCTGCGTTGCACTTATCGGGCTTTTGATGCGATGGATGAAATCACTGCTGCCTTTTCTGTTGGTTTTAACCCTGCTGGGACCAAGTATATTTCTCTTTGAAGGGTTTATTACTCACCCCATGTCGCTATTTCACCTTTATTGTTTGACGAATTATCTTATCTCATGGTAGACCTTAGCTCTTAGTTGTCATGTTCGTTAGTTATATGTTCAAATCTAATACACTACTGGTTTCTTAGGTTTGCTTGTTTTATGACTCCTGACTAAATCATGGTAGTCTACTGTAGAGATAAACTGATGTTGAATGAATTTGGTACGTAACTCTTTCACGAAAATTGAGGAAAGATAAGTTTTATTCAACTTATGTTTATCTATCAATTTTTTTTTTTTACTCTTTGTAATTTTCCTCTAAGAATAATGGGTGAGAGTTATAGAAACGCCTGGCATCCTTTAGGCTCTGCTTGGTTCTTAGGGAAAGGAAGAGAGAGGGAGAGAAAATTTAAAAATTTTCCCTTCCTTTGTTTGGTTCTACAAAAAGAGGAAGGAAAATATTCAAATTCGTATTTAACTTTCCTCCCATTTTCTCTTCAATTTTCCCTCTAATTTCCTTCTTAATTATTTTCCCTTATTTTCTCTTTCTTTCCCTAACTTCCAAACACAGCCTTAGAAATCCTTTTATGGTCTCTTTGATCAAATACTCAGGCCGGTACTGCTGACATGGAATCATGCAGTGATGGCACAAGAAGATTAGTTCCCTTGACGCACATGCAGATACATACATGCTAAGTGATATTACGTTTGCACATTTCAAGTAGCATTCTCTTCTTATGCAATCAAACTTTACCCTGCAGCAGGATTGATGTTATACTTCTCAGAATGTATGTCAAAGTTGTATTACTTTGTTGCAGTAAGTGTCTGATACCATATTTTGTTTGTGCTAATATCTCAACTAGGTCTGGAAAACAAAGCTGAAATCTGAAATCACTGCTATATAGTGTTACTAGCGCTTTGCCCATGCCTAAAGGCACTTGATGAAGTTTGACAACTTTAACCAACCATAGAGTACTACTACCTGCCGTGCTCTCGTCATCGAGTATTCCGGCTAATGCTATGCCACCACCCCTGTTATGATTGTGCAAGTTCAGTAAGTGAAACTAAAAAGGAAATGAAAACCAAATTAATAACATTTAATAAAGCCCAGTGTTTCATGCACGACAAAAATTATGGTTGTGTTTGGTTAGATAGTTTAGTTTAGTTTTGATGATGTCAGCAGGTGTAATGAGTGGAGAGAGATAGAGAGAGAAATGAGGGAAATGATGATGTCATCAAAATTAAAACTAAAACTAAACAGGGAAACGAACAAGGCCTATGTAATTTTGAACATCGTTAAGAGATTCTTTTATTTATTTATTTATTTATGATTTACCAAATTTATTTTATCCATTTTACAACCAAAATCATTAGAGAGAGAGAGAGAATTCAAAAATTAAATCTTCCTGCAACGGGTGGATGTCAAAGAGGGTGGATGTCAAAGAGAGAGAGGATTTTAAAAATTTTGAAATTCGCGTATGAATTAAAAGATGGTGGTTCTTTTCCGAAATGAGTTTTTTCCATGTGATTTTTTTTATCTGCTTTCTTCATCTTTTTTTTTTTGATAATTGAGATAGAGAGAGAATATTCTGAAATGAAAAATTTCCTATGATGGGTTGAATACCATAGAGAGAGAGAGGATTTTTGAAATTCCTATATGAAAATATTGTTCTTTTTACAAATGAGTTTTCTTTTAAGTGGTATTTTTTGTTGATCCGCTTTTCTTTTTCTTTTTTTGTGATTAACCGAAAGTTAATTTTGAAAGGTAAGTTTTCTTAGTTACGGAAACACAACTTGACCCGTAAGATAAGATTTGGGCCTTATTATATATTATAGACATTGTTAGAAGAGAAATGAGAGATTTGAAATATGGAAATGCCACATAGGACATTTGGAAAAAACCGTTGTGTAATGTAATATAGATGTACTATTGCTTATAGGTTGCCTGATAGCAAATCTGAAATGTGGTCTCATACATCATCAGTCATACGTGCTATTTATTGTTGATTTTTATGCGCCTTCATCTGCCCATCCCCGGTTTTAACTTCTGTAGCCTTTAAATAAACTAGTAGTATCTAAGCATATGCAGAATCCTGATCGCAAGGATGTAATAATTTTTGTGGACTTCTAAATTCTGTTTCAGGATATTTGGCGGATACAATAAATCTCTCAGAATATTTGATGTTCATCGCCCTGGTAGAGAGTTTAAGCAACATTCAACGGTTCAAGGAAATAAGGAAGGGCAACCAGGTAAGGTTTGTGTTTACTTATCGAAATGTTAACTTCTTGGTCGCCAACTCATCTAAAAGCTTACACTATTAGAGAGAGGGCAACTGTATTGTTGTGTCCTCAACACCCCCCTCATTTATGGCCACAGAAGTGGGCCAAACACATGAGAATGTGATAATTATGTTTTATGAAGATGTCAATTTTTTTTTTTTTTTGTGTTTTTACTTTACAAATTGCACTTCTGAAAATGGGCAATTTCGACAGCCTGCTATCATACAAGTCTGCTATCAAATGGGCCACCCCAAGTTTAAAAAAAAAAAATTAAAAAAAATCAGTAGTTCTCAAGCAAAGAAACAAAGCCAAATCCTCTTCTCGGTACCTGTTTTTCTGAGAAGTAGAAAACGAGAGGACAACAAGAGTAGGGATGGCAACGGGGCGGGTTGGGGCGGGTTTTGATGATCCCTGCCCCGACCCTAAAATTCCTTAACCCACCCCTAATCCGCCCCTAACCCGATCGGGTAATTTATAGGTACCCCCACCCCCGCCCCTATCGGGTATCGGGTTTACCCGCTCCGCCCCTATTTTTTTCACATATTAGTTAAGTATATTTTAAACTCCAATTAGTGAGTACAAATGATAAAAGTTCACAAAATAACTTTTACAACTTAATCAAAATCTACTATCTAATGTTGTATTTTAGTTGTAAAAGTAAAATTATAAGAATAAAATTTAATGCATATAAGTGAAAAAATATAATTTGATATATACATATAAGAGTGTATAAATATAGTTATACATATATATGTATGTCGGGGCGGGTAATATCGGGGCAGGGTGACCATACCCCTGCCCCTACCCTAACCCTGGCGGGTTTTTCAAAATCACCCCCTGCCCCTACCCGTTACCCAAAAAAATCATAAAAAAACCCTACCCTATCGGGGCGGGGTAGGGCGGGTTCAGAGCGGGACGGGTTGAATTGCCATCCCTAAGCAAGAGAGATGAGGTGGGTTACTCATCTATGCAGAAAAAGTTAGCAGAATGATTCACCGAAGTAGCAGCGTTGTGATTAAACTTGCCGGAGTAGCATAAAGACTATTCTCTCAACGTTCTCTCTCTTTCCATCTCTTCACTTCACCCAACAGGCATTTTGTGTGTGTTTACTCCAGATCTAATCCTAAGGTTGTAGTATGACCACATGGATGTTTAGGATATAACTTTGGAAATCACGTTTATTTGAGTAACCCAAGTAAAAGGTGACAAGTAAAAGTTTTACTTGGGTGGACCATAGCTTACGTGTCCATTTTTATGATTTTCTAGTTCAGTTTTAATAGGAATAGCTGTAGCTTATCTCCATAGATCGATAAGTACATGTCATAAATATGTATATATGTAGAAGATATTTTTATATTGGTTATGCTTTTATAACAGATATTGTGATTTTTTGAGAAAAATATAAGTAATATTGATAAATTCAAAATGGTACACCGGAACACTCTGATACCGGTATGTACCATATGGGTAGCTAAAAAGGTACATTGACTGAATGACCGGTATTAGATTGATAACTTTGCTCCAAGTCCAAGACAATTGTTTTTTATTTTGCCCAAATTTTTGTTTATTGATGACCCATGCCCTCATGTCCAGACTCCATGATTTCAATATTTTTATATTTGTTTTTAGAAATATTTTAGAATCAATCTTGAACGACTTCCTAGATTTAGAAGAACACCGAGTTCTATTTTTATAAAACTTTAAACTATTTTCGTTATATGTTAATGGACAATTAACCTATGCAGATATGTATTTTTTAGGATATCATGCTAATAGGACACTTTGAACTTTTTTTCTGGTATTTAGTATATTGATCTTTTTGGTGCCACCCCCCACCTAAAATCCTCGTTCCGCCACTGTAAAAGCCATTAACATATGTTTGGTGTGTTATACCGTACTTAAGTAGCAACGTTTCAAGGTTTGATCCTGAAACTATTTGCGTAAGATCGACATGTGTTTGGGTTCCCTAAGTTTTTTGTTATTGTTATTATTATTATTATTTTTTAACAAACACAGAGAAAATAACCTAAATCAAATTGCAGAGAACTACAGAGACACACAAATCAAGCCTTAAAAATGTGGTCACCACAATTCCAAATCCCAGCAATCCTTAAGATCGACATATATTTGGGTTCTCTAAGCTTGTTTTCTGTGTTCAGGTATTATATCGGCCATTGCTTTTTGCCCCAGTCATACGAAGATGCTAGCTACAGGTTCCTATAGCCAGACGACTGCAATATATAGTGAAGACAATATGGAACTCTTGTACATCTTACGTGGCCAAGAAGGTGGGGTTACACATGTAAGTGGTCACATATTTTGTTGATCATGGATTCTGTTTGTAATATGAACATTTAACTCTTTCAAGCACAACCTTTTTTTCAGGTGCAATTCTCGAAAGATGGTAACTATCTATATACTGGGGGGCGAAAGGTAAAACCTTGTGCAGAGTTCTTTCTATTCAATTTGTTTGTGCCCTGTTTTTACCCATACACTTGAGAATTTACTCTTAGAGCCAGAGTTAAAAAGGGAGATTCTACAATTCTTTCCCATTCAAAACTCTTAGAACTTGTCCCGCATTGGGTAATTATAACATCCAAAAACTAGTATATAAGCTTGGGCAGCCTCTTCACTCATTGCCAATTGGTTTTGAGTTGGATGCTTTAACATGGTAATATGGTATCAGAGCTACTGAGCTAGGCTTTCGGTGGCTTTTTGACACAACTCTCTTGATTGATTGCCCCGTTGTGTGTGCCTTAAGCGCACATTGTTTCGTTGATCGTTGTGATCTCTATGTTATGGATCCTTTGTTTGTCTCTCCACGTGCAGGGGATTGTTAGAGCTTGTCCCACATTATTTAATTATAATCTCCAAAAACTTTTATATGAGCCTGGGCAACCTCTCCACTCGTAGCCAATTGGTTTTGAGTTGGAAGCTTTAACAAAAACCATCCACGGGACTTCATCTCAGAGGACTACTTAATGATATCTTACAAATCGAAAGAACTTAGTAATTTGTTTTTTTGGTAATAGTGGAAGATAATCTTTATTCAGTATATTGAGTCAAGTGGTAATAGCCTTGTTTTATCTGTTATGCTTTTTCCCCACATGATGTTGATGTGACCAACTGAGTCTAGCCGTGGATGAATACGAGTGCATATAGCTCATTGAAGGTTATAGTTGTTTCAAAGTTCTTTTATGTATTTTGTGGTTAATACTATCTGTGATTTTTTCACTATATGATAATCTTAAGATACTTGCATAAACTGAAACAAGATTCAGGAAATATTTCTTGATAAATTCCTCTCCTCTTGTAATATGACAATTGCAAGAGTTCTAGATATTGGGAGTTGTTTAGTTAACTTCCGCTCCCACTCTTCTCAAAATATGCTAATTGTCAATAGCTCAGGAACCAGCATTTCAGTTATTGTGATAATCCAGTTAAAACGGAGCCCATGCCATCTTTTCTCTTACTTATGGCATGAAACCAAATGGATCTATCTCCATCAGGTTTTCAGACCTTATAACTAAACTGCTCTTCAATTTCATTTTCTAGGAGCTATCCAGTAGCGGCTTTACCCTTAAGTGTTTTCTGTTGATCTAGCTCTGCATTGCGTTCAAAACAGCTTGTTGTATACTACTCCCTCCGTCCCATATTTGTTGTCCACTTTCACTAGTCACTACACCTCAAAAAAGTGGTTATATTTCCAATGTATAATGTTATATATATTCAACATGGATCTCATTTGATAGTTCTCGATGAGTACCATTAAACAAAGTTTTCAAAATTTTATAAAAATTATATTTTGAAAGATATAAGCAATTGAAAAATGACACAACCGTAAATGGACAAGAAATTCTGGACGGAGGGAGTAATATCAAGAAAACCTGGATGCCTTGTCCGTGCATTTAAGAAAATAATTATCATCACATTTTACTACAGGACCCTTACATACTATGCTGGGACATTCGCAAAGCTGATGGCATAGTGTACAAGTACGTATTTTTGTCTTGAATTTCTTATTGGAAGTTTAGTAAATGAGCTGTCATACAAATTGTTTCATGCATGGCATGTTTGCATCTTTCGTGCATTTGTTGTTTATTACTCACACTTGTAGTATGCATATACGTGTATGCATGCATCATTCAGGATGTAGTGGTCATTAATTTGGGCAAGGTTTCGATTTTATGATGGGATGGTTTAGGATGAGGTGGCTTGCCACATGGTAGCTCATAACTACCTCCACAAGTTCAAAGGGTCTTATTTCAGGGTTGTAGTTTTTACTTTTGAGTTAACATAAAAATATCTTGCACTTTTCCCTCCTTTTTTTTTTTGTTGGGAGTCAGAGGGCTGATGCTCACTCTGGGTGCATTTTGTTAAGTTTTCGATTGGGTTTTGCTTTATTGTTGGTATACATTGGCCACCTGACAGTACTGGGACTCTGATACATTCACATAATTCCTAAACTAGGTTATTAGTTGTTGCCAGAATTATATTTGGTCCGTTAAAAGAAATGCCAGACATTCCCTATTTATATGCAATATTGCCCAATGCCCAGGCTATTCCCAGATTATCGATTGCTACTGGAACTTGAACCTGCATGGAACTGGTACAAAACTAGTTACGTGACAGTCCTCAATGGTATTCAGTAATAACATGAGATAATGCCACGTGTTCACTATGTGCTTAGGTTTTTTTTTTTGAATAGGACACTATGGGCTTAGTTCGCTGAGTAGTTTGGAAAACATGTGTCAAATTCTGGCCCTGATTGGCATTTTGAAGCATCTGAGTTGCTAAACATATTTTCTCAATAGTTTGATGCGTTGTTGCTAAAAATGGCTTGTCCTTGCTGTCAAAAAACTTTTGGATTATTTTAAGTAATCACTTTTAGCTGCAGCAAAGTGGTTGAAGTTTTTAACTGCTTGTCTTGCCATTTGATCCTTTGATTAGGCTATACAGATCTTCAGAAAATACCAACCAACGGATAACATTCGATTTGGACCCCTCTGGTCAACACCTTGGTACAGGCGGTCAGGTATTATTGTAGATGTAGATTTTACCTATTTTCAAGGGGTTTTGCTAGCCGATACAATGCCTTTATATTCTTGCGCTCTTTTCTTTCAGGATGGTTTGGTTCACATTTACAATCTCCAAACGGGGCAGTGGGCATCAAGCTTCCAAGCTGCACTGGGTACTACTAATTGATATTTTTACTGTCAAAGATTTAGTTAGCATCTCATATCTGTTATTTCCTCATGTTTCTAATGGATTCATATGCCTTCCATTCAGACACTGTTAATGGTTTCTCTTTCCATCCGTTTCTTCCACTGGCGGCCTCTTCATCTGGGCATAGAAGATTTGATACACTCGATGATTCTCCTGAGGATTTCAGTTTGAGTGGTATCTCAATTCCTCTTCTGTATTTACTTTCCTGTTCCTTTTGTTTTTTCCCTGTGTAGTCAAATTTACAACGAGTCTCTCTTGTGGGTCTCATGTGTGATCAGACGAAACAAAAGACTTATTACCGAAATGATTCAACTGCTGAACTGGATGACTGTTATGTTAAAGACCTCTTAGAATAATCCAACCTTATCTTTAGGAGCGTGCCACACATGGTATCAAGGCTGTGTTTGGGACACGGACTTAGGAAACTAAAATTTAAAGAATTGGGAATTGAAACATCTCCAATACATTTTCTTTTTATTTTCCCCTTTCTCTTTTTCCTTGTACACACCTTCCTTCAATCCAGTATCCAAACATATCCCTGTGGTAAAAATTTACTACTGTGACCCTATTTGAGTTTTTCATTTTCCATTATACGAAAGTGAACCAAGTCTTTGTGATGCGACTTTCTCAGCTATTATCTGGTTCTTTGTTTTTCGTTTGTAGGCGATGAAAACTGTGCTTCTGTTTGGAGTTTCTCTGTTGCTTCTATGGAGGACAATTCTGCTACCATGGATTGTGGGGATTTAAAGAGTCAATCTGAAAATTAGAACTTTTGCTAGGATTTTTGAGTTGTTCGGGGGACACAACTGAGCCGCATCAGTATGATTTACATTTACTCAGCATCAGTCAAGATAAAGGTTGATGCAGCAGATTTTGTCATGCACTTCCCTCACGTAAGAGGCCAGTTTTCTTGAGCTGATAATGATGTGACATGAACCAGACCGCTCATATGGAGTGAGACGTTCATTTTGTTCTTTAGTGTCTGAAAATTTGTATCTATTGTTGACTCGCAAAAAAATTGTCTAACAGGTTAGAAATCAAGGGGCATTGAAAACCATGTCCTTGTATGCACTCAAAGAATTAGGCTATTCTGTTGTTCAACCAATACGAGTAATTGAATCGATCATCCCATGAAATGTGTCCGATGGTGAATGCCAGAGAAGGAGCTTCCAGTTTTTAACTGATTATGGGAAAATACTACCCTTCGTTTCCTTATTGTTCCTTCCATTTCTTCTGTTGTCATTTCTACCCTTCTTTTCCTTATTGTAGTAATTGAAAGTAGAAAGAAGAAAGCGATCGTTGAATGGTACCAGGAGAAGGAGAACTGAGGAAAGACTAAAAAACACATACATTAGATGCAAACTATACAGACCTGAGACTACCATCGTGTATCAAATCAAAGAACATGAAAAACTATGCAGACCTGAGACCACCATCGTGTATCAAATCAAAGAACATGAAATAAACCCTAATGAGCCCATTTGCATAAGTCTGCACAAAAGGCCCCTGGAAAACGGTATCCTGGCAACGGCTAATCATCGGCCTTCAACCATTGATACAGTGATGGTATTTACAGAATTTACGTTGTCGCTTTGGGACCGAAGATCAGACGATCCCAACAAGCTTTGGAAAGTAAAAGTAGGCCGTTTCGGCTGTGGACAATCTATTTCGCTGCTTAGCATTAGAACCACGGTTGACATGGTTGGCCTGTCCGCGGCATGATCTTGAACACATAGAAGACCGATATGCAGGCATCTCGTTACTTCTTGCGAGGTACATGATTCAGCCATTACTTGATCAATGAAGTCCATTGCCCTGCCTTCATTCCACAAATCCCACCCCTGAAACAACACCTTGTCATCAGAAGAAGAAGAAGAAAAAAAAAAAAAAAATCAAATAAGAGAGAGGTTGTTCTAGTGCACAAGATCTCAGACTTGGGGTTTCTGTAGTGAGTCAAGTCAATACATCCCTGTAGATTGTAGTGACCTCAATTGTTGGTCCTCTGAAATCTTTATTTGGGATCGGAGCCATTCATTTTTTTGAGGAATGGGTAGATGCACAATCGAAACAAATTTGTCTTATAGTGTATTCTCCAGATGATATTGGACATGCACATAAATGGTATCTAAACATATGGCTACCAATATCCAATTGATTTTATTTTTTACATGAATAATCTACTCAACATTTCCGATAAATTGTACGGTTCCGATCCCAAATACCGATTATAGCGGGCCCACAAATGAGGTCGCTACTGGGATAAAGTGACTTGGGTCACTATGGTATCCCAAATCGAGCTAAAGGTTACATGCAACATGTTCAAGGGGTGTTTGGTAGCGTCTATAGTTCCATTTTCTTCTGTTTTCAACAAGAAAAAAAAAAAAAGATTTTCATCTCTTTGAGCCAAAAAAATACTTGAGAGGAGACCATCAGACATTATCATTTTAGCCACCCGATAGTGGCCAAAGGTAGTTGCTGGTGGGCCGGTGCCTAAAGGTGATGCAAGAGATGACGGCCAACGGAGGTGGCCGGAGTTAGTCAGGCGATGATGGCTGGAGGTGGCGGTGGCTGAAGGTAGTGAAGGGGAGAGGAAAACTTATTCTCTCTTTTTTTTCCGGTAATGGAATGATGAAGTTATATGAATAGGGAGTGGTTACAGTTCATAAAATTTGATACACATTTTGAATTTGATGGGAATTGAGGGTAACACTTACGTGACCGAGAAGGCTTGTACGTTCTTCATTGTAATGGAAATTGTTGTTTTTCTTGCCAGAAACGATCTCCAATATCAAGACTCCAAAGCTAAAGACATCGGACTTTTCAGAGAATACCCCTCCCATCGCGTACTCAGGAGACATATAGCCGCTACATTTCATTGGAATTTGACGACGATTAGCCCTTAGAACACTTCATTTTGCTTTTTGATTGGATTTTTTTTTTAAAAATTCCAATCAGTGGAAAATGAAACAAAACTAGCACAAAAACAAAACTTACAGTGTTCCGACAACCCTGTGAGTATTTGCTAGCTCTTGTGTGTAAAGAAACGTTCGCGCCAAACCAAAGTCTGATATCTTTGGGTTCATATCTTCATCCAGTAAAATATTGCTTGCCTTTAGATCTCGATGAATAATCTTCAAACAAGAATCGCGATGGAGATACAGAAGCCCTCTAGCAATACCCTGAATTATGTTGAATCGCTTAGCCCAGTCCAGCTCTGCTCTTCTGTTTGAATCTAAAGGTACACGTTGATTCAAATGTAGTCAATGGTAAAGATCAGTGTTTTTGTGCTTGGTTTGAGAAATAAACTATATGGGAATTCTAAGTCTCAACATTGGAACTCTTTCACAAATCGTGATGACTGACTTACGTTCAACTGACTAGATGAAATAAGAAGGGTAAAGATAAGGAGCTTTCTCGATGTGTACATTTTGCCTTATCTGGTTCATGCTCTCTGTAAGCTCCACCGGCCGAGCTCCCTTTTGGTTGGCACGTTTATGACCAAACCCACATTTATATGTATGTCCCCTTTATCGAATTATTTTTTAATTTTTTTTTCCTGGAGCGTCTATATTAGGTGTGGCAAGAGTGAGGTAGTACTTAGTCAAGTTTTCGAAAGCATCGGAATATGTTTTGAGGAGCAGCAGCATTTTCCCTCAAGCGAGTACTTCCAAGATTGGGGTACTCTTGCATGCTCCATGAAAACAGTTGGAGAATCAAGTGAAAACCTATATCCATACACATAACCTGTAATCACTGATTTTGGTCTGGTGACATATGAGTCTTTAACAAAGAACAGTGTACTTGCTTGGTAGTTGTTGTCACTTGTCAGTACCAGTTTTTCAGAACACATTTCAGAAACAGTCTTCAGAAAACATAAGCACCCATCATTTCCCCACGTCCCCCCTTTCATTTTTTCTAATGGAAACTGTTTTCTTGAATTTAAAACATCTTGTTAATGTTTTCTCAAAAATGGCGCCGGAAAGCAAGTTTAAAAACCTTCGACCAAACAAGCTTTAAGAAGTGTTTTACAAAACCGGATCCGAAAACAACTACCAGATTAGGCCTAGGTCTTTTAATGAATGACCAGATGGGCTACTCTAGTGGTTTGGCTCTGGAAGTCCAAGGTCCCATCCCCCACTAGTAATGCTAATGGTTTTCTGATAATATATGGGTAGAGAAATAGGAATTAACAAGACAAAGGGAAAAGAAGAAGCTTTACATACCAAAGAGAAAAGTATCCAAACTTTTGTTGGGCATGTACTCATAAACTATCACCATTTCCTCTCCTTCAATGCAGCAACCCAAGAGCCTAACAAGATTCCTGTGCTGCAGTCTTGAGATTAGTATGATCTCATTCTTGAACTCTTCTATGCCTTGCCGTGAGCATCTAGAAAGTCTTTTCACTGCTATCTCTTGTCCATCTTGTAGCTTTCCCTACCCATAGTCCATAAAATTTCTAAATCAATAATAACATACGCAACAAGTTCCCATGATGCATGGATACGGATATGATTGGAACTGTTACGTATATACTGCAAAATGTAAAAATAAAAATGAGATACCAATGGCCGCGAAACATTTGCATGTCCGCATAAGTTCAAGAATGAAGAGAAAACAATTCAGAATTACGTACTATTTAAGAGCCAATGGCTAGTTTACTTTTTAATTTTCAATAAGTCCCGCAGAATGTTCATTCTAGTATCCACTCCAAACTGTGTTTATTGGAATACCAGAATTGCCTTCACTTGCCATTGTACTTTTCCTTCTTGTATAACTCTTCTGAACATAAATGTTGTCCCATGCAAGTTTTTTTTTACCTAAAAGAAATTTTACACTGTTTTGTTTACAATCCTATCACGAATGGACATGCGCCTGCAACATATTTACTATGCAGCCAGAATTCAACAATTTGACAAATTTGGAAAAATTAAGTATGATAAATGATAATTGCATCTTACTACTAGTTTCTTAATTCTCTTATAAAATACAAGCTAGGCATTAGAAAATTACCCTTGCATAAAGACTTAATAGTCTTACCACCATGCAATCTACTTCATAGAACTTAGTATTACATGGACTATAACCCAAAGAGTATTCAAAACTTCTTAATATAAGAAAATTAGTTCAAATTATTGGCACGTTAGCAAGTAAGGATATAAAAGCTGAATTACCTTAAAAACTGGTCCAAATCCTCCTTCGCCAATTTTGCTGCTTATGCTGAAGTTATTGGTAGCAGCTGCAATTTCCTCAAAATCAAATGTTGGTAGCTCCAAGGTAGTATCATTTGGCTTTCCTCGATTAACTAGCGTGTCCGTTGAACTGTTCAATCTATAAGACATACCGGAGTCCTTGATTTTCTTTTCCCTCTTTCCTGGTTTTTGAGAGGGAACCATAGCAATCAATTAATTAGCATATCTGTCTTTATTTCTTCAAGGCTTTTAAAACTGAAGTATAGTAGTATGTCCCAATTTCGACAGTGTGTATAAACAAAATAAACAACCAGCCTTACCAGATATAGAAAAGAATAGAGAAGGCAAAGGGTGAAAGAAAAAGTATTTGATAGTGAAGAAATAACAAGAAATAACAGCTACGACATAGTCCTGTTGAGTCTGTATTTGGATTAAGGAGTTGGGTAACCACTAGCCACAGTAAGGATCCCCCAAACCTCCCCACCCCCCAAAGAAAAGAAAAAAAATCCAAAAATTTAAGAGCATCTAGTGGCACAACGGTTAGATTCTTCATCCTTTCATTTCTTTACTCAAATACTTGATCCAATACAACATAAGTTTTGAAGGTATTTATTGCACTTCTTGGACTACGGTTTTTCTGTAAGGAGATAGTAGTAGAAGAGAGATTGTATGAGAGATCCGAGCCTTATGATCCTATTCCATAAGGTGTATATGTTCTCCCTCTCGACGATGTAGGGCACACTGCCAAACCACATATCTCATGTGTTCTATTGTTTCTGTGTGATAACTTATCCTTCTTTATTGTTTGCGTGGATCCAAATCATCTTGTCATTGTATAAGAGTTTTAAAAGACTGACATTCCCAAAATGTTGGGAAACAAACCCTTTGATTTATTACTTTGCAATACTTGGACAAGAAACTTCTGCAGTTACTGTGGCATTGTTCGGATAGCTACTTGAATCAAACTTTTTCATTTTAAATTTTGACCGTAATATTCTATTATTGCCCACGGTCCCACCTAATTGGTTTTATTACTGCCCGGTCCCACCTACTTTTTCATTGGTTTTGTAGAAATACTAATATTCTATTCCCTATGGTCCCACCTAATAGTGTTTAAGAGAGAGGGAGGACAATGCATTGGAGGTTGGGTTTTGGGGTGGGGGGCCAATGGGCCCTGTTTTTATTGGTCAAAAGTTAATAGGGAGAGAGAGGAAGAGGTGGGGTGGGTCCCGGGTCAAAAGTTAAAATGAAAATTTTGGTTCAAGTAGCTATCCGAACAAAGCCTGTGTCATGTGGCTTAAAATGTCCTAAATCTTATCTACAAAGCTCATTGGCTTCAAAAACACAAATGGATCACAAGTCTTACGCATTCTTCTATGTTGATTCAGCCTGGTTTGGGTAAATTGAAAAAACTGGTTTTTTTGTTTTTTTTGGTTTTGTCCTTGTTCAAAAAAAATTTGCATTTGTTAGTTTTCGGTCGATTTTTTGTGGTTTCTTGGCTTGTCTCGACGAGAGGAATCCAAAAATTTGCATTAGCCAAACTTAAAGTTTTGTGAATAAAGACGAAAAATAATCCAAAGAACCGGTTTTTTGGATGTCACTTTCGTCTTTATTCACAAAACCTTAAGTTTGGCTAATAATTTTATACTTTTTAGATTTTTCTCGTCGAGACAAGCCAAGAAACCACAAAAAATTGATCGAAAACTAACAAATGCAAAAAAATTTTAAATAAAGACAAAAACCAAATAACCAGTTTTTTCAATTTACCCAAACCAGGCCGAATTCATATGTGGGACATGAGGAATTATTGGCAACACCTCAAGGCCTCGTTTGATTCGTGGATTAATTGTTGGGGATAGGACTAACTGTACCACTTCTTGGCTTATCCCATGTTTGGTTCCCAAATGATTCTCAGGATTGTTAATCCTGGTATTATTTTTATCCCTATATGCGGGGTACTAAATAATCCCAGGGGGGAGGTGGGATTGAGTGGGATTGACAAAGATGGGATTGTTTACGAAAATATTCGGATGATATTCGAATTGTTCTCAAAAATTATTTTTAAAATTGTTTTTTTTAAAAATGATTTACAAAAAAATAAAAAATTATAAATGTATTTTCAAAATTTGAAATAATATTTTCTATAAAAAAATTATTTAAAAAAATATTTAAAAAATGTTTTCCAAAAAAAAAAATCTAATTTTTTTGGAAATAATTATTTATCTAAAAAAAACTCTATTTATACAAAAAAAAGTTTTTCAAAAAAATAAATATATCTAAAAAAATTATTTGGAAATAATATTTTATAAAAAAACTTTTTTTAATAAATTATTTTGGAAATAATCATTTTTTAAAATAAATCATTTTTTAAAAAAAGTGATTTTTAAAATTTTTTTCAAAGTAAATGTTTTTCAAAAACTGTTTCCACAAATATTTTTAATTTTTTTTTAATTTTAAAAAAAAATTATTTTTAAAAAAACTTTTGAACTATTTTTTTTCAAAAAAAAATATTTTTGATTTAAAAAATTTATCCCATAAATAATCTCACTCGAATCAAACATGGGATTGGATAGCTTAGGGATGAAATTAAAACCAGGATAAATAATCCGGGACTACCAATCCCAGGATTATTAATCTCACCTATTTCAATCCGCGAATCAAACGATGCCCAAGATTACACTTTTCCACCCATCTCTGCACTAAATCACCCTAATGTTAGGGATAGGTCATAGGTAGCAATGGTAAATTGGTAACTAGGAGCGTTTCAAATTTTAATGGAACGGAATGCATGATTTTACTTTGAAAGAAACATAAGAACTGATGGCCACCTCCTAGTCTGACAAACTGGTTTCAACACTCATGGACATCTCAATTACAATTGTACATGTTATATAGTGTAAAGAAAAAGTTCCCACGGTTTTACCTTTCTGTTTTGCTCTCAGCCTATGCAATCCATAAATGACAACACCCAAGAGGATAACCCCCGAAACTGTTGTCAAGCTGATGATGAGTTTTTGCTTTTTCTTGCCTTTCCCTGGTAAAAAGAAAAAAAAAAAACATGTAGGTAAGGCCTGTTGTCTTCATGTTTTGGAAACTGATAAAATCGTTTCTAAATTTTTTTTTTCTGGGCATCGCTACATAAGACATGTTTCAGAAAACACCAAGCAGAAAGATTTCGGATTCTCAAAATCTATTCCTGCTAAAAAATGAGCATTAATACCAGACCAAGTACGCTTATGAAAAAATAGCTTCGCGAAATATTCTGCAGAACGGTTGAAAACTTCTGAAACAACCCATTTTTTCAGAAAACACCACAAACAAAATTTTCTAGATTTTTGATAACTATCTCATGTGATCAATGGATTTGCAAGGTCCATGGAGAACTGTTTCTTAAATATTAACTAAACAACAGATCCCAATACCAAGTTTACCTAGCTCCGAAGCCGCAAGGCGAAGGAAAAGGTCCTCCCCGGCAGATGAAAACTGCTGAATGTCCACCAGCCCTTCTCCTCCAGCCCAAACCATGCACCCAATTTCAGCCACAAATGAATACGCAACACAAGAACAATTACTCAAGCACCATTTCTCGCAACCAGATTCACCCTCATTGTGCAAATACGAGTAATGATCCGGCAATTTCACCCCACTCAGCTTCAAAAACCCATCACTTTTCTCTCCACTAGATGATGAACTACTAGTATTCTTTTCACATAGCAATTCAGTTGCCCTCACACAACCACCACTCCAATTCCCTTTCCTCCATTCCTCATCTGAATTTGGCACAAACCCTTTTAAGCACTCACAATTCTTAGCCCCATTCCTGTTGCAAATCCCAAAATCTCCACAAAAGCCATAGCTATCACACGGATGACCCGGTTGCGACCAAGTCACATACCAGGTGTTTGATGAATCATCCCAGTGAGTGATATTCCAAGACCCGGATGGTGTTACCACCAGAATTGTGATATTTGAACTACTATAGTGATTAAATGTGAAATAAACACGTCCCGTTTGGGTATCTGGAACCAAATTGAACCCATTGGCATATCCTTCAAACCTCTCCTGTATTCCAATGAACTTGGATCCATCCCATGGCCCACTTCTCCAGTACGGGTCGGACCCCAATCCGCTCCATATAAACCCCTGCGGCGGTGTATCGGGGGAAACTCCGGCAATGAATTTTCCAGCTGACGGGTCGTTTTCAGCCCGCCAGCTGGAAACGAAACGTTTTTCACCTGTTTGGGAGTTTAGTCCAATCATCATGCCTGGTAAAAAAGTGTCTACAGGATAGTTAAAACTCTCCCATAAATTGATTCCCGAGACATTGTCTTTAAGAATCAAGTTTCCCTTGTCAGAAAGAACAGCGATTGAGTTGTTTGATGGGACAGAAATATTAGTTTCCCAGATGGAAACTCTGTTTCCATCAAGAATTCTCAGATTTCCATCTGTTCCAATTGTCAGGCTTGAGTTTGAGTCAGTGGCTGCTAATGGGTTTTCTCTGTTTGCCACCCAGAGGACTCTGCGTTTGGAGATCTTGTACCATATTCCAACGTACTGTTTGGCCGAATTGGCGGGACTGAAGAATCCCAACTCAAAAATTTGGCCAGAGGAAATGAGAGTTTGGCTTGCTGAGATTGGCTGAGATTGAGTTAGAGTGTCAGTTGCAGAGGAAAATGGTGATGGAATTGCTAGGAAAAAGAAGAGTGATGGGAGGGAAAGGAGAGCTCCCCTGCTATTTCTGGTATCCATTTGCTTTGCAAAAACTTTGGAATGAGACTGAAAGAAGAAAGTAAGGTGGTTGGGTAACATTATGGGAAAAGTAGCTTTGTAAAATTTTTTTTGGCATGGTCAGTGAGGGCGGCTCTACTTAAAGGTTTCAGGGGTTTGCTTGTTTGATATTTTTTCCACGATGTCTACATTAGCGAACCTTCTAAATTTAAAAAATTGCACTAAAAATTTACATTTTTTTTTTGGCACATAATTTTATATTTCTTTCACATTGCTTGCATTGAGTTAGTCATACAAATTCACAATAAATGAAAATTTACTCGAATTTGTAAGTAAGTAGAAGATAGAGCGCAACATAAAAAAAAAAAAACTAGGCTTGCCAATTTTTCAACCAAAGTAAATATCTTTGTGTTATGTAGTGTTTTTTTTATATAATTTCTTTTCATAAGTACATTTGGAACAGCTGAGTTAAAATTCTGCAACCGCCTCTAATGGTCGGTTTGCATGTGGGGTCAACCACCCAAATGAAAGTAGGGGAGAAAAAGTGTTCTAAGCAGTATATCAAAAGACTTTCCGAGACTCCCACGAGGGATTTTCTCTCCACGAGGATGGTGTAAAGATTCATGAGTAACGACGATGGTCGGCCTTACCTACCAAAAATAATAGTGACACAAACTTTGTGTCATAGCCAACCACAATCCAACTCACATTAGGTATGGGGTCCGCACGCCCACGTGCGGACCCCACACCCCATGTGAATAGGATTGTGGCACAAAGTTTGTGTTACTTTCATTATTCCCTACTTACCTACCCTCCCAAGTTGCTTACGTAATTCGTTCCCTGTAAGAAGCTAGTTTTGCCCATTGGTTTTCCTTATTCCACGAATGACAAATGGTCCAAATGAGAAGTCTTACTTTGACCTTACTTTTTCCTCGTGTAATATTTTCTACACATTTGACTATCATTTTTTTTCAAAAATGTTAGAGCTACATACTTTTAACCGCACACAACCACACACCCTTTCACATGTGGTGGGGCCCACCCCATGTGGGACCCACGGTGGGCCCCACCACATGTGAGAGGGTGTGTGGTTGTGTGTGGTTGAAAGTGTGTGACTCTATCACTATTCTTTTTTTTTTTTTCGAGAATAGAGAGAAAATATTATTAATCACTGCACAATGTTGTACAAGTAGGAATTAAATGACTATTTGACTATCATTTTGACTGTTTGAGGGTAAATATGTAAAGTTGATCCCTTGTTCATGCACAGCCAGAGTTATTTATTTATATTTTTTGAACTAGTAAAGAGTGGGAAGAGCGATCGGTGTAGCAATCCCCATGGGTGTGACCATTGGGGTTCCCAACCCGGTGTGAAATGTCCGGTTGAGCCATAGCAACTGTCCAATAGGACAAACCGTCACCATAGTATCACCTAGACGACTAGTTGGCCAAAGGGCTTCCCGTAAAGTCCCAGCAAATGAATGAGAGGTATTCGAACCTAGGAGGTCCATATATGAGGAGGGAGGGGATCTTATCCCACTCACTTTGGCCAATTAAGGTACCCCTCAGTGGTTGCACAGCCAGAGTTCATCATCTTTAATTAATATAAACTCTCTCTCTCTCTCTCTCTCCCTCTCTCTCTCTCTCTCTCTCTCTCTATATGTATATATATATATATATATATATATATATATTATTGATTATTCATAGGACACCGTCACAGGGTAATTAGGCCCCTTTATTATTATTACTATTATTATTATTATACACATTAATATAAGAATTGAGAACCAAGACAAATTTGGTTGAGTTTCTACTATGAAGTTCATTTTTAGATTATAGGCTTTAGAAAAGCTGTTTACATTTAAAAAAAAAAAAACCCCCCATAAAAATCTCAATGTATTCAACAAAAAGGCATTTTTTTGTTGTGTTGTATATCAAACGGGCATAATACAAGTGTTCGGTGGTTTTTCTCTTTTATTCCGTGCAAATGTGGACAACACTAGTTTTTTTAGTAACTACCAAGATGATTTCTTCTGGTAAGCTCAGAGAAAATGCTGAAGCCATATTTCATGATCGAACTGCTAATTATAATAAAGCATGCGATAGGATCAAAGCATTGTGAAGCAAATTGTGCAGAGAATGAGAGAGAGAGAGAGAGAGAGAGGAAAAAGATGCAATAAAAATGGTCAGATTTTTGTTAGTTTTTCTTTATTTCAGATTCATTAATGATTGCATCCGAGGGAAAAAGTAAAGCCTATAAAGGTGCTGGATGAGCATCTTCAACCAGAGATGCAGGGTGATTTGGCTAAAAAGAAAAAATCGGTTTTTCAGTTTTATTTATTTATTTATTTTGTCTTTATTCAAAAAAAAAATTTACATTTGTTAGTTTTCGGTCGATTTTTTTATAGTTTCTTGGCTTGTCTCGACGAGAAGAATCTAAAAAGTATAAAATTATTAGCCAAACTTAAAGTTTTGAGAATAAAGACGAAAAATAATTCAAAAAACTGGTTTATTTTCGGCTTTATTCAAAAAATTATTACTTTTGACCATAATTTTATACTCTTTGGATTCGTCTCGACGAGATAAATCCAGAAACCACAAAATCTTGACGCAAAACTAACAAATGCAAAAAAATTTGAATAAAGACAAAACGAAAAATAAAAACCAAAAAACTAGTTTTTTCTTTTTAGCCAAATCAAAATCTTGTTCTCAATTACCTAACAATTTATGAGATAAATATCACGTGAATTTCGTTGTACGTGCCATTGAGTTTACTAGTGTTGTACTCAAGTCTATATTGTTTGGTAGTTTAGTTCATTCCATTTTATTGTGAATTTGTGATGAAGTTTTGTATTGCTTTCGGGCTCACCTTCATGCTGTTGTAATGATGTTTACCTCTTGCTCAAAAATAAAAAAATAAAATCAATCATCACATTTGAAGGCAAACATTAAATTTCAAGATTTGAATAGGAGTACATTTTTGTAAGTTGTAACTAGCTCATGCGGTAAAACTCTTGCCCCACACTGTATCCCGTTATGAAATTGACACTTTTGATAATGATACTATGAAATGTGTAAATGCATCAAAATAGTCACGTAAGCCTTCAGAATAATATGATTGCCATATTCAACAAAATTGGATATGCTCCAACTTAAATTTACGAGAAAAATTAAAGAGAAAAGGGTTGTTTCAATTCGGATTGGGGGAGGTGCTGTGCACGCCGGTGCATGGTGCTCCGGTCTCGCACCGATGATCGGAAACGTTCACTTTGTAGAGCTCGTCAAGTAAAACAAGTGTTCAAAAAATCAGTTTGATCGGATATCATTAAGTGTCTCATCGAAAAATTATTATCTTGAAAAAAATGAATCCAAAACACTAAATCAAACCCACCGGAACCCATTATTGCCAAGTTCTATGTGTTCCAATGAGACACTTAATGATCTCTAATCGAGCTGATTTTTCAAACACGAGTAGATTTTTGAAACACTAGTTCTACTCGGTGAGATCTACGAGGTGAACGTTTTCGATCATTTGAGCGAGACCAAAGCACCGTGCACCGGCGTGCACAACACCTCCCCTCAGTCCTTTCAATTCCTCACTTACTTCAGCACTTGACTTAAAAGTCAGTTTTTAAGTTAATGTATTGTGATAGAATAACCTGTTTCGTAAAGCGCAACAAGTTAGTTCTGAGTCTAAGCCAAATATTGTCTCCTTTTTTTTCTTGGAATTCTTGAATTTCAAGTATCCTTTGACTTTCTCCCTCTCACCTACTTCACACTCCTATGTCTCACCAAATCACCAACACTCATTTCACATAAAACACGAGTCGAAAATCCAACTATTAGCCCTTGGGTGATTTATTGAGCAGGATGTGTAACGATATCGGGTAAAGCGCGTTGATATTTATAAATATGGTGTTGATATGCGTCGTATAAATATTGATATTCTAACTTGTTCGATATTAATGTGCATCATCCGTTGTCTCGCAGGCAATAGTTAGCAAGATTCTAAAGACTGAGTTTTTCAAAAGATTTTAGCAACTCAGTTGCTATTAATTTTTGCAAATGAGTTCACTAAGTGCTAAAATCATAGTTGATTTTAGGCTTTATTAAAACATATAGTAGTGCCTCGTGTATTGATATTTAAAATATTTCCACATAACATCTACACAAACGTGTTTCACAAGCTACGTGTGAGACCCACTAAAACGTTTCTCATAAGCTCTAAGGACATCGCTCTAAGGACATCGCCCACGGAATAAGATCCAACTACCTCCCAACCCTTGCCCTCTCGCCACGTGTCATCCCACTAAAATGACTAGTTTTCTCCTTTCCCCAATTTCGAGATCTTCGCGAAACTTATTTCTTTAGTTTTTTTTTTGGGATAGAAAAAAGAGAGAAACAAAATTTACCTAGATTTCTTCCTTTTGCACCTATAGGTATACCAAAAGTAGAATTAATTTTAGAATTTTGGGAATCCATATCAATGATCCAAGCTGTTTAATTTGTTTAAATTAATTTTTTTAATAATCTTTGTAAGAGCAAAAATGTTAAAAGTACTAAATTAATATATATAAACTATTTCATCCTTTCCAAAATGATAATTTACTACGAAAAGAAGTGTAATTTTTTAAACAAAGGAGAAAGATTTCGGATTCTCAAAATCTATTTCTGCTAAAAAATGAACATTAAAACCAGACCAAGGATTATGAAAAAAATAGGTTCGCGGAATATTCTGCAGAACTCTTGAAAACTGCTGAAACAACCCACTTTTTCAGAACACCACAAACAACATTTTCTAGATTTTTTTAAAACTATTTCATTTTATCAATAGATTTGCAAGGTTCATGGATGTTTATGTTTCCATAAACAGTTTCAGGAGAGGGAATCAGGAGAACTGTTTCTTAAATACTAACTGAACAACAGATGCCAATACCAAGTTTTCCTAGCTCCGAAGAGGCAAGGCGAAGGAAAAGGTCCTCCCCGGCAGATGAAAACTGCTGAATGTCCACCAGCCCTCCTCCTCCTCCAGCCCAAACCATACACCCAATTTCAGCCACAAATGAATACGCAACACAAGAACAATTACTCAAGCACCATTTCTCGCAACCAGATTCACCCTCATTGTGCAAATACGAGTAATGATCCGGCAATTTCACCCCACTCAGCTTCAAAAACCCATCACTTTTCTCTCCACTAGATGATGAACTGCTAGTGTTCTTTTCACATAGCAATTCAGTTGCCCTCACACAACCACCACTCCAATTCCCTTTCCTCCATTCCTCATCTGAATTTGGCACAAACCCTTTTAAGCACTCACAATTCTTAGCCCCATTCCTGTTGCAAATCCCAAAAACTCCACAAAATCCATAGCTATCACATGGATGACCCGGTTGCGACCAAGTCACATACCAGGTGTTTGATGAATCATCCCAGTGAGTGATATTCCAAGACCCGGATGGTGTTACCACCAGAATTGTGATATTTGAACTACTATAGTGATTAAATGTGGAATAAACACGTCCCGTTTGGGTATCTGGAACCAAATTGAACCCATTGGCATATCCTTCAAACCTCTCCTGTATTCCAATGAACTTGGATCCATCCCATGGCCCACTTCTCCAGTACGGGTCGGACCCCAATCCGCTCCATATAAACCCCTGCGGCGGTGTATCGGGGGAAACTCCGGCAATGAATTTTCCAGCTGACGGGTCGTTTTCAGCCCGCCAGCTGGAAACGAAACGTTTTTCACCTGTTTGGGAGTTTAGTCCAATCATCATGCCTGGTAAAAAAGTGTCTACAGGATAGTTAAAACTCTCCCATAAATTGATTCCCGAGACATTGTCTTTAAGAATCAAGTTTCCTTTGTCAGAAAGAACAGCGATTGAGTTGTTTGATGGGACAGAAATATTAGTTTCCCAGATGGAAACTCTGTTTCCATCAAGAATTCTCAGATTTCCATCTGTTCCAATTGTTAGGCTTGAGTTTGAGTCAGTGGCTGCTAATGGGTTTTCTCTGTTTGCCACCCAGAGGACTCTGCGTTTGGAGATCTTGTACCATATTCCAACGTACTGTTTGGCCGAATTGGCGGGACTGAAGAATCCTAGCTCAAAAATTTGGCCGGAGGAAATGAGAGTTTGGCTTGCTGAGATTGGCTGAGATTGAGTTAGAGTGTCAGTTGCAGAGGAAAATGGTGATGGAATTGCTAGGAAAAAGAAGAGTGACCGGAGGGAAAGGAAAGCCCTCCTGCTATTTCTGGTATCCATTTGCTTTGCAAAAACATTGGAATGAGACTGAAAGAAGAAAGTAAGGTGGTTGGGTAACATTATGGGAAAAGTAACTTTGTAAATTTTTTTTGGCATGGTCAGTGAGGGCGGCTTTACTTGAAGGTTTCAGGGGTTTGCTTGATTGATATTTTTCCACGATGTCTACATTAGCGAACCTTCCAAATTTAAAAAATTGCACTAAAAATTTACATTTTTTTTTTTGCACATAATTTTATATTTCTTTCACTTTGCTTGCATTGAATTAGTCATAAAAATTCACAATATATGAAAATTTACTCGAATTTGCAAGTAAGTAGAAGATATAGCGCAACATAAAAAAATAAACTAGGCCCGCCAACTTTTCAACCAAAGTAAATATCTTTACGTTATATAGTGTTTTGTATATAATTTTTTTTCCATAAATGCATTTGGTACCACTGAATTAAAATTCTGCAACCGCCTCTCTAATGGTCAATTTGTATGTAGGCTCAACGCCTCTACCACCCAAAATAAAGTAAGGGGAGAAAAAGAGTTAGAAGCAAGATCAAAAGACTTTCCGAGACTCCCACGAGGGATTTTCTCCCCACGAGGATGGTGTAAAGAAAGATTCATGAGTAATGACGATGGTCGTTCCCTGTAAGAAGCCAGTTTTGCCCATTGGTTTTCCTCCAAGGAAATTAAGGAATGACAAATGGTCCAAATGAGAAGTATTACTTTGACCTTATTTTTTCCACGTGTAATATTTTCCACACATTTGACTAGCATTTTGACTATTTGTGGGTAAATGTGTAAAGTTGATAACCTGTTCATGTACAGCCAGAGTTTTTTTATTTTTATTTTTATTTTTTGAACTGGTAAAGGGTGACTCCATGCCATGAAAGCAATTGCCTCTACCCTCCACGAGCTGCTTGCAAGCAACTCGGTTCTTTGAAGCTCTAGTTGCACTTCAGACATGTAAGCTCCATTAAAACAAAGATGGCAGAATACCATTAATTTTTCTCTTCCTCTCTACCCATTTTCTCAAGCTACAAAGCAACGGGTAATCCGCACCAACTGCCAATCCCCACTTCTCGTGTCTGGGCTCCTTCGGCGGCCACTTAGTGCATAAGTCCTGTAACACACAAATTCAAGTCCTGCAATAAAGACAAGAAAAAGATGCACAAAATATATTTTATTGATTCGATTTGAATTGAATGCGGGTACAATCTCTATTAAATTCTTTACAATAAAGAATAATTCCTCTGATTCGATCTCCGAAGTTGATGGTGCAACCTAACGGCTATAGAAGCTTGTCGTAGGATTGAACCGGTTTGTAGTTCTTTCAGATCTTCGAGTTAAGAAGCTTGAAGAACGAAGCTTGATCGAGGGCTTGAACAACTTTATCTCGAACAAACGGTGAACTTGAGGATGATCTTCGCTAGCTGACGCGTAGACCGTTGTTATGGATGAATCGACACGTAGCTTGGGTGCTTGTTGATCCTCCACACGAACTTGAGGGATTTAAGAAGAACTTGCAGAGAAGGCTTGAGAACTGCTTGAGAGTGCTCTGGATTTTCCCTGGCTGCAGATCCCTCGGATGATTTGATGAACTTGCAAAGAAATTGGCACGGTGTTCTTGGTGCTTGATGATTCTCTGCAAGATGTTGAAGAATGCTTGAATTCTTGAAAAGTGTTTCAGAGCTCTGGTTGAATGCCAAGCGAATCTCCTTCTCTTCTTCAAATGAGCCTCTATTTATAGGCTCAGGAAGAGGAGATTTAAATTTGGTATGATTTGTAATTAATTTGATTTAATTACAAATCAAGATAATTAATAATCAATCAGAATTATTTGATTATCAATCAGGATAATTTAACCTCAATCAAGATAATTGAATATCAATTAAGGAGATTGATTTGCTTTCATTTCCTAAAAGAAATTTGACTTCTTTTTATTACTTTTAGGAAATAACATTAAGCCAAAAAGATAAATAATATATTTATTAATTATTTAACTTTTTTTTTGTTGGGTTATCTTGAATGGGCCTGCACATTTGGGCTAGCCCATTTCCTTTACTCATTTGGCAAATTAATTTAACCCAATGTATTTTTGGTCTTCCACAAATCTTCGAAAGGACTAAGCCCATAAATTTGACAGGCCCAATATTCATTTGAAAATTTTGACCAATGTTTGACTTTTAATTAATCGAGATTGTTTATTTATCTCAATTAATCGGGCGGTGATTAAGCAATGCCGAAATTTTGGTGTCTACAAGTCCGCTGCCTTAGACTTCGTTTGTTTAGGGTGGAAATTAAACGTCTTCTGGGGAAATTTTTTATGTGGAAACATTTTCCTAGTGTTTGGTACGACGGAATAATAAAGTCAAGGGAAAACATTCTTCAAAGTCAATGAAAAATGAACCATTTAGGTTGGAAAATGACTTCTGGATTTTAAGCCGGGAAAACATTTTCAGTGAGCCATCAGTACTCTAATCGCCACGGCCTGACAACACCACAGCCCCAATGGTTCCAAACTTTTAGTACTCCAATCGTCTTTCTCTCTCTCTCTCTCTCTCTCTCTCTCATCTCTTGCCTCTCTCATATAGAATTAGAACCTAACTTCCTCCAATCGAAGCCTCCTATATAGTTGGAAAAAAAGGTGATTCTTTATTTCCTTCCTTAAAACAAACGTTATTCCACTCACACATTATTCCGCAGCCTCAACTTAGGGGTTTTCACATACCATGTTTCTCTCTCTCTCTCTCTCTCTCTCTCTCTCTCTCTCTCTCTCTCTCTTTATTTTATCTGTTTGTATATAAGTGGTGATTTTTTTTTGTATCTTCTATTGGTAGGGTGATAGATACATTTCTAATTGCTATTAGGTTTTGGGTTAATTTCAGAGTGAACTGCTTGCGCCATTGGATTGTATTTCCAATATTATTTTCCCAAGCGTAGGGTTTAGGCCGGCGGTAGCATGTTAACCGGTAAGTCCGGGTTGATTCCACAGAGACTGAATGCGCTGAGCGTGTTGATTGATTCGCGAATGATGGTTTTAGCCTTAAAGTGGCAAACTTGGCTTTTGATTTGGGGGTGGAATTCACTTAACTCCGTGAATGACGCGAAATTAAAAAGACTAATTAAAACAAGGCTAAGTCAAAGGGTTCACAACACCCATGCCTTAGGCCGATTCATTCTCCTCTAAGATAACCGGCTCGGGGATGTCGTTAAACAACCTCGAACGGAAGATTTGGTTTTTAAACTCGTCTGATTAGAAATGGTGTTTCTCAAAGAGTAGGATTATTGTGCCATTTAGACAAACATTTTTATTGACATAGCCCTAAGCATCACACGTACCAAGTGGTCAAGCCCTTGGCTACTTGTGATCAAAGAGATTAACAAATCCTAATTTTGATACATAAATTTAATCCTAACTCTTTGATTAACAAGCGATGTTTGCAATATGGCGAGGAGAGCGAATTAACCTAAGTCACGGGATGCTACTCACCCTAAGACCGAGCCTAAAACGACTACTCGATCATTACACTAGTTAACAAGTCTAGAAATTTGAAGAAAACTAAAAATGAAGAAAACTAAAAACATGTTTAATAACTCTAAAAACTGATTTTTATGATTAATCCTAGGTTTGCCTAACACTTTATACTTTGAGAAATTAACAAGAAACTAATAGAAATAAGTGTGATCTAAGGACAAAGATAGAAGAACATGAACATTAAATACTTGAGAGAATTGAAAATAAACTACACATATTGAGAGAACTAAACAAGAGTAGCAAGATTAATAAACGGGAAACTTACGGGAGATCAACGATTACACGGGAAATTTAGAGAGAGAAACCTTGAAAGGCCTCTAATGGAGGAGCAAAAACTTAGCTAAGGAAATAAAAGAGAAAGTGTGGTAGAAGGAGAGAGGAGAGTCTATTTTATCATCCCATTCCCCTCTCTAATAAAAATCCATAAAGCTCTCATATTATACAAAAAATTTCCATAAAAGGAAAGTGCAAAAAGTACATAAAAAATGCTCCCCGGGTGGTTTTGGATCGATCCACTAGGTATCTGGATTGATCCAAACTGATCTGTTGAACGTTGGGCATGAAATGGATCGATCCACTAGCTATCTGGATCGATCCAGATGAGCTTGGTTCAACTTGTGTGGAAGTGGATCGATCCACATCACTTTTGGATCGATCCAGATGAGTCTGGAGCATTTTTGGCTGAGCATGGATCGATCCAACATCACTCTGGATTGATCCAGAGTAGTCTGATGGTAGCATTGAGCATAGTGGATCGATCCACTAGGCCCTTGGATCAATCCAACTTCTTTCCTTATTGAATTACACTTCTTTGATCACTCTACTTGAATCGCGTGCCTCCGGATTTCTTCCAAGGCACTCAAATGCATTGTGTGACCCTTGGGAGGGATAATCCTTGGTCTCGTGAGTGCTTGTTCACTCCCCGACGCCACCGGGAGTTTTGATGAGTGTGAGGCATGGCTTTTCACCCAACAACGTGACTTGTGACCTTTTGCATTCCCGGGCCTTAGCCAAATCGTCATTTCGTGGCCCTTGAGGCCCGGTGTTGGCATGTCATGGGGCACGTGGCACGGTTCTCAATGCGCTCATTTCGCGCGTTCAACCTGTAACTCAACTAAAACAAAACTACGCGCAAATCAAACACTTAAGGCGCGAAATCGCGTGTTCGTGTGGACTAAATAAGCGAGATAAGCCCCAGATATCTACAATATTGGGGGCTTATCATGAACTTTTGTTGTGTTTATTCTGATTAGGCTAATTTAATTTCCTGTAGTTATTGTTTTGGGTTTTTGGATCCTTGCTCTGTTATTTAAGTTAAAAATTGAATTTATATCTCTATCTAAATCAATATCTATGAACATAGATTGGTGTTTTTTAGGTTTCAATCAGCAAGCAAGTTTGGGGGTTTTACTTTGGTTTGAATTTGATTGAATTGGGACTTTAGATTTCGATTAGCCAATTTTCATACATAATTTCAATTTTCAGTTCGAATTTGAACATATTGGGGCTGTAATTTTCGATTTTGTCGAGAGTTTTTTTTTTGATAGATTTGTTAATATGTTTTTTTTTCCTTTCTTTTTTTCTTGAGAATATTGTGAAACATTGGAAAGTGATGTTACTAGTTTAGATGAAAATAGAGCGGCCTCATATTATGCACAAACTTGGAACGAGGCCGGAGTAATGGTATTTTCGTCTTTTACATAGGCATGAGTAATTTTTTTGTCCTTAGTGCAGGATGTGTTTTTTTATTAATAATATGTGGGTAATTTTATCATATTAGTGGTATTTCTTGTTAACCAAAGGATAGAAAATGTTTTCTAGAAAAGATTTTATCTCACAACCAAACACCAGAAAACATTTATTTTCTAGACTAGAAAACGTTTTCCAGAAACTGTTTTCGCCCAAAACAAATACTCCTTTACTAGTATATCGGGAGCCGCGGAGGGTATACTTTGTAAATTCCTAAATCTAAAGGTACATTTTGTAATAATAGAAAGTTTCAAGGAGTTAAATGTTACTTTATCATATACATTATCATATACAAAATCTATACTGATTACTGATTCCAACCCTGGTTTGTATCGTTCTCCTCTGGATTCTCAGGCCTCAGCGGCAACCACCAAGGTCCTCTCTCTCTCTCTCTCTCTCTCTCTCTCTCTGTTTCTGTCTCTCCCGCGATCTCTGTCTGTTCGGCTGAACGACTTCTCCGATTTAGTCACGATCGAGATGTTGATGCCCCTAGAACCGAGGCGATAAATAGAACATTGACTGAAGATATACATGACAGACTAAATACATGATTTAAGGATTATGTTCTCATTTTTTATGTAACAGCAAGATTTCAGTTGTCAGTGCTTGTTACCTGCTCCAACTGCAATGGCGGACGCAGTATTTCTATCTAATGCCGCCCCGCCGGAACCACGTTTGGTTCTATAGTGGTCGCAAAAATAATACTCCTTCGTAGGATTAAGTTTATGTGTATATACGTGGCCGTAATTTTATTTTACTTGCGGGACCGAAAAAATTGTTGGTAACTTAAAATTATAGGGAAGTATTTCCCCACATATTTATATTAGTAACTTTTTTTCTCCAAAGGAATATATGGAGTTGTGCAGTGGCCCGGGCATCTTCTTCCATCCGCCCCTGGTTCCAAGCCCTACTATTTGGGAACAGCAAGGATTAATTCTTCAAATGATTAACATTTGGATTTTTGTATTGTTTCACAGCTTTGGAAATTGAACTTTTAGCTCCTGGAAAGAGCAGGAAAGGTGAAGTTCAACAACTTTTTGTTGTGGAATTGGTGTAGCTAGATTTCCATCATCAGTTCCTGCTTTCTCAAACTTGCTTGTGGCTGTAACCCATTGCCATGGGTACTGATTTGGACGCTCTGGATGAAATATTTTCCGAGTCTGCCGCCAAAAAAAGTTAGTCAATCTTCCTTACCATTTCAGTGTGTTTCTTATGAAACTATAAAATGGTGATTGAGACAGGAGACCGCATTTTACAATAAAACACTTGGTTTTGTATTTCGTTTGTGGGCCGAGTTTTTTTTAATGTCTTGAATTCACTTGCAGCTAGGACTGGTGTCAAATTTCAACCTAAGGCCAAACCCCGTCCAAGAAAGGAACCACCTGCAATCCCTGCTACACAGACTGCTCAGGATGTTGATACTGGAGATGATAAGAAATTGAGTCCCCTGGTGGGGCCATCTTTAGTTAGTTCTGAGCCCCAGAAGACTGAAAATTCATCGAAAAATGATGAAGACTTCGTTTCTGGAGTTCATTCCTCGGATGATTGTGCAGTAGTGAACCCCTCATTGGAACATGCTGTTATTGGAGACACTTTGGGCTCTAGTGTTGGTCTGCCTTCCGACGATCTAACTGACAAAAATGGATTGCATTTTACCAGGGGAAAATCAGCAGGAGAAGTATGGATTCTCTCTCTTTCATGTGACTAGAACATTTCTTTCTCCATAATAATTAATTTTGTTACTCTCAGAGTGCAGATATCTTTTCTGGGTTGGAATCTCTTGATGATTTTTATTCTAAATCTACCACTTCAACGGGTGAGTGATGAAACTTTTTACCTGACTGCATTATTTGCTTGCGGTTCTTATTGCACTAAGTACTTCGTGTATTATATTGGCAGTGGGAGCTGCAAATAGGTCTCCGAAAGAGGTTGACCTGAGCGTCCATCTTGGAAATGATATATCAACATCATGTCCGGTAAATAATGATGCTGAAGGTTTTCTTGCACATTCAGAGATTCCCACTGTTCCTGCTTCTGATACTAGGAGCGTAGAAGAGGAACCTGTTATTCTGGTCGTTCCTCAACATAACGTGTCAGCTGTTAGGATCTCCAATGCATCCTCATCTTATTCATCTCCTGAACTTACTGTTGCTCAAGATCCCTTAACATGTGTTGATACTGGTTCATATAAAAGTGGAGTTTCCCATATAGATACAAGATGCGTGGAAATAGAGGTGAATGCAATTGTTCTTTATGTAATTTGTTTAAACAAGAGCTTGTCTCGCCGAAAGTACTTATTGGCTTCTTTATGGTTTCTTTCAGGACGCAGAGGCCATTCCTTGCTTGGAAACCTTAGATAATCTATTTGAGTTAACCACGCAATCTGGTATCTACAAAAAAATCAAAAAATTTTTTTTTTGGTGTGCGCACGTGTTAGTTGTACTGGTATAGTTCTTTAGCATTTTGCTAATCTCAGGTCAGCGGAGGGGAAAATTCAAACCCAAGCCCAAGGCTCAAATTGACAGGGAGCAACCTGGCGGTAGGACCTCTTTTTCACAGGGGAATGAGTCAGTTCCATGCTCTCTTAATGCTCAGTATGTTCCTTCTGAAAGTGAATACATAAATGAGGCCTCAATCCCTGAATTGCCAACGAACGATCTTCAGGATTTCTCGTCATCGAGGTTTGATGATACTTCATCCCAAATCCCAGATATTGAAGAACCACTTTATCCGGGGGGACCTTCAGAAAAGATTGTAATATCTAACTTCTGCACTGTCGTTTATGTATACTTGTGTATAGTTGTCATTTGATCCTTACCTGATATATATTTCTCTTCTCTTTGTTTGTTTGTTTTTTTTTTTTTTTTTTTTTGAATTTTATACTTAGGTTTCTCCAAGTGCTAAGACTAGAAAAAGAAAACGTGTGAAGGTACCAGATGATTCTTTGGACCACCAACAACCTCCCATAGCTGATCAGGAGAATGAAGCTGTTGACGACGAAAACTTACAGGAGTCTAATAAAAAAACTAAAAAAAAAACTAAAAAAAGAAAAGCTCCAAGAAAGTCTAATAAATCTGCGCCTCAGAAAGAAAAACCTGTTCGGAAGCGTAAGAAGGCTAAGAAGGCTAATGAAGATCCCGGCCCGTCATCCAAAGAGCCTCCCAAAAAGTTCTCTCACTCTACCAGGCGGAAGAGAAGACAAGGTAACTTGCACTTTCGGGGTGTCAGATTGTGACCTCTAAAAGATATGTGATATCATTTTTCATGTGTTTGCTGTTTTTTTTTTTTTTTTTTGAAATAGTTGACAAAGCTTTGCTCGACACCCCTGAAGATGAAATTGACGTGACAAAGTTACGTATGAGAGATCTAATCTGGCTCGCCGAACACAGGGAGCGGATATCTGTATGTAGTACGCATTATGCTATGATTACCTATATTTAATGGATTTGTAGAGCGGCCATGTATGTTGGATCTGTGTTTCGTTGATACTTAGTTGTCAAAATGTTGCCATTTCCTTTCTTTCAATGTCACATATAGCCGTGCAACTTGTTCGTTTTGCTGAAGCATACCTGATTATTTGCCTTGGTCCCATTTGGTTCTCTTGTGCAGAGCAAAGAGGGAAAAACATCAGCAGTACCTTCAAATATTCCTAGGTATGAAAGTTCACTAAACTTTTGGATATAGTTTTATGATGCTTTATTTAACCTCCTCCTATGTGTCTATTATGCTGTTATCTTTTTTTATTTCAGCTTTTGCTAATGTTTGTTGGAGTTGAATGAAGAAGCTTAGTGTCTCTCTTTGAGAAATTGGATGGTAGAACTCCAGAAAACGTGCCTGAATAAATTTAGTTTTCTTAAAGCAAGCTTAGCCTGTGTCTGTTACTGGTTCCATTGCGCTTTGTTGAATTTCTAGAGAAGGGTACACCGTACACCCCCTATACTAGTGCTAGATCTTATTTAGATGTATTACTGAGCCTAATATGTGCCGGTGGATGTACAATTTGCTATTGCTATGCAATTGTTTGTAGCTGATGGCAGTACTCAACCAAGCGGGTAATATATTTGTTTTCCTTATTCTTTAGAAATGGAAAATAAATCAGGAGAGTGATTGGATTTTGGTACTGAAATAACTAACTTATAGAAGCACTGGATCATGTTTTCAAAGAACTGAAGTCTGATGTGTGATGCATGTAGTTGGTGGTATAGTGGTACTTCTGTAAATATGAACAATAGTTTGTGACTGTTTTGTGAAAAATACCTTGGGGTCCTAAGATCCTTAGAATACTCCCTGTTCTTGAAATCATACACTAGGGAAACACATTTACATAGAACCACTGTCCTCATTATATGCAATATATTTTTTTTTGTATATTTTTGTCTATTTTTAATCAGATAAAGGTGCTGCTGAGCAATGTAATTTTATCGTCTGACAAGTTGCCTTTCTCATGTACATCAATATATTTGTAGTTGTTTGACTTCGCCAAATTCATTTTTAGACTTGTGCTGCATTAAAATCCCTAAAGTTGACATTTTTTTTTATAGCTTATGAAACTGTCTATATACTAGCTTTTGATTACCCTAATGTACCCTATACGGATTGAGTGTTGGAACTTTTTCCGATCCCCTCGTACCAATCTGAAGTCAACGACGTCTTTTCCCGTCCTTCAGGCTTCCATTTTGACAACCATACACCATGGCTAGTTTCTGCTGAAACAACTGATTCTTTGCAATTCCAGCAGTGTGCCATTTTCTAAGTTGTACGACTTATTTTCTTTCACGGTCCCTAAAACCTGCAACTTCTCCTACACCAGTTGAAAAATCTTTAATGGAGGAGCTTTGCTTAAATCACACGTCATCCACAAGGGGGCTGCTGTATTCCTAGGTTCCAAGTTCTGTCAACGACTCAACATGAATGCCCCTGGACACATTTTTCTTATTCTGAATATTTAAACCGATTTTTCAACTATGAATGAATCAATGTCTGATGAATGCTTGCTACGAAGAAGAGTGACATTTTCTCTTGTATTTTTTATATTTGCTCGTGTTGTAATACACTGCCCTGTGTCTAAGGAACTGGTTTCCATATAATTCTCAAGTCATTTATTTGTTCCTGGAATTTACTTCTAAGAATTCTGTTCTGCAGTGCTGGCACTTCATATGCCGGTTATGATGATGATGAGATATTTGCTTCGGAACACGGGGGCTTTAGTGATGATCAAACAACTCCTATTATTCAGGAGAGTTCTACTTACACTAATTATCAAACTTACATGAACAAAACGCCGAGGTCAAGATGGTCGAAACAAGACACAGAATTGTTCTATGAGGTAAATCTCGCTGTTGTTTCACATTGTTATTACCAACATTTCTATTCAAAAACCATTTTGTTTTGGTCATTTTTATGTATTTCCCTGCCTGCTAGAACTGTTACTGGTGTTAAGCTCAGACTTTACACATGAAACATCAGAGTATCAAATCCAAATGATTTGGCCAAGTTTCAACTGGAATGACCATGGATTGTTATGTTAAAATAAAATAGGGAAAAAACTTTTATGACCAGATTCCTTCAGGTGACTAGAATGTGACCTTGTATCAGCTGTATGAAATGCTTAAAGGTTCCCCTCTTCCCCGAGAAAGAGAACCTATTTGTGTTGGTCGCTGTTGTACGACGAATCAGCGTGTGCTCTGAATTGTCACTCCAATTGTAGGTTGCACCTCCAGTTTCTTGGGATTTTAAGCTTTTAGAAATCTGAATGAGTGTTAAACCAATGAACTTGTTTAGTCTTGAATTGTTGGCAATTCCTGTGAATGCCCCATTTGGTACTGATTCTATTGATAAGAAGGGGTGTGTTCTTCATTCTTTGGGTTTGTTTTCTTTCAAAACTCAAATTATCATACCCTTTGAGATAATCCAAATGCTACAATTTTGCTTACCTACAAGATGCTTTGGGAATTGGGATGTTTGTGTGCCCCTTGTAGTTAAAAGTGTTCACGTGTACATTGTACAATAACTCGAAGTAATCTTAGGTCCAATAATATGGTTTGAAAGAGAAGATATACTTGGCACTCAATCTCAATGTCGGGAGTCTCAGCTTCTGTGTAGAAATTGATTTTTTACCTTACCCTCTTGTTTCACTTCCTTTTCTTTTCTTTTTTTTTTTTTTTTGAGATTGGGTTGGTGTGATATGTCATGTGTAGCGCAGCCACGAAAATATGAATCATTCATGTTGCACTTATTATAATGTTACAGCAACGAAACTTGGATTGGTGATTTCACCTTTTTGCGAGTACTTGTATGCGTTGATTGTCAACAATTTGGTGCAAATGATGGCGTGTGAAGTTTTATAAGGTATTGTACTATGGCTAAAGATGGATCCAAGAATCTTCGAGGAGGAAGTTAGTTGGTTTTGGAGAAGATTTTCTAGTTAGGCTTTTTTGGTATCTCCTTTTAGAGAAATATTGTTTCTTTCATTGCAGGAGATTGGAGACCTATTTTTGGAGTTCGAGGAATATTGTATTCCTTTTGTTCCAGTTTTGGCGGACTTCTTGTCGTCCTACTTTTACATCATAATAGTATGAGTTTAATACTGTTGGGGTTGCAAAACTCCCATTTCTCATATTGAATCAATCTACCAGTTAAATAATTTAGTGATTCAACCAAGTTAGAAACACTTGATACCAAACTGTGTCTCAAATCTCGTGACACGCTGCCATTCTACACTCTTTTGATTTAGAGCTCTCTATGTGCCCTCTTTTGATGTACATCTGCTGTTTGCTCGTGGCAAAGTTATTAGCTTGACTGCTTAAGCAGAAAGAAATACTTGCTGACAATCATCCAACTTATTGTGATAATGCTTAATCAGTTGGATATACCTCTATTATTTTTTCCAGTATTTAGCTCTCTGTTCAATTGTGTTAGGCTTTGCGACAGTTTGGATCAGATATATCAATGATCCAACAACTTTTCCCTGGTCGGTCACGTACCCAAGTTAAGTTGAAATATAAGAAAGAAGAGCGTCAAAACCCATTGAGGCTTCACGAAGCTCTTACTACTCGTTCCAAAGGTAAAATTCCTGTCTTGTTTCTCTGTATGTGTGTTTGTGTGTGTAAATATGTATGTATATTTTCATTTAAAGTTGAATGGCATTTTCCGAATGGATGATTGCTAAGAATCCGTGGATCGAACTTTTTTTACATTGGAAAAGCATGATGTCTTCTTAGGTGGCCATGATATTGGATGGATGGATGGATGTTATCTATCATCCTTTGAAAATCTTGGAAGCTTTGCGATAAAATAATTATGAATGATTTGGGTGCTATTCACCTGTCATTCGATACCCTTGGCCTTGGCCCACTTGGTGGCCACTTGCTTTAAGAATAGGCACACTTTCGTGCACAAATCAGAGCAGAAAAGGTTTATTGAATTCTTTTCCTGTTACATTTTAATTGGATAATGGTGGCTGGTGACAGTTGTATTTTAGTTTTGGAGCTGATGCCCAAGACAAGAAATTGTATTGGTTCATTTGATGTTGTGAATATGTGAAGTGGTTGTCACTCGGGTTCAAGTTAACATTGATTTAGGGTCTATTTGATAGTAGAGGAGCGAGCAAATTTAATTTTTTGTGTTCGGGTACTCATTCTGCAATGACCAAAGAAAATAGTTCAAGGTTTTAATAGTGGTAGTGGTTACAAATGACGCGGTTTTGAGGTGTAGCTGGAACTAGAGGTGTTATTGTTCATCTTGAACATAGGAAACAAAGACTAATATCTATGTGTTATTTCAGAATAGCATTCGTTGCGGTTTAAAATAGTGTTTGGCCACTTTTTTTTTTTTTTGTAGTTCAACATTTTATTATTTTTGCTTTTCTCAGGTAAATAATTGCCTCGCCTTTTGATATTGCAGATTACCCTTTGAAATAATTGATGGCAATTTTGAAGCTCCTGAACTTTTTAGATTTGCATTTTATCCTCCTAGCTTGTCCTCCATTGTGTCTGACTAAAAAGAATACTATAAACTGGTCGGATAAACATACGGTCTCCAATGGCTTACCCGCCTTTAGCCTACCCACTTTGAGTTTTACCCCTTTTTTTTTACCCAAATGAGGGGAAACCTACATCCATACCCTTTTTTCTCAACACCTCTTTCACTTTGTCATCATTTAAATATGCCATCTTGACCCATATTTGGGAATAAAAAAAATAAAATCACTAGATTTAAAAGAAGGGTTTAATGGACAAGACATGAACACTCGCCTGGTAATGATATCTGGCAATAGTCATTTGGGTGGAGCAGAGACAATTGCTGGTTCTGGTGGCTGCCAATCGTTGACAATCTCGCTCTGAGTTACACATTAAAATAGTAATGGTGATTGTTGATAGAAGGCGTGGAATTCAGATGATAGAGATAGCTGTGGAGATCAAGGATGACATGTAGGTTGGTGGTCACTGGTCAGTGGTTAGAAGTTCTTCAACAACAATAGTTGGTGTCTGGTGATGTTGTCTATTGTAGAACGAGTTATTTGCTTAAAATTTTCTTGCGGTGGATTATATTGTCTGCGTGGAAAAGATACTCTTGGTCAAAGTTCAAGTGAGGCAGTAAGCAATAAGGATATTTTCCTTGTATTTGGAGGGGGTTAAAAAATTCCACTAATTAGTCCCTGGTGAATTGTCACGGTCACTTTGATCATACTGGGGCTGCAAATGAGTCAAGGTGCTCATTGATACCTTGGGCTTTTCTTTCCGTCCTTGACAACTTATTTTGTTCTTATTCGGGCGTTAAATGACAAATAAACTGACTCGACACAAACTGAGAGAAAATAGAATGCACTGTGGCTGAGATATCATGGTATTAACACTTGAACATAGGTCCTTCCGGAGATGTCTGACACCGTATTAGTTTGCCAATTGTTCCAAAAGCTTAGTTGTTTAGAGAATGGCCTCTAGGATGGATATCAAGATTCAAGCTGAAAGTCGTTTTGTAATGTTGGTAAATCAGTTTTGATAGGGTGGAGTGGCAGTAGGGAACTCTTGTTATCAATTAGTTTGACTTGCCAACGGCTCATCTTTAGCACTCAAATCGAAAGAGTGAGGGAAGCTATTGTCTGTAATCTTCAGTGGGAAGGGCAGCTTGGGCTGTCCAAGTAGCATGCCTTGTCTTTGCATAGAACACGGGACTCTCCGGGAAAGATTCTTAGTGCTTTAGAAAGAGGATGTGACTTGTGGATTTGGTTCTAGTTCTCACAAGTTTGCCTGTAAACTTCTTGTAGGGAAACTGAGCAATTTTTTGTTGGAGGGGAAGAGACTGGAGAGCATGATTTTTGTTCTTAGTTAAAGCTTACGATTTAGATCCACACATTAGGAAGGAATTCGAAGAAGAAAAAATGCTCTTTTGAAGTAATGATAAAGGTATGGTCAATTTTGTTCTTGTTTTCCCTACTTGGGTGGGTACTTCTGTGGGTCTGGGTCCGGTATGCCTTGAGTTTTTATTCTATAAAGTTTTTTGGCATGCTAGATGCTTATTGTAAACAACTAGTGACCTTTTCTTTTCTTTTTTCCCCCAATCCGGTGGTGTATTTTCTATATTTGGTCTCACTATCTTTCGGGATTTGCAAAATGCGAACAAACTAATTTGAGGATGATTAGATTAAGTTTGAAGAGTAGAGGCGTAAAATTAATGATTAAAGAAGACCGTTGTCCTTGTTGGAGTTATGTTATGAAAATAAAGAAAGGGATTACCGAATTAAGATTTAATGTTAATTGATCTCCTCTTTGGAGTTGTGTTACCTAAATAAAATAGATAGAAAGAGGCGGGATTGTCGAATTTGGTGAGTTGTTGTAGCTTTGAAGTGAAGGTCCGTTTGCTAAACCTTTTCGGGAATTGATACAACAACAACAATGACATAACCCATTAAGTCCCCAATAAATGGGGGTATGGGCGGGGGATGGATAGGAGACAGACCTAACCTTTGGCAATAAATGCACAAAGTGGCTGCTCCCAAAATACCACTGAAACAAATGGATTGGAGACAGACCTGACCTTTGGCAATGAATGCACAAAGTGGCTGCTCACAGAATACCACTGAAACAGTGGTCCCCCTATACCGTCACGTTTGCTGTGGAATCATGCCCTCAAATCAAAGCCAAAAGGCATCAGAGAGGGTAGACCCAAGAATCATTTTGATTTATGTGCACATTACCATGCTTCTTTCATTTAGCATCCAGAGCATTGGCGTTGCACAAAGTGATATCTTCTTTTCGAGAATTGATCAGACCGTTTTAAGAGACTAGATGAACAGACTAGATGGACACTAGTGATATCTACTAGATAAAGATGAAGCACTCTCACTCTTGTTGGAAACAAAATTTTTATTTTAGAGAGATGTATATTATGCTGTTTTGATGACGCGTAAAAAATAACAGACATATCGGGGCTGTACCGGTAACGTATAAAGGGAGTGCGGGCAGCAAAAGTCACGCCGATGTGGAAGGTAGAATTAACTATTTGACTATTCCCATGAAAGGTGGTGGTTGATGTGAGATGCCTACATATGTACATATGGCTGCTTCAACTATTACCAAATGTTTTGATATTGGGTCCAGGCCAATCATGTGTCTATCTTGGTCACGAGCGTCGGTTTATTTTGCCAAGATGAAGACACTATTAGAAGACTTTTGTACCCAGCTGATTAAAAAATTCTTACCCAAATTAAATTAGAAGAGAGCATAATTTAATTTGGTTATTTGTTTAGATTACTAAAATCATGATATTCGCATTTTTGGGGTTGTATGATAATTTTTTCTCTCTTGCAGATCATTCCCATTTTAAACTGGTGATTGAGCACTTAAAAGAAATTGCGGCTAAGGAAAAAGAGAACTCGTTTGGAGAAGACTCACTTTGGATTGCCAGGCGATGAGGAGGAGGTGAATCCCGAAATCAATGTACGTATTCATTGCATTGTTGGAACATTGGATTTTATCTTTGCTAGTATATATCATGATGAGCTTTATCAAGGGTTGTGGACAAATTTTTAGCATCAATTTATCGATGTTATTTAGGGGAGAGAGAGAGAGAGAGAGAGAGAGAGAGAGAAGTGTAATGGTGTTAACGAACCCAAACACAAAAGACTTTATTTATATTATGAGAGAGAAGAATACAATACAAAGTAAACCTGTCTCCACAAGTTTTGCTCCCAATAAACCTGTCTCCTCAAGAATATCCAATGCATACTTCCGTTGGGACAAACTAATTCCATCCTTGGATCTTGCTACCTCAATACCTAAAAAATACCGTAGCTTACCCAAATCTTTAGTATGGAACTGTCGCTGTAAAAACTGCTTCAACTCATCAATACCTTTCTGATCATCTCCAGTAATAATAATATCATCTACATACACAATCAATATTATTTTCTCACGCTCTGACTGAAGAGAGAAAACAGAGTGATCCGAATGAGATCGACGCATACCAAACTGTAGCACAGCATCACTAAACCGACCAAACCAAGCTCGAGGGGATTGCTTCAGACAATATAAAGCTTTGCGAAGACGACAAACCAGAGAACGCTCCCCCTGAGCAACAAACCCAGGAGGTTGCTCCATATAGACCTCCTCGATCAGATCACCATGTAAGAAGGCATTTTTGACATCCAATTGAAATAATGGCCAACCGAAATTAGCAGCAAGAGAAATAAGAATCCGAACAGAGTTTATTTTGGCAACTGGGGAAAATGTCTCGGCATAATCAACTCCATATGTCTGCGTATAGCCTTTGGCTACAAGGCGGGCCTTGTACCGCTCAATAGTGCCATCCGGATGATACTTGACAGTGAATACCCAACGATAGCCAACAGTAGTTTTACCAGCAGGAAGAGAAACCAACTCCCAAGTGCCATTATGATGAAGAGAAGACATCTCATCCTCCATTGCTTTCCGCCACTCAGACACAGATAAGGCCTCCTGAACAGTGTTAGGAACAAAAACGGAAGAAACCGAAGTAGTAAAAGCACGAAGGGATAGTGACAAATGGTTATATGAAACAAACTAAGCAATAGGATGTATAGTGCAGGACCGAATACCTTTACGATGGGCAATAGGACGATCAAGATCATCTGGATCTCGCAACGGAGGGGAAGACGGAGCGGTGGGCGAAGGTGGGCCTGTTTGCTCAGATGGCTCAGGTTGCGATGGTGCTGGCTGAGATGGCACTGGTGGCTCAGGCTGAGATGGCATTGGTGGCTCTGGCTGAGATGACACTGATGAAACTTTAGGACGACGAACATACACCTGCAAAGGTTTCGGTGGAGGACCACTACCTGAGGGGACAGTTATAGGAAACACAGACTTAGATGCAAGCCGATCATTAGTAGTGACAGGCTCCGAATAAAATGGGAGTGACTCATTAAATGTGACATCAGCACACACAAATGGACGACGTAAAGATGGAGAATAACACTTGTACCCTTTTTGAGTTCGAGAGTAACCAAGAAAAATACACCTAATGGAGCAAGGGTCAAGTTTGCTCCGGTCAGGATCCAGAGTATGAACATAACATGTGCACCCAAAAATCCGAAGGGGTAATGAGTGAAGGGGACGACCGGGAAACAATATTTTATGGGGTATCTGACCTCCAAGAACACTAGAGGGCATACGATTAATCAAATAGCAGGCAGTGAGAATTGCATCACTCCAATAAGACTTAGGAACTTGCATTTGAAATAACATTGCACGCATAACTTCTGATAAATGTCGAATCTTGCGTTCGGCAACTCCATTTTGTTGTGGAGTCCGAGCACAAGAGGACTGGTAGATAATACTGTGATCATCAAAGAATTGAGAAAGAGTATTTTTAAAATATTCACGGGCATTATTAGAGCGAAATATGCGGATGCAAGTATCAAATTGGGTTTTGATTTCCATATAAAATGACTTAAAAATAGAAGATAACTCAGACCTCTTTTTCATGAGATAAAGATAGGTAACATGAGAGAAATCATCGACAAAAATAACATAATACTGAAAGCCAAAAATGTTAGGAACATGCATTGGACCCCAAATATCAGAATGAACTAACTCAAAAGGACGCGATGCACGACTCTCAACCCTAGGATAAAAAGACACTCTATGATGTTTGCTAAACTCACATACTTCACATGGCAAAGCATCCACACGACTACATGAAGGCTCTAGCCTTTTGAGGTTCTCAAGTGATGGATGACCAAGACGACAATGATGTTGATATGGTGACACTGATGACTGAAGAGCAACAGAGCTAGGGTGAACATCATCAGTAAAGTAATACAGGCCACCACGTTCAACACCGCCACCAATCTTCCTCCTCGTCTTGAGATCCTGAAATACACAACCATTAGGGAAGAATGTGACTGAGCAATTCAAAGACTTGGTAAGTTTACTAATAGACATAAGATTTAATGGAAAACGAGGAACTTGCAGTACGGAGTCCAAAGTAAGAGAGGAAGTAACATGAACAAAACCCAAACCAGTAACATTGGTGGTAGAACCATCAACTAAGGTAACACGAGATGGTTTACCGAGAGACTGACGACCTGAAAGAATAGGAGTACCAGTCATATGATCAGATGCACCAGAATCAATAACCCAATGATTAGAAGAATGAGAAGACGCAATGCAAGCAACAGAGGAACCTGTCTGAGATAGCGTAGCAATGGAAGAATTTGTCTGGAGTGACAGTAGGCGTTGGTACTGCTGATACTCCTCTGCTGAGATAGTCACCCTTCTGTTGGCAGAAGAATGAGTAAACTGTCCAGCATCCTCAGAAATAGCAACCGGTTGAGCCTGGGGAAAACCATGAAGATCATAACAATACTCAACTATATGATTTGTACCCCCACAATGGGTACACTGTCGGGTACCATAATCAGAACTACCACGACGAGAACTACCTCCCCCTGACATGCGACCAAGACCAAAACCACGACGACGACGGAAATTAGAACCACGACCACCAAAACCAGGGCCAAAACTACCAGAAACGACTGAAGCAGACTTCATCATAAACAAACCCAAACACCAACTCGGAATCTACTAGCAACCAAACAACCAACGAACTTCGCTACAATCCACCGTATGAAATCAACATCTACTAACAAATAAAAAATTGAACAATAAATCAACCAACCGCTACCTCTAGCAGAAGAAACCAACCACAACTACAAATAACTAATCAACTGAGCGCCGAGAGCCAAATAACAGAGAGAAAAGCCACCAACAAACTTCTCCGCAAAAAATCAGAACTAGAACCAGAGGCAAACTTCTCCTCAGACATGTTGTCAAATAACAGAGAGAAAAGTAATCACCAACAAACCAACTCACTAATCAACCCACTACTTCAATACCAGTAACGAAAACCAACATAGTCAAACCACCACGAGAACAACTACTGACAGAAGCAATACCAGTACACAAATAATCACCACCAACTTGAGATGAACAGTGATTGATGAACAATGAACAGTGCGCCGATGAACAGTAGCCAATGAACAGTAACCTATGAACAGTGCACCGATGAACAGTAATCAAAGTCTGGGTTCGTGGATTGTTCGATTGGGTTTCGATTTAGGGTTTACAAGGTGGGGATGGGTGGCTATGGTAGATTTATGGTTTCTTGGATGGTAGCAATCTGGTGGTTAAGGTGGATCAATGTTTGGCTCTGATACCATGTTATTTAGGAGAGAGAGAGAGAGAGAGAGAGAGAGAGAGAGAGAGAAGTGTAAGGGTGTTAACGAACCCAAACACAAAAGACTTTATTTATATTATGAGAGAGAAGAATACAATATGTAGCTAGGCAATGTGGGACAAAAGCTATTCTAACAATTGATAACACATTTTCCTTCCTTGTGACCTTTATGTGGTTGGATTTCCTGTCCATATGTTCTATGAATTCAGCTTGTGTTATAAAGAAGTTTAAAAATATTGTTGGAGCTAAGCTAAATTGGGTTTTATTGCTGGTGTGGCGTGTTTGTTATTTTGCTATTCTCCCCGTGTCCTTTTTGTTAAAGCCTCGCAGTGAATTTCTCTTAATCTAAGTCTTCTATTCTTGGTGTGGCATTTTCTTGATGGATTTATCTGCACAGGAGGAAGTAGCAAAACCTGAGCAGGCTGAGGAAGGAGAAGCTAAACCTGAAGCTACAGAACCTGATGTTACTGAAGTTCAGAGTCCCGCAAAGTCTTGTGATACTGAGGAGGATGACTTGTCTTCTAGATGGAGTCAATATAAAAGTGAATTATAGCATTCGAAGACAAGATACCGACTTTTGTGTTTCATCCCTAACTATTTTTTGTTATCGTCCCTAACTTTTTTTTGTTAGCCATTATGTTACATGAATCCGTTATTTTCGGGGTGAAGCACCCGTGTCAACACGCCACTGTCTGGGCGTGTACATTTGGTGTGGGAATGGAGTATGTACCGGAAAAAAACGCTCTCTCTCTAGAATAGCTCTCCCCTCTCTCTTCGTTTTGCATCTGCTAGGGTTTAGTTTGGGGGGAGGCGGGGGGCTGCCGCCTCCTCCTCCTCCACCTTCCCCCCACCTCTCTCGTCTCTCTCTACCAGCCGATCCCTCCTCTAACCCACGACCTCCTCCCCTCTTGGCCATCTGTTGCCTCCATTTTCCATCCTCCGCCGTTTTCAGCGACGGAGGCTTTGCTCCACCTCCATCGGCTCCGACCCAAGTCTCAGGAGGGCCAGATCTGACGACCTCGCGTGGTTTTAGGGTGTTTCGGCGACCCCTCCAGCAAATAATCATCCGGAGACGTGGCGGCGGCGGCTCTGGCGTCGACTCTGAAGACTGGAGGTTTCTTTTCACTGTTTTTTGTTTAGTTTGTTTAGCTATTCCCTGCGTGGAATCTTTGCCCCCTTCCAAGGGTGGTTGTTCATTACTACCGTTCGAGGGTAGTTGTTATCTGTACTCGGTGTATTCTCATCCGAACCACATGGATAACCCGATTATCGGGGGTTTCTACCCTTCGATGGGCTCCGGTTTGGGGTTTGTAGCCCTTTGGGCGGTTTTTGAGTAATCAAAAATTACTGAGTTCGATCAAAAAAAAAAAAAAAAGAGTATGTACCGGATGGTGTTCATATTCATTAATCATAGCACCTGTGAGCTATGTGGGCTGTTATATTACACATTTACTGCTGATTTTCCAGGCTTGAACAATTATGACACACTTCAAGTTGTGCGATTCATTAGTTTTTTCGGCTTAAGTGAAGTAAAGAAAGTCCAATAAAGGTCATAGGTTGACGACTTATAAAAAGAGCATGCACCTTGTGGAGCATTAATTGGCTTGTCCATGTTTTTGTTCAAACAAAATTTCACACTGGAAACAATTTTTTGGTGGGTAATGATTTCTGCATTCAATTTTTCCATTTACACTTAAAAAGTTCTACTACTAAAAAACATGAAATAGAGTTCATTTATCTCCAAGGAGAGTGTGAAAATCAGTTTCCTTTTTTGGATTGTCATATAATAGAAGTTATATTTATGTAAAAGAATCTAATACTAAATTATTATTTGACACATTCAAATTTAGATTCATATTTGCGTACCTTTGTTTATTAGGTCTGATCCCTCTCTTCGATAAATCAAAGAGGAACAGATAGGAATGTATTAACCGACCTCAGGGACCCATTTGTGGGTCTCACACGAACGATCCGAACCATTGATTCATTCATTCATCTTAGAATGATTTTTCGAGGGGTCTAGCGAGAAATCTGCTTCACAAGACGTGCCTAAATGGTTGATCCATAATCTTCCTGTTCAATTCAAAATGATGTCCCCGCCAGGCTCCTTGAAAAATTATTCTAAGATGAATTAACGGTTTGAATAGTTTGTGTGAGACCTGCAAGTGGATTTCCGAGGTCGGTCGGTGCATTCCCATTTGTACCAATGGCAGTGTTGCTGACTCTTAACCCAAACATGTCTCATAAGCTCGAAGGACACCGCCGTGGAATAAGATCCAACTACCTCCCAACCCTTGCCCTCTCGCCACGTGTCATCCCACTAAAACTACTGGTAGTTTTCTCCTTTCCCCCAATTTCGAGATCTTAGTATTTCTTAGTTTTTTTTCTGATAGAAAAAAAGAGAGAAAAAAGATTCACCTAGATTTCTTCCTTTTTCACGTATAGGTACACCAAAAGTAAAAATAATTTTAGAATTTTGGGAATCCATATAAATGATCCGAGCTGTTTAATTTGTTTAAATTATTTTTTTTTAACAATCTCTGTAAGAGCAAAAATTTTAAAAGCACTAAATTAGTATATATAAACTATTTCATCCGTTCCAAAATGATAATGCTCCGAACATAATTCTTAAAAAAAGTGTAATTTTTTAATCGAAAAAAATGCTCCGAACATAATTCTTAAAAGAAAATTAAAAAAATTGATACTGCATTGATGTGAAAGTGTCATATGTACATTTTGTGTAATAAATTTTATAATAATTAGTGCATGTAGCATTAGAGATCAGCTCATTCAAATATAAGCAATAGTTTAATCAAGGAAATTGATTTTTACACTTCCCAAATTGATCTTGACACTCCAAAATTATGGAGAGTGCCAAAATCACTTTCCTTGATCAATCATTTAACTTTTGTCCTCAAATTCACAAAACAAATAAATTACGAATAAATTAATGAAGTCTTTTACTTGTTTTCGATTGAGCTGAGGTCATCTATAAGCCATTGGAAACATTTACTTTAACAAATTTAATGACTCCAATAATTTGCATGGAACGCCGAAATTAATTCTACACAATTCGATGTATATCTGAAGGGGTGTTCCACTAACAAAAAACTGTGTATTTAGTATTTAGTATTTTCCTTGATATATGGCCCAGTTTTCCAAAAGATTTTAGCACCCTGGTGCTAGAATCATGATATTTCAAATCAAAAAATGAAGTGATTCCGTGTATCATTTTTCGATTTTTTTCGCACTTATGTACTTTAATTTGGTGCAAAAAAATTGAAAAATGATACACAGAACCACTTTATTTTTCATTTTTTTCGCACCTGTGCGCTAAAATCTTTTAGAAAACTGGGCCAGTTGGGGGTCATATAGATAAATCTTTTCAGATGGGCAGTTTGAGCAAAAAATAGAAAAAAAATCGCCAACTTTATTCTTTTTCCAAATCTGAATTTTTGATCAAGGTCCATTAGATCTGAATATGTGATAAGAATCCCTAATCCTAATCTATTTATGGTAGTTAAATAAAGCTTTGCTTCTTCTTCTAAAGAGTTGGCGGTTCTTTCTTTGTTTCCATTCTTCACAGCAACCGTTTTACAAATCACCCATTACTCCATAACCGCAATCTAGGCTCTCTCTCTCTCTCTCTCTCTCACCAGGTGATTCCCCCCTCTCTCTCTGTTTATATATTCGTGTGTGTGTGTATATATCATCATCATATAGGTTTTGGGATCTAACAGAAATTGGGTTTTAGTTGCATTTCTGATTGGTAGTGGAATCCTACGGAAATTGGGTTCTATAATCTATTAGTTGCATTTCCGATTTTCCCGGAATCTGACAGAAATTGGGTTTTGGTTGCATTCCTGATTGGTACTGGTTTTGGGTTGCTCTAATTTTAGCCAGTTTACTATAATTTCAGATTGGATTACTGTTTTTTTTGCGTTTATTCTGATATTTCCTTTGGTATTTGTTGTTTGGTTTGATGGAAAGTTCAGATTTTTGGGTGGAATTGAAGATGGCTTTCGGGAGGAGATGTCGGTCGAATGCGAACCGCGCGAATCAAAATCTAGGGTTAGGGTTTGTTAGGAACACGAGGTCGATGAGTGGCAAGAGGATTGTTCTATTGAGCAACACAGAGGTGACGAAGAAACACTGCAGTGAGAAAATGATTCAGAATCATGAGAAATCTTTGGTTGAGTCCCTGCCTCTGGACATTCTGGTAAGTACCCCATTTAGGTATAGAAAATGTGCAACTGGGTGTTTTTTTTTATTTGGATATTTCTATGATTTTATTTCTATAATTGATTGACAAATGACTAGATGTAGAAATATGTATCTATAATTGGATATTCATTATCCACCGTAAATGCAGTTTTGATTTTGCATATTTGTCTAGATAAAGAAATGCGGATGCGTAACTCGGGGATCCGGGGGTGCTGTGACACCTTGTTGTTCGCCCCTCGGCCGTCCGATCGTGTTTTGGACGGCTTGGATGCGTAACTCAGTATGTTGATTGTGCGGTTTTGGTGAAATTGATTAGGGACGGTTTTGTTTTGCAGATTAGGATATTGTGTGGTGTTGATCACGGGGATTTAAAGCGGCTTTTCAATGTATCAAAGATGTTCAGAGAAGCAGTTAAGTGTCAATTATGTTATCCTAATTGAATGTTGCGATGATTTTTTCATGGTTCTATTTTAACAGACAACATCTCTGCTTAGTAAGATAACTGGAAAGCAAGATCACTGAAATTTCAATTTTTGCACCCTTACAAAACCCTACAAAACCCAGAGACACAAACAGTTGTTTTGACGCGTATTCGAAGTCCAATAACCGCAATTTTGCACATTTCTTGGACATACTGTGGTGATTTTTGGTTGTGATTTGTGTTCGTTTGAATTTGCAGACACTGGTTGCAAAAAAGTGGCATTTTGCATACAGCACTCCTGTAAAGACTTCTGTCTTTAAAAGTTCTACCGACTTGAGGGACGTTAGAAACTCTGAGGAGGTCGAAGCCCCTAACGCCCCCATACAGTGCCGCCGGCCTTATTGTTCTCGATTAATCCGGAAAAACGTTTGTGATATCTCGGTGGCCTTGTTTACTTCACCCGATGAGGTGTAAATGGAACATAGAGATATCCCTGTGAAAGCGAAGGATCAGATTCTTGTTCCTTAATGGCCTTTTCAATCTGCTGAATCTGGAGAATTGGGTGCTATCGTACACATTTGTACAGGGGTGAGTTCATAAGTTGGACATTAGTGGACTCAAACTACCGGCATCCTCGAGTTATTGAGGAGAGATTCGACACATTGCATTGTTGTGCTTTTTTGAGTCACAGCTGATCTCGTCGAGGATTGAGATGATACGATGATTTGGTGTCATTTGATTTGTACATAGCTAGAAATCTTTTCACTACAATTGCCCATTGCTTCAACCTTTTCATTGAAGATAAGCTGGCTTTGGTTATATCTGGTTTTGCACACACTAGGGTTTTGTTGGAAGGGCCATTTTCCTCTCCCTTCCATTTTGAAGCGTCGACAGTTTAGTCTCCATTGTACCACGTTTTGTGTCAATCGGAATGAATAAACATCTTGTTCTCTTTTCTTCAATTTGTGTGTGCTTATTGTGTTTCTTTGGGACCTGGGATTGCTACTGTGTAGCTTGTGCACAGCTGCTGCGCAAAATCTGGGCCGTCCACAAGTGTTTTCAACGGTTCGGATTAAAAGCAAATTATTCGCGCAAATAGTTCTCTTATTTTGTTTGAAATCTGGGATGTCCATCCAAGCAATGGACGGCCCGAATCGTGCCCAACAGCTAATGTGCACTAGCTGCACAGCAGCAACCCCCGTCTGTTTCTTTGGAGTTTGGCTTATGAGAAAACAAAAAAGGGATGTTTCCCTCTTTCCTTTTGGTAGGTGATTTTGCCTTTGGGAGTTTGTCAATCATATGCTTCATGAAAACATAGTGTATTTGCTGAATTACCGGATAGTGTTCTACTTGGTTTTTTTTTTTGACAAAAAAAATAATTAAAGAAAGAAAGATTTAGGGATTCATAGTATTTTAGTCGAGGTATAGCAGGGTGGGTGTGACCAAAAAATTGTCTTATTGATAACTTAGTGAACAAATCACAGTTGTTTATAATTTTTCGGACATTTATGCCAATTTGTTGACACTATATTTTTTTAATCGACTTGATTTTTTACATGTTTGTTCTACGCGTCAAGCTCTACACAGTGAACGATTCAGTTCACATATTTTAGCTCAGGGCAATGCCCGTTTTCTGGGCACAACCACCCTCATCTCCTGCATTAACAAATTATTTTTCATGATAATCTTTGGTTATCATAGAAATAAATTATAAATATTAAAATTTCCTTCTGAGGTTGTTTTTAGTTTAGACATAAATGCCTGTAAAAACCGAATGGGCTTGGAGGGTAACAATCCGATGAAGGCTTTCATAAACAAGCGGTTGAAGGATCTTTGAGAAAAGTGGACCAGGCTCCAGTCCAGTTACCTGATCTTTTGGTCTAGTCCACTTTTGGGTCTGGGCTCACGACACTAGGACAGTGATAATCGTTTATATCGTAGGAGTAAAAAAGAAGTATAATCCATATCTATATTACAATACAGAGCAGTTTTTTTTTTATCTCAGTCGTATCTTTTGTCGTTGTCATCATATTACATTTTATTCCTCTACCATTTTCTTCCACCGACCCACTACACCGAAAATTTCAAACCACATTCTCACTATCTCCTATTTTTCGAAATTAAAACCACATTCTCTCCCATTACCTTCTCTCCTTCCCCTTCTCTGAAATTCGAAGGACCATAAAGAATAGGCACGTGGTACGAGCACTTGCATCGATTGCTTAAGCCGTGCCTTCAAGCACGGGCATGCACTAGTCATACAAAAATTGCAAATTGACAACTATATGAACAGTTCACATTCGAGAAGGAAGAAAATGTGACCAATTAACCAACCCAGAAGCGCGTTCAAAATCCCGTCTCCCCACACTATTACTGCCAACTATACCAAATCCTTTATCAGAGTAAATAAATATTCTGGGGTGAATAACAGGAAAGAGAAATTCTACCATTCAACCATATCCGTAATTTTTTGTTATTGAGATGCAATCATTGTGTTTGATTTGGTTTTTAGAAAAGTGTTTTTGAAAAAAGGTAGAGAGAGAAATGAGAGTAATGATTGTGGAGAGAGAAAAAAGGTGGAGAGAGATAGAGTGAGAAATGAGAATAATAATTGAAAAGTTAGAGAGAGAAAAGGGGGGTCCCACTACTTTTTCCAAAAAAAATTTTCCGGAAAGTGTTTCAAACAAGGTGAATATGTTTGTCGACCATTTTGTCTTCAACAAATGTGAATTGTTGATGCAGCTACCGATGCCTGATTAAACATTTTTTTTTTTTGTAGTATCTAGTAATTATTAAGGGTAAAATTTCACTTACCTCTCCTGAGGTTTCTGACAAATCCATTGATCTCCCTAGTGGTTTTTGAAAATGCACTGTCCTCCTTTACTTTTTAAACTATTTCCCAGATTCCCCCTCAAATAACTTCCGTTAACTTTTCTGTTACTTATTTAAAGATAATTGTATAATAAAAAACTTTGCCTTTTTGAAAAATGTTTTTCCAAAAGCTGTTTTCAAACAAGTGTTTTTCATCAAAAAATTTATATATAAACAACTGTTTTGGAAAAAATATCTAAAAAATGTTTTCTTTTTGAAAATAATTATTTTCCAAAAAATATTTTTTTTTATCCGAGGAAATGTTTACAAACGTTAATTGTACTCAATAGTTTTTTTAAATAAAAAAACTTTTTTAACTATATTTAAAAAAAACTTAAAAAAAATCTGTTAATTAAAGTATTTAAAAAAACAATTTTTTATTTGTTCTAAAATAGTTTTTTGAAAACATTTTTCAAAAAGACAGTTTTGAAAAACGTGGGTATGGTCATAAATCCACAAAAGAGTCCCGCTCCAATTACTAAATTGAGTATTTTGTCAAGTATCTTACGCAAAAAGGAAGACCCTAAGACTGCCATTTTTCCCATGAATAGGAATAGACATTTTTCAAAAAGGCAGAAAAGACAGTTTTGAAAACAGTATTTAATAATTTTTTTGTTTGAAAAGTAACAGCAATGTTAACGGAAGTTAGGAGGGGGGAATCTGAAAAATAGTTCAAAAAGCAAGGGAGGGCAGTGCATTTTCAGAAACCACATGGGAGGTCACTGCCTGTAATTGTGCGAAACCTCAACGGAGGTCAATGAAATTTACCCAATTACTAAATGACGCATATGATATGAACAGGTTGAATCATCGCTGTGGACTCACAACAACTAAAAAATAGGCCAAATTGGAAGATTGGGTCAGTGGAGGGAATCCTCACGCAAGTAACACTTTGAACACCGTCTTTTAAATTGAATTTAGACGTCGTTTCACTAAGAGCATCTCCAACCTACGCCCACTAGGTATAAGTAAGAGCCCAATCAGCTAAACTAGCTATCAAACATCAATCTCTTCATCCCACTGGACATTTTGCCTTTGTTTTCCGCTCGGTGTTAGTAGCTAGCTTCTTGCCCTCTCAATGTACGCCCAAAATGGCAGAATTTGGAGTGTTCCTACGCACAAGAAGGCCTCCCCCAAGGAAAAATTATCTCATACACCCACAATAAGAACTTTAATGCAGCAATCTCTCTCCCTCTAGTCTCTCGTTATAATTTTCACTTATCAAGAATAAACCAAACTTTCAACTTGGAGCATAAATCAAGCATGTGTACTTTGTCTCTTTCCAGAGAATGACAATATTACACCTTCGGCATGCAAATTTCTAAGCTAAAATAAAAATCTTTGAATCTTCTCAGTGCATCTCAGCGCCAATCTCTTGTTCGTTTGTTTGGTTAGGTCGTTTAGGTGTTCTATGGGCTCTCTCCCATTGGGTGTTTTTTAATTCCTTCAATCTCGGTTGGAGTCCCCTCTCCCCCCTACTTGATGTACCTTTGGAAATAGGCCTTGTTTGTTTGTTTGGTTAGAAATTTATTCAATGAATAAAACTCCGTTTGTACCCGAGATTTAAGAACACGTCGGGTTGCACTTTGATAGATTGTTAAGCTACTTTTGTTCCATTTTGATGAATAATCAATCTTGGAACATCTATTTTTGCTTTTTCTTTGACTATGGAATGCAAGGATATTGATAGTTTTAATTTTTAATTTTTAATTTTTACTTATTTGTTGAGTAAGGAATAGAAAGATATTTCATGCTGAATTTTTTCCCGTTATAACTCGGCTCCACGTAAGGAGTAGGGTTGAAGATGCTATAAGAGGATTTTTGGGCTTATGATCTTTTTTGACTTTTCAAGTTTTTCTAGATTGGTCAATCTTATCACATATACTATTAACTTAAAAACCTAAAAAACTAAAATGCCAAAAGTTAGTGGATCGGACCGCCCTAAATACTAAAACGTGACACAATTATATATCAAAAAATTGGTCTAAAGGACAAATTTGGGACTTTAAATAGTGTTTAGACATGGTTAGACGCCCTTTGTGTCCCCACCAATCCAATGGGTGGAGTGGTTTATTGAAATTTGAGAAATAAAACCATCAAGTCGGTCTATCAGGTTGTTACTTGTTACCGAAAACAAGTGGTTTGCCAAAATAAATAGTATGGTTTATTTTTTTGTTTTTACTTAGATATTTTTCCCATATGTAAACTTTGCTTTGATTTTTTTATATGAATTATTGGTTCGTCTCGACGAGAGAAAACTAAAGAGTAAAAAATTATTTAATAAACTATTTTTTTGTGAATAAAGACAAAAATAATCCAATAATTTACAAAAATTTGGATTATTTTGTTTTTAGTGAATTTTTTAATTTTTTTTGACCTTTTGGATTCCTCTCTCCATGACGAATGGATAATCCATAAAAAATCGATGCAAAACTAAGAAATGCAGAATTTTTTTGAATAAGAACAAAAAAATAAACCATTTTTTTGCCAAAGTAAGTAATTTTAGCTGAGAGCGTAATGAACCATAGTGGCAGATTCAACTGAAGTGTGATGAATGGATTCTGTTGTAAATACTGTAACATAGATTATTTTTTATTTATTATTGATACTTCCCCATCCTTAAATAAGTGTCCATATGAAAAGACGTGCAATTTTTGCAAACACAAAATAAAATACTTCTATGCATGATTTTTTTTTCATTTTTTTGCACCAAATTAAAGATTTGATTGAGTTTTTTAATTTGGTGTGATGAAATTGAAAAAATTATGCAGGGAGTACTTTATTTTATGGTTTAAAAATTACACGTATTTTCGCAGAAGTCACTTATTATTAGGAATGGAAGTACCCCTTTTTTAACCGGATTTAAAACCGGAATTTGAATCATCAACTGTGCTACCACCACATGCAATGATACAAATTCTCACACACCCGGCCACCTCTCTTGTGAGTGTAAGTGCTTCCGTGTGGTTTTAGAATTTTTTTATTTTTTTTCATCATATTCCTTCATAATAATTAATAATATCAAAGATTTATCATTATTTCAGTCAGACCCAACCTTGAACCTAGGGTTGCAAACAAATCGAGTTGGTTGCGAGCAGTTTGAGGCTCGACTTGGTTAGACTTGTTTAGAGATTGAGTTGAACTCAAGTTTTGGGCTTATTTAATAAATGAGCGAGCTTTACACTTTAAAACTCGGCTTGGCTCAGCTCGAAAAGCTTGACAGGTATATATAGGCTTGACTTGTTTATAGAGACTCATTTGGTACATGAATTGGGCTCATTTACAACCGAGCCGAGCCGAGCCGAGCTCAAGCACCTCGGCTCTGCTCGTTTGCACCTAAATACAAAGGCTTCCCTGACATCATGGGTAGAAATGTAGAATAAGTAAACTTTAGTGGCAAATTTGTCAAAAATCTGAAGTCGGTTCTGCTAAACCCTCCCTCTTCTGCATATAAATCCCACGCCTCGCACCAAATTCTCTCTCTCTCTCTCTCACTCTCTCTCATCAATGGCGTCGACGAAACGCGGACCACCGGTTGCCGACTCAGTCGAGCCCCAAGCAAAGAAGTACAAAGTTTCTGAAGCCGCAGAATCTTCGAAATCCCACCCACGCGTCGTGCTCAACCCTGCCGATTGCAACTTAGGTATTCAATTTCTTTTATTCCGTTTGTCGCAGTTTCAATTTGTCGAATACTATTGCTTCTGAAATCCATGTTTTACTCCCAACTTCTTGTTTAATTGTGCATTTTGGCGCACACACACATACATAGCCAACATGTGATGTGTTGGATGATGTATCTGATTCATAGATGGATTACTCATATCAACAATTTTAATGAATTCTGTCGTTAGTGATGATTGTGATAGTGTGGTAATGTGGTATCATAATGTGGCTTAGGAGTTTTGATAATGCAACTTTTAACCCTAGATTACGGCCTCTTGAATTCTTGTTTTTCGAATTGTGGCTTTTCTAATTTGTCAAATTTTTAGTTGGACAACCTAATTTTTACTCCCAAATTCTTATCCTTGGATCAATTCTTGTGTGTTTACGCAAGGTTATCCAGGCATTGCCTGATCAGCGTGCATGTACATGTTGGTGTGATTGGTCTGGTACTCCCATGTAAAATCTTGTATTTTGAACACAGTTGAAAAACTATTTGATTCTTGCGTGGATTTACCCAATTGGGTAACCACGTAGAAATTTTGTGCCTCTGTGTTTGTCTGGGCTTGATCTTGGGCACGACAAAACACAAAAATGTTGCTAGGGTCTGAGAGACTCAGACTACCTAATGTTAGGAAATCCGAAATGCCTTTGACGTTTGCTCTCAAAGTTGGTTCTGTAATAGAGATCATGGTCATGATGCACCTTGAACTAAACACTAATGAGAAGATAAAGATTGTCCTCCTGAATGAGTTCACATGCTTCAGAACACGCCTGTGCATCATTTTCTATATAGTGCTCTATGTTTTTCCATGCCCACTCTAGTCTCTTGATAGATTACTTAACTGTTCCAGCAAATTCCTTGCCCCAGTAATAGTGAATCTGGATGATCCTCAATTACTATGGTGACTTTCTCCACTATCTTTGGAGAACTCCTGTTAGGATTTACCAATTGCATCAATCTTCTGAACAAGTATCCTCATATTCATGTGACTTGCACAATATTTGTTTTTTTGTGCATCATCCATAGATCCTTAACCCTTAAGTCTCAACTTTTACTCGTTTTTACATGATAAATTGGCAAAATTTAGCTTCTTGTACTACCCTTGCTTTGAAATTGCCACTTATGTTTACTTATCTTTCTGAAATTAATTTATCATCTGTTCACCAGATTTTAATGTCGAGGCCACTGGCCTGGAAGGTTCTGCACTCCATGATCAAGGATTTGCTTATTGCTGGTCTGGTGCTCGTGCCAATGTGGGGATCACTGGGGGCAACTATTGTTTTGGTTGCAAAATCATTTCAGCTCAGCCAGTTAATATGGAAGACACACCCCTTGATCAACAACATGTGAGCCGCCTAGGAATCTCGAGAGGGGATGATAAGGTTGGAAACCTTGGGGAGACTGAGACCAGCTTTGGATTTGGTGGCACTGGGAAATTTTCTACTGCAGGGAAGTTCTCGGATTATGGTGAAAAATTTGGGGTTGGTGATACAATTGTTTGTGCTGTCAATCTGGAAAACAAGCCATTGGCTTTCATCGGTTTCTCCAAGAATGGGAAATGGTTGGGTATTGCAAAGTACTTCAATGCTGGATCAAATGGTCTAGGAATAGTGGATTCTCCAATACGAAAGCTACCATGGGAATCAGCTCTTTTTCCCCATCTATTGTTGAAAAATGTTGTAGTACAGATGCAGTTCAGTCTTGATGATGGACTTGTTCCTGAGGAAGGCTACAAACCTTGGGCTTCTGCTCTCGTGGATGGAAATGCAATTATGGGTCCCACTTTCCAGAACCCAAGGGATTGTGAAGTGATGATGATGGTGGGTTTACCTGCTTCTGGCAAGTCTACGTGGGCAGAGAAATGGGTGCAGGAGCACCCTGAAAAGCGATATGTTTTGCTTGGAACAAACCTCGCTCTAGACCAAATGAAGGTTTTAGTTTTTCTTTCTCTTAGGAGTATTTTTGTAGAAAATTTTTTCTGTCAGAAATCGGGATCATCAACCAACAATGTTCTCCATTTTTTTCTTGACATAAGTCTTCCCTCCTTATAGGTGCCTGGATTGCTGCGGAAGAATAATTATGGTGAAAGATTTGATCGACTCATGGATTGTGCGACTGGGATATTTAACACCCTATTGTCCAGGGCTGCCAAGACTCCTCGTAATTACATTCTTGATCAGACAAACGTTTACAAGAGTGCCCGAAAACGTAAGATGAAGCCTTTTGCAGACTATCAAAAGGTAGCTTCATAATCACACTCATTATGTTCTTAATGCTTCTCTAAAGACTTTTTCTGGTTACTTTTTTTTTTTATCTATAAGCTAATATGCACCCAAATCAGATTGCTATCGTGGTCTTCCCGGAACCAGAAGAGATCAAGGCTCGTGCTAGTAAAAGATTCATCGAAATGGGCAAAGAAGTTCCAGCAGAGGCTGTGAATGAAATGTTAGGTATGTTGTTAATGCTTAACTTTAGTTTACATTTTTCTCTACCCAATCTTGTTCTGCCCAATAATTGGTTTAATTTATTTCTTCGGCAGCTAATTATGTTTTGCCTATGAGCAAGGACATGCCCGGTGCGGATGAGTTTTTTGATCAGGTAATTTCCAAGACAAGTAACTTTGTTTTCTATATATTGTTGAAACGGGGGCTAATGATTGTCTGATGTGTAGGTTATCTTTACTGAACTGAACGGAGGAGAGTCACAGAGATGTTTGAACGAGATGAAGCGTGCCCTAGCAGCTGGTGCAAATGTACATCCTAACAGTGTTTCACCTTATTCTCGAGAAAGTTCTGTCCAGTCATATAATAGCTCTACAATACAAAATCATGGAACTTATCCTGGTATGTGAGTCTTCGCAAGTTTTTTTGCTAATGTAATTGCATAGTTTTGAACTGGTATCTGCTAGTTATGATATGGATATGTTTCTGATGATATTCTCCTCGTGGTCCAGTCAGCAGTGGATATCAACAAAGTTCATATTCACCTCAACCTCAACTAAATTATAACTATCAAAGCCCGGGTCAAGTAAGTGAAAATCGTTCATTTCCTAGGTTTGTGGAGTTGTAATCAGGTATTCAGGTCTGTTAAGTTGTGGATTATGGTTTGATAATTGATATGTTGATGCTTCAGGTGAATTCTGCATATTTTGGTTGTGGACCTTCCAGAGGAAGTGAATCTTTACCTTTAGCTAATCAGGGCAATCAAACTCCTCCTGTGCTGAACGATACTTATCGGAGTTACCGCGCTTATGAAAGCAGAATAGCAAATCCTGGGCTTGGAACTGACCCTTACCAGACTTGTGGTGTGGGTGGACCCTACTACCCTCCAAATGTTGAAAGTAGGAATTTCACTCCTGGTGGTGCGACTAGCCCTAACCAGCGTGGCATGGTTGAACTGTATCCGAGGCCGCCTTTCAGCGCATATGGTGAACATACTGGCTTCCCTGGGCAAGCCATTTCTCAAGGTAATCCACAGGCTTCAAGGCAATCAACATTTGTGCCTGGTCATTCCTCAACGTACGGTAGGTTTCTTTATAAACTTATCTACGATGACTTTTCTCTAGTTTTTGTTGTTTGTTTATCTGGTGTTGTACTTGTTTTTGCCACAACAATAGTTAGATTTAGGACAGTCATGGGAAATTTTAGAACTTTAATAGTAATGGTAATCACAGACAATATGGCATTAGTCTTGCTGTCTTCTCATTGGTCCACAATAGAACTGTTTGTTTAGTCCTCACACTCTCACAGACTACATGTGTGTGCGGGCAGCTTAGGATGCCGTTGCCGTTGTTATTTCTCAACCAACCATATAAAGATTAGCCATAAAAGTCCGTAGTTTCTAATCTTATGGTGCATGTGGTTATAAGATGTGGAAGAATGATGTCGTCACCATTTCTTGATACGAAAAATGTTTATGTACCAGAATCTTGTCTTGTATGATATCTGTCTCTATTGTTCTGCTTTGTGTCGAATACGGTACAAATTGATTCTGAAATTCTTAAATTTCAGGTTCACCTTATGGAACTCCAGTTCCAAGGCCTCCATATGGAAGTCATCCTTATGATATGCAGCAGGCCCGTGGATATCCCCCACCTCGACCAGGGTACTACTGAACGCTTGAAGTTTCAAAGTTCACAACCATGCAAAGGATAAGGAGAAAGCTACAAGTATCCCAAGAGTAGTAGATATAAGTATCTGATCGTTACAGATTAGGGAAAACTGACCGAAAAAAAAAAAAAAAGGTTCTACCAGCTATATATGACTGGAAACTAGAAAGCATGGGAACCCTTTGGGCATTGTAAAGGATCACATCTAATGATTCATATGTGAAGTATCAAATTATCCCCCCTTGTTCTTTGGTGAATATGTAGCAGATACGAAACATTGCCTCTTCATTCGATCTTACGGAGGGTTCGTGATTATTTCAATGTAGTTGAATCAGAGGACAAATGATGGGTGTGGAAATTTTATCGCTTGGCTGCATTATGAGGGTGCCGGTTGATGGTGCCACGATGGTAGAGGAAATACGTATTTTTGGGAAATGTTTCCGAAAGCAGTTTTTAGATGCAAATCACTAAGCACACATTCTTTTTCCAGACCGTGAAAACTGGAAATGAAATTGATCACAAATGGGTAGGTTTCTTCCTGAGAATCTCAACTCATGGTATTTGGAGGACACCATTTTCCTAGCAATCTCAATTTTATAAGAAAGAAATGGAAAAAATCTTGACATGAGCTGATACTATGTGGCGTAGAAAAATGTGGATATTGAAACTGCACAACATGAGGAAAAATTTGAAAGCTTATTTACTTCTCCCTCCGTCCGTTTTTAAATGTGTTACTTCGTAAATCAAACTTAAAGAAACATCATCATTACACCTTTCACATCAACTTTTTTCTCCATTGTATACTTTTCATATCAACTTTTACCTCTACTTTCCAAAATTATCCCCCACTTTTACCTTCTAACTTTTTACCCACTAAGTTTTCAGAAAGGCAAAATGATAGTTGTACAAACTTTTATTCATTAACTTTTCAAATCACACACTAATTTAGGGACAACCAAAAATAGAAATGTCTACATTTAAAAGGGACGGAGGGAGTATGTATTTTGTGAAGTGGAAAAACCATAGGGCAGATGAATAGTTAGTGCATGAAGTGGATTTTTGTGTGATTTTTATTTCTCAGAGAAAAGAGTTATGTCGTGTGACATACGCGCGCTTATAGTATATAGAAATAGATATAACGTTTTACATTGCACCTACGGCGGGCCGCATGGTACGGATTTCACTACTAGTCTGGCTTGAGATGCTGAGTGTTGGCTAAAAGAACGGTCTTATAACTTACTTCATCAAATTGTACACCTTTGCGGGTTCAAATGTTCCATTCATAATTTGATTGGAGTTGGAAACGAAGGGCGTGCCGTCTCTTAAGGGCCGTTGATTGCCGAGCATGACGGCCTAGATGGGGTCAGCATGTATGGGACAGCACGCACCCCTGTCCATTGGAGTCACATTGCCTCGTAGCCAAAAAAATATCTCAACGAGGATTTGGACAAAGAACCCTGCTAGGGGTATCCCATTTTTTGTACCGAAAATGCACCCCATGCCTTCGGGGACCCGCTTTTGGGTCCCACATGAGTGATCCGAACCGTTCATTGTTCTTAAAACATTTTTCCGAGGGGGCCCACCAAAAATCAGCTCGATCGGACGGTTAGAAGTGCTTGAACCAAAATCTCACCGTTTCAAATCAAAGTTTCGGAAAAATGTTTTAAGAACAATGAACGGTTCGGATCACTCATATGGGACCCAAAAGCGGGTCCCCGAAGGCGTGGGATGCATTTTCGGTGCAAATATATGGGGTACCCCCAGGTTTTCCGTTGGACAAAAGCAAGAAGAAAAGCTTCAATGCCTTTTCTAGCCTTCCTTCTGATGATCCCTTTTCATGACTCTGCCCTACCCACCTAATGTCTCCTCTTCTGTTTTTCCTTTTTCCTTTTCGTACATTATGATCCATGTTAGGTTGAAGGGCATTTTTCAGTCTGTTGTCGTTTTTCGGTCATTTTTTTGGGCAAATTTTTGGCTGGCTTTATCGTTTTTTCAGCCATTTTCTCTGGGTTATAGACCCACGAAATCCTTGGGTCAACAGCTGATTCAAGATTCCAACCCTGCCGGTGTGAGTTCGTCGGCGAGTGGACGCTAAAAATTTTAGCGTCATCTTAAAAATTAGTACTTTTAAAACACGAAAAAAATTTAAAAAGGAATTTTTGATTTATGAGGGGTTTTCATGCTTTATATTTCAGGGTACTTCTCTTCTGAATTACTACTCCTTGATCCACCGGTGCCTTTCTAGTCTTATAAGCTCCCATGTACTTGAGGCATCGTCCAAATGTCGTGGCATTGTGCATTCGAATTACTGGAAATTATTTATTTCTGCCGAACCCATTACTTTTTTTAAAATAAGGGTAGTCCTGCAAACGAGTCAAATCGAACCAAGTTTTAGGTTGTGTTTGGTTTGAGTTTTGGGTTTTGGTAATAATTGGAGGGAGAAATAGAGATACTAATTAAAAATAGGGATTAATGATTAAGCGAGATAGAAAGAAAAATGAGAATAATATTTGAAAATATGGGTAATGATTGGATAATAATTAAGAAAACTGGGTCTTGAAACCCAAAACGAACAAGGCCTAATGTTAAGATTCGTTTGTTGAGATTTTTGGCAAACTCGAGCTCGAGCTCGATGAACATTTGACGAGCCAAGTTGAAGCCGAGTTTGCTTAAGTTTGATTACAACTCAAATTTGTTCACGAGCCTTAACGAGACAAAAATATTAAGTATTTAAACTCTTACACATGTCTAAAGTGACAGATAAATTTTTTATAATGAACATAAAAAAGTTAATACATAAATAAAACTATGAAAACATATGTACATAAATAAGATTATACAAACCAACTTTGCCTCTGAGAGTTTTGGTCTCTCATTGACACTAATGTAGGCATTACTTTCAACATTCCTCAGCGAATGGCCGAAGCTGCGTCCAGATTGGAGGACGCTGGACCGTTGGACTGCAGCTCAAACTATGTTCGACCTGATTCCTTCTCATCCTTGGGATACGTAGGCAGCCTTTTATGGCCTTGACGACTTTGTTTCCAGCTCTTCACCAAGCACTAATTTTTAAGTCAATGTGACAATTCTGTACTTAAAAACGTCATTCAGGCACTTTTTACGCTCTTGCAACCCGGTGCTGGGGCTGAGCGAAAATTTTCAACTTTGTCTCAAACAGACTTAAACAACATGCCGCATATGTTTTAAGCTCCGAAATGCCATTCGGCTCTCTCAGGCTGTCCCGGTTACCCTCTGCAGGCACTGCTGAATTTCTTAAATCAATCAAGGAATTTGATAAATATATCCCTAAGACCAAAGGCGTCTTAGAATTTTGGATACTTGCAAGAAAAAGGGCTTCAGTCACTACTTTCTCATCGATTGGGAAAGAAAAATGTCCATCCTCCAGGAGGCCTGTTTTAGGTCTCGGGCAGAGTTTTCAAATTTTTTGCTAAACAATCCCCTCAACATCATAAACATATATATTTTTGTACTAAAACATGCCTCGTGGTCATCCAGGACTCAGGAGGCCATTTCCAACTCCGGACTGATTTTTCCAACTTTTTTCAGAACTCATCCATAATCACCCATAACATGTTTTTATACTTAAAAAATAATGCCTTGCAGGCATTTTAAAATCCCCGGCAGCCCTTTGCTGGCCTGGGTCATTTTGTTTGAATCCCTCCTTAAATCAACTTTTTAAAAACTTAGTGTTTTTTCTTGTAGGGCCATCGAGGGCCACTCTTAAACTTCAAACAGTTTTGGAACTAGGTTTGACCTGATTCCATTATGGAGATACGTAGGCAGCCTTGAGACCGTGCTCAATCGTTTTTCTTTTGAAAAAGGTCTTTGTACGTAACAAAGTTGTTAGCACTTGCATTGCATTAATAAAACCATTTCATTTTTCTTAATCAAGTTCGGGAAACTTTAATTCATATGTGTTTTTAAGGAAGGGCGAGTAGCGAAAGGTTAATGTTGGGTGCCTAACACTTTCCCTATTTGTAACAGTGAATTACCGAACTCTTTCTATCTAACCTTGCAGACTACAAAACAAAGTCATTTCTTTCAAAAACTGTATTTTCGGACTCGCGAAAAATATTTTCAAAAGACTTGAAGTATTCCAAGGATACAAGAGCTGACCTGGCACACCTAAATTCTGTGTATGGTGACAACATTGAGTTATTTTTTAAAAATCCTCGATTACAGCTGCAAAACCCTTATTTCAAAATCACGTCACATTTTTATAAAATTAGATTACTCGACCCTCCCTTCGTCATCTCATTCCCTCGAGGCAGACCCTCGGTCAAAATTCTAGGCGTGACACAATCTATACATATTCAAGTTTATGTGTGAAATCTCATGATATATACATGTGCTCTAGGGTCTCAAGCCAAACCAAGCGAAATAGTGTCATGTTTAATTTTGCCTTATTTACTAATTGAATCTAAAATTGAAGTTAAAGTTTTATTAATTTAGTAGATGAATCGAAATGAAATAAATCTTTACTGAATTGAGTTTGGAACACTTCACGAACCTGAGCTTTTGCATATAATAATGGCCCGAAACCATGTGTAAAAACTTATAAAATCTTCTAAAAAAGTTGAATCTTTTGGTCGCAATTCTGTTGCTCTTGATCGTCGTGTCTCAATCGGACGCGTGCCATCACATGGGAAATTTTTTTGGTACCGAATGGGTACCACCTATCCATGCAGAGCACAATCTCGGCTATCCAAAAATATTTTGGACAGTTCAAATTGATTCTCTCTCTCTCCTCTCACCTAATCACTCTCTCTCCTCCTTTTTCAGACCGTCAGATCACACCTTGGACGGTTGAAATTGTCGAGCTAATACACGTGAGCAATACTCACTCGGCATTGAAAAATTTCACCTCACATGGACCTGCTTTAAAGGTCCCACCTTGGACATCGGCTACACTCCCGAATTGCCCGGCTAAGATTCTCTGTCTGCCACAAATTGAAACCCACCAGTCATTCCATGTCTTCCAAAGGCTAAAGCGTTGCTTCTCTCCAAAACAACTAGCCCAAACGTCTTTTCTTGCCAATTCCCAAAGTCTTTTAGAGCAAAAACAGCAGATTGGGTAAATTTTTGGCCAAAAAACCTAGTGTATATAGCTAGTCTGTCACTTTCAACACTCTAACAATACTATCCATTTTACCTTATCTCTTACTAAAATAATATTTTTTCTTTTTTAAAATATCACAATATATACAACCAGTGTATATATTGTTGGAATATTATTTAAAAAGTTCCAAAACTTATAATACAAAAAATATGTTTATTGCTCATTTATTTATTGAGTTAATTGTGGGTAGGGCTGCTCAAAAAAACCGGTGAACCGTGAATCCGGTCCGGACCGAATCGATCCGTACATTTTGGATTGTAACCGTGGATTAATGGTCCGGACACGGATTCAAAAAATAAAAAACCGTGACTTTTGGATCGGACACGGATTTTGATTTTGAAACCGTGGATTAACCGATCCGGACCGTGAGATTTTTATTATATATAATTTTATCACTTTTATAATTATAGTTATATAGATATAGTTAATTTAGCAGACTTACGGTTTGGTTGTACTATTGTAGGAGTTATGGTGCGAATATTGTTATCTCTATAAAATCTAGGGGGGTAAAGTATTATAAGTGCTACTATATATACTCTCTGTTTGTGAGTGAACCGGAAGTAACTATCTGCTATCCTTTGTGGTAATATAAGTTTGTGTCTTTATTTGTTCAGTTATATAACTATCTGCCTAACTGCCTTTGTTGTTTTTTATTGGGATTTCCAACTTTGAACTTTCTATTTAGTGCATTTGCTACTTGCTAGTGCCTTATTGCCTTTGTTTGTTGTTTTTACGGAATAAGTTGAAAATCCGCGGATTAATCCGGAACCGATCCGTGACTCGCGGTTCGGATTGGAACCGAACCGTGAGACTTTTGGATCGGACACGGATTGTATTTTAAAAAAACCGTGACTCGCGGATTAGGATTGGATTCATGCCAATCCGGACCGATCCGGACTGTGAGCACCCCTAATTGTGGGGGTTATAGGAATTATGTACCCTAATGATTATTAGTTTTATTGTTTATTTTATTGGACCGTTACCTAATTTATGTGGGTACTTATGATATGTAATTGTCTTGTAGTAATTATTTGAAGAAGAGTTTCATATTCTACATCTATATAAAGACCTTATATGCTTTCTTCAAGTTAGTGGAAAATAAGGACGTTGATACAATGGGAAATATTCTCTATTTGAAAGATTCCTCTTCTTGCATTTCATATACTTTTATATTTGGGTTTCATGGGCAATTACGACCGAGACGGTTCATTACCTCCTGGAAGATGTGAACTCTGGATGAGGACGGCTGCGAGCATTGGGTTGGATCCTAGAGTCATTGAAGTCCGCTAAAACCTTCACGTGGGGAGGCAACAATGACTTTAGGACAGTGACTACACGCCTCACAATCTCGCAGACCAGCTTTTCTATTTTCTTCTAATTACTTTGTTTATATTGTCTGTTATTCTTATCCTATTTTATTCTGATTCCTAGAGAAAATTCCTAACATATATCATCTTCCCCAACCTCACCGTCGCCGTCCTTCACCGGACTGTTACCTCGTTGCCGTCGTCATTGCCGTTGCCCTCAATCGCTGTCACCAGTCAAAGAAACCCACTTGAATTGGTCCATTTTTCAGACATAGCCGTTGATCTCCATCGCCCTCGTCGCTGTCGATCGTTGTCATGCGTTGCAAATGTTTCCCACGCCGATCGGTCCAGCAGGAGGAGGAGATCGGTCTAGCAGAAGGAGGAGAGAGAGAGAGAGAGGGAAAAGAATAAAAAATACATGGCTGGTGAACAGTGCTTGGGTATTTTTAGCCCATCACTGTTCATAAATGGGAAATACCTAGGTGTTTACCTAAGCTGTTGGAGGGGGTAATTTGCTCCTTTGGTTAGCCAAATGCCATTTTGGCTTAGCTACTGCTGATGCTCTTATATATGGCCTTTTGGCCAACCCGTTTTCTACTTTTCTCTTTTTTTTTTTTTTTTCAATTTTGGTTGTTTGGGGGATAACACCCAGAACTCCTTCTTTCAAAACTCATTTTTCAATTTAATGAAAGGAGAGGAGAAGTTAAAACTAGGCTGAGAGGAGTTTTTTAACTTTTGATTTTCCAATTTTCTCATATTGATTAACAAAAAGATCTACAAAATGTATTTTAAACATGTCTCACAAACACTACTCCTATTGCAAAATGCATTCTGTATATTTTTCTTAAACACTCCTCCCAAAAAACATTCTGACCATAATCCAAAAAGCCAAAAAATTAAAGATGGAAAGTTAAAAAGTAGGCTTTCAAATACCCCAAAGATTAATTGGAGAAGGATAGGTCCTGTTGGTGGGGACGAGGATCGAGGCCCCATAAAACACAAATTCAAGAAAAGAATCCGTAACAAATGATATGACATGCAATTTGAATTTTCTTCCTTAAAAAACTAGAAAAGAGTAACATAATCATCCACCAACATTAAAGTTTATCTACTTTTGCCTCAAAACATTAATAAAAGAATCATAGTCATCAACAAAAGTTATTAAACGAAGACTGTAACCTAGACCATGATGAATTTTCTTGTTTTGAAAGTTTTTCATGATGGTTTCATTGTCAAGCTCTGATGATAGATGCCCGACTAGGGCTTCTCAGCTAGGACGGTGGTGGATGATTGGAGCCTTGGGTTTCACGTTTTGAACAATGAATTATCAGCAGCTACTCATGTATAACTCAAAATTAACCATTTGAGCTACGTGATTAGGCTAATGGCCGGTTGTTACATTGTTCGTTGGTTTGTGTGAGGAAAATGATATTCCGATTTTAGTTTTGTTTAAAGTTAGTCATAAGGTAAATTCTTAAATATATATATATATATATATATATATATATATATATATATATATATATATATATATATATATATATATATATATATATAGGTTCCACTGCCTATCCAGACTTCGGACTTCCAGACCTCCGTGATCTGAGCATTTTTTTGACTATCCTAACCGTCCAATGTGTTCAGAAGGTGTTGTCAAGGGGTCCTCGCAAAAAATCTTCAAAAAAAAAATACCGGGAAGGGTTTGATCTAAGCAGTTTTTCACAAACTGTATATTTAAAAAAAAAAATGGGAAGGGCTTGATCCAAGCAGTTTTTGGGCAAATCAAGCCCTTCCCGGTATTTGTTTTTGAAGATTTTTCGTGAGGACCCTTGACAACACCTTTTGAACACATTGGACAGTTCGGATTTCCCCAAAACAATTTTTAACGTGAAAAAATTACATTTTTTCTTATTTACGGGAGGTCCTTACTAGAAAATTTGCATATGTATATATATATATATATATGAGGGATCCCCCACTTTGCTAAAGTATCGGACTCACCTTTCCCGATCAAATCTCGACGATCCACAAAAGATCCCCTCATCTATGCAAACAGTTCAAATCTTAAAGTTGGTGAAATTCCACAAAAGACCCCCTCATCTATGCCCCTAATTAAAGTTTAAAACCGCCCTTTAACTCTGCTAAAAGAATGAAGGAAATAACAATTCTACCCTTTAAAATTTGCCCACAGTACTGACCCTCCCCATCTATAAAAATCACCCACATTGACCCCTCTTCTATATAAATTGCCCCACTAACCAAATACTCCTACACTTCTCTTTCCTCTTTCTCCTCCCTTTTTTTTTTTTTTTTTCCTCTCCAAGCATTTACCCACCACTATATCTAGGTCATTGAGGGAACTAACAAATTGCCACACTGCCCCACCACTATAAATTGCCCCACCACCACCATTATACGCACACACCGTATTTCTCCCTCCCTCCCTCTCTTTCTCCATCTATACGTACACACCATCTTTCTCCCTTTCTCTCTTTCTCCATCAATCCGATCTCACCAAGGCCTATTTCCTCCCTCTCGTTCTCCCTCCCTCCCTCCCTCCCTCCCTCCCTCTCTCTCTCTCTCTATATATATATATATAGGTTCCACTTCTTATCCGGACTTTTGATTTCCGGACTTTTGATCTAAAATTTTTTTTGACGATCCGATCCGTCCAATGTGTTCAGAAAGTGTTTTCAAGGGTCCTCGCAAAAAATCTTAAAAAAAAAAAAATACCGGGAAGGGCTTGATCCAAGCAGTTTTCGCAAAAATATATAAATACAGTTTTTGCGAAAACTGCTTGGATCAAGCCCTTCCCGGTATTTTTTTTTTGAAAATTTTCCGCGTGGACCCTTGAAAACACCTTCTGAACACATTGGACGGATCGGATTTTCCAAAAAAAATTTGCAACATAAAAAAAACCAATTTTTTCTTATTTCCGGGAGGTGTGGATGTGAAGTTTTCCGTATATATATATATACAAAAAACTTCCAATCCAAACTCCCGGATTTTAAAACGTCCGGACCTCTACCTTCCCAATTTTTTTTTGAAAATCCGAACCGTTAGATGTGTTTAAAACGTGATTTTAAGGTCCAACGCGAAGATTTGGCAAAAAAAAATACCCGGAAGGGCTTGATCGGGGCAGTTTTTCACAAAAACGCTATATTAGCATTTTTGTGAAAAACTGCCCCGATCAAGCCCTTCCGGGTATTTTTTTTTGCCAAATCTTCGCGTTGGACCTTAAAATCACGTTTTAAACACATCTAACGGTTCGGATTTTTAAAAAAAAATTCGGAAGGTGGAGGTCCGGACGTTAGGTCCGTAAATAGGGGTTTGGATAGGAAGGGGTTCCTATATATATATATATATATATATATATATATATATATATATATATATATATATATATATATATATATATATATATATATATATATTACATTACACAACGGTTTTGTAAAATGTCTCTCTCACAACTGTCCTCCGTGGCAGATTGGAGGGTCTTGATTGAATTTTAATTTCATAATAACATTGATCCAAGGGTTCTTATTACTCCCCATTCAAAATACATATCCCATATAGAATGGATTTTTATTGTACGACCGGGATTGATACTAGGCCAATCTAAGGGATGGGAGCATTCCTGTAAAATCTGAAGGATTTCTATTCCAAAATTGGGAGATGCTTTCTATTCATACAAATGTAATTGCATCCATAGCCTTCGATACGTTAAGATCATAGCCCAAAACTATTTTTGACTTTGATTGGAAATTTGATTTTCAACCTTTGAATGCCTTTTAATTGTTTCCCTTCTAAGTTGATTTTATTCAAAGAGAAAATTTAAATTCCTTAACCTTTGATTTCCTTAACCTATAATTTCAAAATTCGAACGAGATATTCTATGAAAAGGAAGCTTTTTTATTTTGAACCCTTTATCTATATTACAATACAGCGTGGTTTTACATTTTGTCTCTCTCACAACTGTCCTAAGTGGCATATTGAAAGGTTGAGATGAAAAGCCCAATTAAACCCCAAGCTGATCCAACAATCATTCACCTATTTCATTCAAAGTTTGAATCTTCCAAATTCAAACATATAGATGGCTGAGATGACTTAATCCAAGGAGGCGTTATGTTAAGTGAGAAAATTATGGGATTGATTTTTGGGATTGATTTACTTTCCTCTCCAAAGTTCAAAAAAAAAGATTTACTTTCCTATGGTATGTGTTCCTTTCTGTTTTGCATTATTTCGCTTTCCCTTCCCCTTTCCTTCCTCTCTTCTTCCCCTGCCAAATCAGTAAGCAACGTCTCTCTATCTCTCTCTCACTCGAGTTGTGTATTGAGGCTATCTATATTCTGATTTTTGTCCAGGAAGTTTGTTCGAAGTTTTGATTTCGAATAAGAAGACCATATTGAACCACTCTGGAGCTTAAAAAGGCAATTTGAAGAGGTAACATCTTTTTCATTTTCAAAGTTGTTGAACTATATGTTGTTTGAGACAAAGTATTATCAATCCTTTATAAACAAGAAACCCCAGTATTTTTATTTTGATATTTCAATTCCTGGATGTTGTAGCAAACTAAGAATGGGATACATATGAATTGAGTAAGCAAGAGTCAAAGCATTGGAGATGGAAGAACTATATGAAATGGTAATTTGGTAAGTACAATAGCTCGACAAGCTTTTTTTGTAGATTCTTTTTCTTTATATATTAGAACGTTAAATGTTCCTTTTCTTTTAATTTCCAACAATTCTGTATCAATCCTTTTCAAATTTACATTCTTGGGATTTTTTTTAAAAAACCCATGGTTGGTTGTTTTAACAGGCTGGATTCTCATGGTTCTCATGGGGTATTTGCTTTGCCCAGTCTATACGTGTAGCGGAGCGTATATAGACCTGTGAGATTAGTCCAGTGCGGAAACTGCCTTGGACCACCCACTTATCAACAAAGAAAAAAAAAAAAAAAGGCTGGGACTGAGCTCATATGAAAAGCACCAAAGATATGAGATGGAACAACGATATGATTTGGTACCATAGCTCTACAAGCTTTGATAAGAGTATGATACCGCAAGCTACGATACCATGCTCTTTCATTATTGTTTTTCTATCTTTTTTGTGCAAAAATTAAAACCAAAATCTTGCATGCACAGATAGCGTATGTGTTTCATTTTATGAGGTTGCCATATTCACAGGTAAGTGTGATAGTTGACTACTGTATCGTTTTAATGTGCATGGATAGAGGGGAAGATGTACATATGCATATATTGGTTTACAGTCAAATTTTGAGTTGTGGTGTAGCAGTAGACATAGAAGCTAGATTAGTATTTTTAGCATCCAAAGTTTACCAATCATGGATTATTTGTGTATGTGCAAATAACCAGTGTTGAACAAATTAAAATTGTCCAGAAATATAAATTGGTATAAATTGGCAAAAAATTTTTTTGGTCGTATTTTTAAAAATGAAGTCTGTTTTTTAACATTCCGAACAAACTAAGTTTGTTGGAATTTCAAAATTCGAAGAAAGTAGATATACAAGACATTTGCATTCCGTACGCATCCATTAGTTAAGAAGGGTCGCTTCATGCCTCTAGGCACGGGCAAACCCTAGTATATATATATGGGTACAACCATTTTTCAAATCTCAATTACATTGTAGGGTCAACTATGAACTGGGAAATAGATTTGAGCGATAACTTCTCTCTTCATCCCTTGCCCTTAAACTTCTTCACAGTGACTGTAACGACCCGCCCTGGCTGACCTGCTAACTCTTAGCCTAACCACATGGCTCAAAAGGTTAATCTCAAGTTAGCAGCAACGGGTGGGACAAACCTTATATATTACCTCACATTTCTATAGCTACCCGATGTGGGACTAGCTAGAGGAATATCACAATCTCCCCACCTTGTGATGGGGCATCATCGTTGCATTGGCTAACTTTTAGCTTAACCACGTGGCTCAAAAGATTAACCTTGAGTTAATAGTAGTTGGTGGGACAAACTTGATATATTACCTCACATTTTTATAGCTACCCAATGTGGGAACAACTGAAGGGATATCACAGTGACCCAAAACAACAGCAATACCATTTGGTCTCATTCCAATCAAGTTTTCCAACATTGCTCGTTGGGGCAAGGGGTCGGTCCCGGTCCCGGTCGAGTCCTTCTCTCCAATTAGCTGCAGGCAAAAAAATGTGAGTATGATTTTGATCAATCTTGTACCGGTGCATCATATTGTGAGACCTACAAATCATTTCACATATTTGGAACTGTATTCCTAGCGAATCAAGAGGTTAGAGGCTCCGCTCTAAGCACATGAAAGATGTGCGTCTTGCATGATTGACCTCTTTATTGGTTAATTTCATCATATTTTTGTTTGATAAATCAAATGTCCGAGCCAATTTACACACACCTCGACTAATCTCACGGGTCCAATGCATATTTGTCAAGAGCCCAATTATAATTGGAGCAAAGCTCCGTATAAATTAGTCCCCCAAAATTTATAGCATTTGAAAAGTTTCATGTCTTTATCACCGGGCTAACCGCTAGAGTATATTGGTTTCATTATGTTGATCGAGGATTCGAGGAGAATAAAAATATATGGAGAGCACCCATGCCGGAACCAATAATCATATGGAGAGAAAGAGCTTGTATTTTATTGCAAGATTTTAAATTCATTATTGTTTTGATGGGGACACATCAAGACATGATTTTTGTCAAAACCCATTATCTAATTATTTGTTGATTATGAACTAGTAATTACCTAATCATTAGCTTTTACTTTCACACAATTGGTCATCTCTGGGATTTGGTGATCACTACCACTGAATAACTACTCATTTTGTCCGAAGTACTGCAGGAATACCTTTGGTGTGTGATTTGTGAAATTTGAACGGGTGCATGAGAAGAGTACCTGGATTTCAGGGAGGAGTTGAAAGGCATAAATGTTACTAGGAGTTAGGGACGGAGGTAGGAATTTCACTACGCAGGATCGAATTTTTTTCTAAAGTACTTTGCAAGTGCTAGCCTATATATAATTTACAGGAATTTTTTCCCTATATAATATTAAAGGATTCTTTTTTTTTTGCAGGGGCGACCGCCTCTACTAATCTCCCTCTGGCTCCATCCCTGCTATGAGTTGAGATGGATTTAATTAAAGTGATCTTTGATATTGTGCCAAAATGACACCAAATCAACACAAAAACATTTGCTATTTCTCTTTTGACTTTTTGACACTTTATAGCACCTCGAAAAATAACTTTGACAAATTCATTTTGACACAGTCTTAGAACCCATAATGTATGCCTCATACTCGTCGTCAATCTTCTTGGTGGCTTCAAAGTTGACTTGCCTGTGGTGTCCAAACACGTGTCCTCCATGAGTATACGGGAATCTATACACTTAATGATGGGCCTCACATAACTGTGAGATAGTAAAATACTGTGATATCACATGTTGGTGACCCAAGAATACCCAATAAATTTTGGATGTTTTTTTTTTTTCTCTTGACCTATATTTAACGAAGTCTCAACAAATGTGAGAGGGGTTGATTTGCTATTCTATGGTGCCTTGCATCAGCCATCAGGAGCTCACAAGCACCTACCCACTTAAATTTTTTGCAATGTAAAAATCACAAAATCCAGATTTATACACATGCCAAGTTCATCCATTCAAGATAGATTGTTGAACTTCATCCTCTTCGATACATGGAGAGATAAAATAGCTGGTGGTATTCTAGCAAGTAAAGAATTATGTGTAACAAACTTTTTAAAAAAATAGCGTTTTATTTCCCAATTAAGGGGTTCTGTGAGTGTTGGGCATGGTTGTGGGGTTCATTCCGGGTCCTGTGCATGGTTGTGGGGTCCATTCCGGGTCTTGTTGTTTGATCCGAACCATTGATTTTGTTCGTCTCATCGAGTATATATACCACACTAAAATTCAAGTTGATTGGATATGGGTAACTATTTGATCAGGCACCATATAACTTGCAATTTTGTATAAATATCACCTACAACAGTTTCTTTAACTGTTTCATTTCCTTGGAAAATGCAGTCTGAAAACATAGTCACCGAAGTCCGATCAACCCGTCGTTTAATGTGGTATACATATTCGACGAGATGAACAAAATGATCGATTCACAATGAGACACAGAGGGGCCCCCACAACCGCACACAACATGGGCATTGTGCATCCCGCTCCCTTCTGATAAGTTTAATTACTCATCTGACCGTGTCGTGCCGAGTCAAAAAATATATTTATAAAACTAGGAATTAATTACTACTCCAGTGAATAGTGGCTTACTTCGAGTGTCGATTCGCTGAGACAGATTGACTAAGTAACAATGATTTCGATTAATCTCTAAATTAATTCTAAAGGAGCAATTTGTTGATGTTTGATTTTGGAAAGCTAATTAACTAAAGAAAATTGAAGTTAAATGAGACAAAAACGGTGAAGAAAAATTCTAGGGTTTGGAATCCACTCTTACCATATAACCATGCATTTGCATAAATCAGATTTCTATTCGAATCAATAAATAACTATCGCTAGGGCTTGCAATCCCTATCGATAGTCAGCAAGAAGATATTTGTGATTGTTAAAAGACATAGACTATACCATAGCATGAACCGTCTCACTGGCATGGTGTCACGCCACCCAACGGACGATCAGTCTTACGAGCATAATCTATCTCGGAACTCCAAAGACAACATTGAAAACAATTATATGAACCGGTATTTGAAACTGCAGGTACAAATATGCAACTGATTGAAAGAATAAAAACAATTTCATATACTGAAATAAATTTTGGTCATATAATTCGATCGGAATGAAAATCCTAGTTTATGCAAAATACATGTTACTTGGAGTGAGGCTTCATCGCTACCCCTAGAAGGGAGGTTTAGCCCGCCATTAGAGCTGCAGGCACGCAACCCTTCTGGTTTTCTTTTTCTCTGATGATGATGCGTGGAAAGAGAGACCCTAAGCCAACCCTATTTTGTGGCCTATATACTGGTAGTTCCCAACCCAATCAATTGACTCCAATTCAAGGCCCCACTTTCTTTAGTGTATCAGCCGAGATTAGGGAAAACTTCCTTTTTTTTTAATCATACTCTAAATCCCAGTTGGCAATTCCATGCACCTGTTTCCTTTCGTATATAATTGGCTGATTTTTTTTTTTCACGGCAAAAGAAATTTTATTAATATTTGAAAACGAATTTCAAATATTCAGTGGAACCATGGGAAGACGGCATCATGACGCCAAAGAGACATCCCACCCTCTCCGTGACAATACTTGGCTGAATTTACTTGCAATTGCTAGTGGGATCCTCCACTTGAATTAATCATATCACGGGCTTCGCTTTGATATCAAATAAAATTCGATTTGACGCTTTTTTTATATTGCCTTCAAATACCTACAACACGCAATAAAAAAAATTAAACTCCAAGTAACAATATAAACAGACCTAACAATGATAAATTAGAACATTTACTGCCTATCATCATCTGTCCCAAATTGCTGGTTCTTCTTTCTATTTATAGATGTCCCAAAGTAAATGGTTATTTTGAAAAATTAACATAAAAAGTTGTACGACAATACTTTGTTGTCCTAACTTTTCTACATTTAAGTGTTATTCACATCTGAAAATGGCTAGACATTTAAGTGTTTTGTTCTACATTTAAGTGTTTTGTCCTAACTTTTCTACATTTAAGTGTAATGTTATGTTATGTTCTTCTTTCTATTTAAGTGTTATGTTACTTTTTTGTCCTAACTTTTTCTACATTTTAGTTCATGTCATTTTTTGGGAGCTCTTTTTCTCATTTTTATTTTCAGTTTTTGACCTTTTGGTTGTTTGAATGGTAGAGCTAAAACACATTTTAGCCAAAACTCATTCTCCAATTTGATGAAAGTAGAGGAGAAGTCAAAAAGCTCCTCTCCTTCAAAATGTATTCTACATATATCTCTCAAACACTACTCCTGTTACAAAATGTATTCTGCGCATTTCTCCCAACCACTTATACCAGATTCAAAGCACATTCTCATCATAATCCGAAAGGCCAAAAAGTTAAAAAGTTAAAAATGAAAAACTGAAAATGAGGCTTGGGAGCCACTTTTCTACTTTACATTTTTAGATTTTGGGGTTTTGGATGTTTGGGAGACTTGTGCCAAAATGACTTCTCAAAAAATGGGTTTTCCATTTTAGACTTTAGAGAGGAGAAGTGAAAAAGAGGTGGTGAGGAGCTTTTTGACTTCTCATTTTTCACTTTTCTCATTTTCATTAAGAAAAAGACCCACAAAATGTATTTTAGGCATATCTCCCAAACACTACTCCTGTTACAAAAAATAAAAAATGAAAAGCTGAAAATGAGGCTTTTAGTTTGTGGCCTTCCTCCTGAGTTTTCTCTTTTATGCACTTTTGTTATACTTGGACATTTTGGGCCTTACTCTTAACTTTATTCTCATGATATATGATGTTCTTTTAGATAAAAAAAAAGTGTTATATCAATAAAGCATTAAATAGGGACAAATTGAGAAAGTCTAACACCAATTAAATTCTCCGCAATTTTACTCATAAAAGTTCGCTTCTCATAAAGGGCAAGTAAATTGGGACGGAGAGAGTCGAACTATAAACAAGTAAATCATGTATGTGTGTTCTTTTAGTTGCTTTTGCAATCCTATTGGGATTAGGCGTTTTTTTTTCTTTTCCCCTGACCGTCTCCCAAAAAGGTCTATTTCTTTTACTTTATTCTTAGGGTAGTGTTAATGCCAAAACCATTTTTGTTTGTACCAAAACCATTTTTGTTTGTGCCAAAAATGCTGTGCTTAAAAACCTTGTACCATGTGCAAGGTACAAGCCTTTTGTGCACTACAGTTTTGGCACAAACAAAAATAGTTTTGGCATTATCATTTCCCTATTCTTACTATCAATGAATTTCTTACTCTTAAAAAGGGTCAAAAATGCTTTTTTCCCCTCACAAGTCACAGGGACACTTTACCAACATTTACAGAGCATGTGCATGGGATAGGAAATTAAGTAAAGATGCTGCATCAATTCAAATCCATATACAGTTCAAAAATTCAAATCCATATGGATGTCACGTGCATAGAGAGATTAATTTATATATATAAATTGAGGATTGTTTACCTGATTAGGAGGCCTTAACTAACCACCTAACTACCAAACTAACATCTATATACTAAATGATATGCCTAAGGCATATATGATGAAGTTTTCCTTTTGAACTTTTATAAACGTGTATATTGGGTTAATGATGGCGTTGTCATGGTGGTCAATGTTCGAGACTTCGAAATTTACTCGCTTAGGTACTTTCAATTTTTATGCGGCCAATTCATTTGTGCGTATGTAAGTTTGCTCAAATATCCAAGTTATATATCAAAATTGTTAATGATTACTTTTGTACCAAATGCACTTTATCCATTATATATCCACGAGAACCATATCCATTATATATCCAGTATCCACACATGTGAGAAGGTTTAGATAATAATTAACAAAATTGGAAAGCAGACTTTGTTGTTTACAATTATGGTAACAAACGAGTGGTACACACCACTATGCCAGTTGTACTCTTTCCAATGCATTTAGTATATCATTTAGCTCAATAATTATTTAATTATCGTTTTGTTTTTTGTCATTCGTCATTCCTAATCTAATACATGGGAGAGGATGGTACGAGACTCGATCCCGAGATGCAGTGTGGGGAATCCAAGAGCTCTACGCATGAGCTAGCCATCATTTGCTATTTAATTATCGTTTAGATTACTTCTTAAAAACATAATCATTTTAGAATATGTGTATGATGAAATTACAATACATAACGAGGAATATTGGTCATAAAAATGATATCACCTAACGCTACAAATTTATTTATGTAGGAAATTCTGAATATGATGTAACATTAACAGGATTTTTTTTTAAAAACCCATTCCTATTCTTGTTTTCTTGGATTTACAACACATGTTCTGAGCAACAAAATGGGATTCTGGACGTGCTATGGGGCTCCTGTAACTTATCCATGCCAAACATCTTATCCATGCCAAACATCAGATCGATGAAATTCATTTATTTCCGCAATTTTTTTTATTATAAAGGACCATTGTGTTCCGACGTGTGGTTGTTATTCCCTCTGTTCCTTTTTTATTGTCGAGATTTTTATTTTAGACTGTTTTTTAAAAAGTGTGGTTTAAAAAATTAATAGGTAAAATTTTGTAGGATAGGTTCTTTGTTCAAGTCAAAATAAAATCAACTTCGGAGAGGCAAACAATAGCTAATGACTGAATTAATAACAAGTGATCAAACGAGAATAAGAGAGGGAGAGTAGGGGTGAAGGATTAAGCCAAGTATACAGAAAGAGAAGGCAGCAACGTTCAGTTCATTCCCCTTAAGATCGTCATCATCCTCATAATCACAGTTCTAGATTAAAAATATGAGCTCGCGAGCTCTAGCAAGAACCAATGCTCTTGTTTCCAAAGCTCAGGGTCAATTTCTCTCTCTAGAATTTCCGTGCTTAAGGATGAATCAGAAGATCTCTCTGGAATTTGTGAAGGAATGTCCCATATTTATAAGGGTCTGCACCCAATCATGGGGCAGCAGACGTTTTCCCCAATAATATGGTGACACGTGCTCTCTCCGTATACCTGGGCGACGTGGGTGATGTCACTGGCCGTTAGGAAGCTTCCTTTAGGTCATTCCAGTGCATCGTTTTCCCTCGCGGCCACCCTTAATCCCTCAAAGCCACCAAACCACTTGTATCTCCCCTGTTCCCGCTGTGTTAGCCATGGTCGCGAGCCCTTTGGCTCGCGCCAAGACCTCTTTCGAGCTCATATCGACTTCCCTTTCCCTGCCTTTTGGTCAGGTGCCGTCGCGAGCCTAGTTCGCATGTTCGCGGGAGTGTTCACTCTTTCCCGTCGCGTCAATCCCCTTCGCCGAGGGTCTCGCGAGGGGTGAATCTCTTTCTGGTGATGTTTCCCTTATTGAGGGCCTCCCTCTCTGGGAGTAATAGAAGTTTTGGGCATATTATACCGCGAGACTTGCTCTTCGCGGTGTCTATTTACTGATTGCTAAGTTCGGCTGCTGTCTGACGTGTCTCTTGTAATCTCACTCAAGCCACGGGGCTGCCCATTACAGGTTGGTCAATTACCACGTCACCAGACGCGCTGACCTATCCTACATAAGCCCCTCGTGCGAGCGTGATTTCGCGGCGCGTGTCTCTTAACGCGTTGAATCGCGCGCGTGCGATGTCAGCAGAGTCTGTCGTTTTAGCATTTCCCCCCAAAAGGTGATTATTCCGAGTTTCGAAGTTTTGCAGGCCGATTGGACTGCTGGTGTCGTTTCGACCGCTTACTTACCGTTGATGACAGAGGGGCTAGGTCTATAAATACCCTTTACAAGGCAAGATCGAGTTTTTTTTTTTCCTTCTTATCTCCTCCAAACTCACCTGTGCCGATTAACTAAAAGAAAGCAAATCCCCCATCTTTATTCCTGCTCCAGACCTTCTTCGAAACCCTAATCTCCCTTCCCTACATTGATCATGTCTCGATCGAGAAGGTACGAATCCGATACTGAGGCTCTTCTGGCAAAAACATCGCTCCCTCCTGCTAGTGAATGGAGGAGGGCTCCATATCTGAAGTCAGAGGGTGACACTTTCTGGGCCAACATCCAGAACTACGTTCCCCTTCGAGGTAACCCTAATGCTCAGCGCCTGTTGCTTTCTGATGAGGTTAGTGCTTCAGAGGCAGACATGGTCGACCCATCTTCGCTGGTGAGGCTGAGGATCGAGAGGGGTGACTACCCTTTCTCGCAGGTTCAGTATAAGGCCAGTATTCAACCCCCAAGGGATTGGGGCGACTGGGTGGCCACCATCCTTGAAAATTTTGAATACAGAGTAATTTTAGACAGAGTGGGTTTACTGAAGACCGTACAACTCTCGCGGTACCTCGTCGCGAGCCGCCCTCAACGCGACCTTGATTTCGCGGTGTCTCGCTGGAGCCCCACCAGTCATTCCTTCATATTCCCTTTTGGAGAGGCCAGCCCAACTCTTCTAGACACAGAAACCCTAATGGGCCTCCCCACTCGCGGCGAATACCACTACGATCCCTCCAAATATCCCTCTGACGCTGAGACGGCGATTGAATTCATAGAAAATGAGTTCAAAGCTGCTGGCGAGTATGGTTCGCGTTATGACAACGCGGGGAAACTCCGAGCTCCTCCAAAAGCTAACAAGACAACCTGGGGTTCTTGGCAGCGGTACTGGTTCCGCGATGTTGCCCCTGTCGAGGTGGATGGGCAGCTCGCGATGACGGTGAGCACCTATCATGGAGGTCCGTTGTCCCTGGCGATTTTTCTGGTTCAATTCCTATCCCTCTTCCTCTTTCCTGACCTTCCACACGAAGGTCCCCGTCGTGAGATGATTCCTCTCGCGGCGGTCCTCGCGTCAGGGAAGAAGCTCCCCATGGGTCCCATGTTCTTGGGCCACTTCTATCGTCAGCTGGATCGTACCGTACAAGATTTTGAGCGATCGATGGGGAGGTATGAGATTACTTCCATGGTTCACATCCCCTTCCTTCTTGCCTTCTTTTATGAATATTTTCCAAAGGCTGCCCCTTCTCCCCACGATCTCCCTCCTTTGAAGTCTGTCCAGGAGAGGAATGCCGCCGGAGAGATCATTCGTGATGGCAAGGGCAAGCCCATCTTGCGACTGAGCGAAAGGGTGCCAAGGATCATGAGGTGGAGCAAGACCTCCCCAAACCGCCTGTTCGAGGACTGGTGCGACGAGATAACCTCTTTTAACCCTCGTCCCTACGAGCAACCTGCCGATGGCGCGCTAGGCCCAGCTGTCTTTTTGGAGGACACCGTCGTGGATTTCCAGAGCAAAAACATCCGCTCTCATAAGCTGGATCTCCTCGCGTGGGTTACTCCCGGCTATCTACCGACTTTATCCGCCGAGGGTCCTGTTCTGGTGCTGTATAGGGCTGATAGGCTCCAAATACAATTTGGGTATGACCAAGGCGTTCCTCGCGGGCCTCCTTCCCCACCCAAGGATTTCTTTACTGGGATTCGTCGCCTTCTCAAGCCGTTCAACCACGAGCTTACTGCGGATTATGGAGGAGATAGGATTATTCCCAGCTCCAAACGTAAAGCAGCATTTACCCCCGAGAATAGGGTTTATTGGGCAAGAAACCTGCAGTCCTTTATGGACTTTGTGTTGACTCCGGCGGTGGTGCCTTCTGCGGAGCCCATTTCGAAGAAGGACTTAACTCTCCGGACTTTCAAGCCCGGGAAAGATTCTGACTGGCGTGGTCCCTATTCCTGTTGGGTAAAAGGCACCATGATTCCTCTGGACGTGATTAATGCCATCCCCCTTCAGAAGATCCGCCCTGCGGAGCACATGGTAGTTCCTACACCACAGCACCTCACTGTTCAAGACAAGAGGAAGACCAAGAAGCGATCCCCTCTGCAGCTAGAGCATGCCCCAAAGAGGGCAAGGGTAAGACCTTTTACTCCTTTCTTTGTCCCTGCTTTCCTTAGAGAGCCCTTCACGCTCTTACTGACTTGTTACTGTTCCTCAATCTTTCAGGGCCCTTCGCGGAAGGGTCGAACAATGGTGGGGTCCTCCTTCTCGACCGCGGAGCCCCCATCCCAGGCCGGGCCAATGATTCTAATCGATCAAGGTAACATCCCTGAATGGTGCTTCCCCAGCTTTCTGCAACTCTCTCCTTTTTGTGTACTTACGATATTTGCGTATTATCTTTCAGATGAGAAGGCTCAATCGCCCAAGGTCACTACAGATGCCCAGAACGTGCCTCTCGCGAATTCTCCCGCTCGCGATGTTGCTCAATCAACTTCTTCCACTGCTCCCCCTCAGGAGGGGGTTTCAAAAGAGGACGTTCCTGAGAAGGAGGGGGGCACCTCGCAGCTTACTGAGGGGCGAGGTCAGGGCACTCCAGAGGTTGATGAATTCAATGCTATGGACATCGCGAGTGACATCGCGAAGGTGATCGTGCAGGAGGTTGGTGGGCCGAGTGATAAATTGGAGGTAGCGATGCGAACAGAGGAAGCTGGAGGCTCTGGGGAAGGGACTGCGATCACAAAAGCAGAGCCTGCACAAGAAACTGAATCACCAGCGAGCTCCCATGGGGCTGATCCTTTCCTTCTAAATCAAAGTCCGGTCGCGGGTGACTCAGTCTCGATGAAAAAGAAGAAGAAGTTGAGGAAGAAGATAGTCAAACCTCCTTCTTCTCCTTCGCGAGATAGAACTCCTTCGCCGCCTCATGATGAGGACGTGGTGCAGATTCCTTCTTCTACAGATAAGAGCACAGTTGGCTCCAAACCCGTCCCCGGGTCAGTTATCAGTGAGAGCTCAGACATGGACGATCTCGGCGAGAGTGGGGATGATTGTGAGGAGGTCTCTGGAGACTCCCAAGGTAAGTGCAGCAGTGACATTTTTGCAGGGATGGAGGACATTTTTCATCTTCCCTCTTTTACCCCTTCTAAATTGCTAACGCCAAGCCATTCTTATCGCTCAGAGCCCACTCGCGAAGAAGATGATCAGGGAAAGCAGCTCTTGAAAGAGAAGGCTTCGGAAGGTGAAGATCAGAGAGAGCAGCCCTTGAAAGAGAAGGCTTCAGAAGGTGAAGACCAGGGAGAGCAGCTGTCAGAGAAACAAAAGGACTTAAGTGGTTCCCAGACTGAAGCAGAGGCATCTGGCCCTGGACTTCCCCATCATTCTCTTTTTTCTGATACACTAGGCAGCTCTCGATGGAATGTTAAAGCATCAAATGCCCCAGTCCTTCACGTTCTGGAGAAGCAATTCCCCTTTACCTTCACAAACTTTTCTGCCAGCCGTGTCGTAGGTGGATCACTTCTTGACATCCTTGGCGAGATGGTGTTGTCTCTGCAGAGGATAAGGGTGAGGGACTTTTCTGACGAAGAGTATGAGGACATGGCTTCTTCGATCATAGACATGGAAAGGTTTGGCCTTGACCTCAAGTGGCTTCGTGATTACCTGAGCAAAGTTCGTACCACGAAGATGTTATTCTCGAGCCTTTTCAAAGTCCAGGCCAGTGCAGCTCAGATCGCCGAGGCGAAAGAGACGTGCGAGAAGCATAGGCAACTGCTCGCAGAGGCTGAGGAAAAGGCTGCTGTCTTGGAGGCAAACCACAAAGTGCTGGTCCAGCATCACCAAGCTTTGGAGGCTCAACCAAAGACCACGCTAAGTGACGTAGCACCTGTTCTCCCACCCTTGGATTCGTTCTCGCAGGAACTCCTAACATAGTCGTTCTTCTTTTTTTTTTTTTAAAGCCCCTCTCCTGGGGCAGCAAACTTTGTACTCGTAACATTGATATCAATAGAATCCCTTTTAGCAATTTGTCTATGAATTCACTGCTGTTACAACTCGTTGTATGGTCATAAAGGGTAGCAAATAACAAGTCTCCTCTTGTATGCTTTTTATTTGCTTTGTGTTTCCCTTTCATCTGCAACGCTTCACAGACTTGAGGGTGTTTTCAACCTTCAACGTTAGTTATTCCAAAGAGATATTTTCACTTTGGTTCCCATTCATTTGTGGGGGATGGCCGTCGCGAGGGTATTCCAACAATTAAGTTAGTATTCCAAAGTGAAGAATCACTTGTGGCTCCCATTTATTTCGCAACACATAAAAGCCTAAAATTTATGGCCGTCGCGAGGGCATTCCAACAATTAAGTTAGTATTCCAAAGTGCAGAATCACTTTTGGTTCCCATTTACTTCGCAACATTTAAAGGCCTCGCGTATGAGTAAGCACAACATCTTTGTACTCCTTTTTCTCTTCGCGAATGGTGAATTTTCCCCTTGTGCTAACATAAATTTATGCCGCGAGGTCACCACTTTATTCTATCACCTTCCTCTGCTTCTAACATGTTCAAATAATTAATGAAGCATAAGTTTTTTGAAACAAAGGGATAGTATTTCTCATTCATCATTTCAATCGATATAGTTCTTCCCAAGGGACGTGTCAAATCATCGTCCCTGGGTTACATCTGATCGTGAATAAGTAATCAAAGACAAGACATTAAAAGACAACCTAAAACTTTGCATAAGCTAAGGGTAATACTTCTTGATGTACTTCGCGTTGATTGGTCCTGTGAGAAATCCGTCGCTGACCCTTGCGAGCCTGTAGTACCCACTTTCTGCAGCTTTGATCACCTCGTAGGGACCTTCCCACTTTGGTGTGAACTTTGGTAACTTCAGGTTCTGCATGACCCCAGGGACTGACTTCCATACTAGGTCTCCCACCTTGAATTCTCTCGCGAGCACACTCTTATTATAGTACTTGGCGACAGACTGCCAGTACTTCTCTTGGTTTTCAGCCGCGACCTCCCTTCTCTCTTCCAATGCTTCGAGGTCAGCTCTTCTTTCTCCTTCAGTTACCTCAGTGGATAGCGCGAGACGTGCAGATGGCACGCTTATCTCTGCGGGCAACACTGTTTCAGCCCCATAAACCAAACTGAAGGGACTCATACGCGTAGGCTTCCTCTTAGCCGTTCTGTAAGCCCATAGAGCGATTGGGAGGTGCTCCGCCCAAGATCCTCCTTTCTCGTCCAGGTGTTTGCTCAGAATCCTGACAATAGACTTGTTGGTAGCTTCTGCCTGCCCATTTCCTTGAGGGTAATGGGGAGTTGAAGTTTTCTGCTTTATGCCATAGGATGCGAGCAGTTGCTTTACTTGTCTGTTTACAAAGGGGGTTCCGTTATCAGAGAGGATCACCTTGGGAATTCCAAATCTGCAGATTATGTGCTCTTTGATGAAGTTGGCCACCACATCACCCGTTGCACGTTTTAAGGGAACTGCCTCTACCCATTTCGTGGTGATTTCTGTTGCCACTAAAATCCATTGATTTCCTCGCGAGGAGGGATGGATAGGGCCAATCAGGTCCATCACCCACGTATGGAAAGGGTAGGGCGCTCGAATGTGATGGAGCTCAACGGAGGGTGCATTCACCTTATCTCCGTGTTTCTGGCATGCGTGGCATCTGCGAACATAACTTTTGCAGTCTCCCTCCATTCTAGGCCAGTAGTAACCAAGATGTGTGATCTGTTCGTACAACTTCCTTCCCCCAGGGTGTTCCATCTCGTGTACCTTAGCCAAAACCTCCTCTGCCTCATTGTTTGATAAGCATTTGAGAGGGATGTGGTCAAGGGCCCTTCTGTAAAGCTGATTGTCTTTAATGAAAAACCTCTTCTCGCAGCGTTGCACCTCTCGGATTCCGCTGCGGTCCATGGGCAGAGCCCCTTCTTTCAGATAATCAACATATTTTTGCCTCCAATCTGTTTCCTCACTCGAAAAGTTGCACTCGTGCTCGATATCGTGAAGTGAGCAGTTGGGGCACCCTCTAAGTGTGGTCGCGGCATCGTCCTTCATCGTAGGCCAATAGTAACCTTGCCGCTGAACCCTCCTGTACAGAGCGATGTCGTTCTCACCACATGTTTCTTCATGAACCTGGCTCAGCAGCTCTTCAGCCTCCGTGCTGTCAATACACCTCGCGAGCCATCCTTGTGGGCCGCGAAAGTACAGTTCTCCTTTCAGAATGGTGAATGGTGATAGAGCCATCATAGGGATTTCTCCACTGCCCGTCGCGATCTGCGTTTTGATGGGTTCGCGCCAGTCCCGACCTTTGGGACTCTTACATTCTTCAACGAATGATGGTTCAGTCCTCTTCGTGATTTTGATGGCCACCGCGTCCCCTTCAAACTCTGTCTTGGCCCCCAAAGTAGCCAAAGCGTCAGGGAACCTGTTCTCAGACCTTGGCTTATGAACAATGCTAACATCGTCAAAGTCTTTCCTGAGCCTTTGAACGGTTGCCCTATATGGCGCGAGGTTAGTTTCTTTTAGGGCATAGACACCCTCACTTTGCAAGATTATCAGCTTTGAGTCCCCTACGATTCTGAGTCTTTTAATTCCCTTTTCCCTGGCCGCGAGCAGTCCTAGGATGAGTGCCTCATATTCTGCTTCGTTGTTGGAGCATTGGAATGCTAACTTGTATGATAAGTACTGCTTTGCGCCGCGAGCGCTTTGAAGTGTGACTCCTGCACCAGCTGAATGTCCTCCTGTTGCCCCATCGAAGCTTAGAGTCCAGCTTTCTTGCTCAGAGCTGGCTGCTAATGCTTCGAAATCATCTCCTGGCAACGAGTCGTTTAAAGGCTCACATTCTCCACTAGGAAATTGGGCCAACAGGTCTGCGAGAGCCTGGCATTTGATCGCTCGCGGGGCTGTACACTCTATATCGAACTCCGCGAGAGCCAACAGCCACTTCGCGGCCCTTCCATTAAGCACAGGGCGAGAGAGAAGATACCTCATGGGGTCATTTTTGGTCACGAGCTGCACCTTAAATGAAAGAAAGTAGTGCCTGAGCTTCTGTGCTGTAAAAACAAGTGCTAGACAGTAACGTTCGATTGGAGTATAGCGTTCTTCTGCCCCCTGCACCTTGCGACTGATGTAATACACTGGTCTTTCAGTTCCTTCAACTTCTTGAGCCAACAATGCCCCAATTGACCTCGCGGTGGAGGTGAGGTATAAAATCAATGGCTTCCCCTTCTGCGGCGAAACCATCGTCTGAGGTGAGGTTAAAACATTTTTTACCTGCTCGAAGGCCAGCTGGTGCTTATCTTTCCATTCAAATTTGACTTTTCCCTTCAGCAAATCACCTAACGGTGCAGTGATTTCTGCTAGGGCAGGGATAAATCTTCTTAGGTAGGACACCTTCCCCAAGAATCCTTTAAGGGATCGCTGAGAATGGGGTGGAGTCATGCTCGAGATAGAGTGAATCTTGGACTCATCAGCATCAATGCCATGTCTGTGCACCAAGAATCCCAGAAACTTTCCTGCTGTGACTCCAAAGGCACACTTAAGTGGGTTCATCCTCATGTTGAATCTTCTGCATCTCTTGAACACTCCTTCAAGGTCTCGCAGGTGTTCCGTTTTATACTTTGACTTCGCGACGAGGTCATCGACGTAGACCTCCACCGAGTGATGAATCATATCGTGGAAAATTGCTGTCATAGCCCTTTGATATGTCGCGCCAGCGTTCTTAAGCCCAAATGGCATCACGGTATAGTAGAAATTTCCCAAGGGGGTTCTGAAAGCAGTCTTTTCCGCGTCTTCAGGTGCCATTTTGATTTGATTGTATCCACTGAATCCATCCATGAAAGAGAACATTTCATGGCCGGCAGTGGTATCAACCAAGGTGTCAATGTGAGGCAATGGCATTTCATCCTTTGGGCAAGCTTTGTTGAGGTCGCGGAAGTCCTCGCAGACCCTGATTTGACCATTCTTCTTCTTTACTGGTACGATGTTGCACAACCAAGTTGGGTATTGGATAGGTCGGATGAACCCTGCACTTCTGAGCTTCTCTACCTCTTCTTTAATCTTTTCCTCCAAATCTGGGTGGTACTTTCTCTGTGGCTGCTTCACTGGCTTAGAGTTTGGGAATACGTCGAGGTGGTGAGTCACGAGCTCTGGATCCAAACCGGGCATCTCGTCGTAGTGCCAAGCAAATACATCGCTGTACTTGCGAAGCAAAGCAACCAGATTAGCTCGAGCAGTGGGCTCCAGCGACTTACTAACAAACACAGGCCTCGCGGGGCCCACTCCCTCTCTCAAGTTTACCTCCTCGAGCTGTTCCAACTGGGGTTTTGGTTCGTCTTGCATGCATTCAGGGGCTGGCTCAGGTTTGTCGATCATCTCAAGCCCTTCGCCCTCTCCTTCTACGTCGCGGGGGTCAGAAGCCTCACAAATGCTTTCTGACCCCTGTGACCGTCATAAGTGGTACACAGTCTTCCCCCCTTCGCTAGTCTTTATGATTTTGCGAGGGGTCAATCTGTCAAACACCGTGGAACGCTTCGCGGGGCTTGGCTCTGATGATTCATCTTTGATGTCTTCCCATTTTGGGATTTTTATCCCGACGGGCCTCGCGGTGATAGCCTCGCAAGCTTCTTCCACCTCAGAAAAGTACACAGCGTCTGAAAGGTGAGCTTCACAGGCCTCAAAGGGCCTCTCGGTGGCAGGTACAGTTACCTTCTTTCCAGCCCAAATGCCCTTGAGGCACTGGTGATAGCTCGATGGGACCACCGCGTACTTGTGCATCCATGACCGTCCCAAGATTACATGGTAATTGGTTGGCCCTTCGATTATGTGGAACTTTGTTGGTGAGCGAATAGGTCCAACAGCGAGATCGAGCACGATGTATCCTAGGGAAGGTTTTTTCTCTCCACCAAAACCAACTATCCCCACTAATGACTTAACAATTCGTGGCTCTGGGATGTCCAGCTTCTTCAACGTCTCGAGGGGCATAATGTTGATCGATGCCCCTCCATCCAGAAATGCCCGTTTAAACTCCATACCATTGATGTAAGCAGTGACAAACAAAGGTCTGTTGTGAGAAAATGGGACCTTCTTGTCTGCATCCGAGAATGCTATGGTGTTGGAGTCCTCGCGGATGGTCCTCGCGACGGAGCCTCCCTCCACCACACACGCCTCTTGGCTCTGGTTAGCTATCCCCAAGATGGCCTTGGTCATCTGTACTCGCGAGCTGGGGGAAAAGCCCAACCCATCATAAAAGGTTTTGAATTTATGGCTGCAGGACAAGATCTTATGCCTTTCTTCCTCACTTACTTCCACCGTTGGTTGATCATAGCTCGCGATCTCTTCAATGTGATCATAGAAGGAGGTCATATACACCTCTTCATCTTCATCTTCCATTTCGTACATAAAATCATAATACCCACCATTGTGGCATTCCGCCATCGCGACCCCTTCCCCGTGCTGGGGGTATGGCCTGTCGCGGACATCTCTATTTATGCCAATCCTCAATTCGTTATTGTCTTGCTTTTTCTTGAAAATTTCTTTGAGTGTCCAACAATCACTCGTTGGGTGCTGGACTCTCCTGTGAAAGATACAGTACCTCGGGTTCACACGGTCATGGGGGGTTGGTTGAACTTCAACCTCTGGTAGCTTAAGACATCCATCCGCGACCCACGCATTAACGAGGTCCACAACCTCTTCCATGCTGCAGGGATATGGAGGTGCATCCTTTGCTCTCTCCTTGTAATCTTTGAATGGCTTGCCATTCCTTCTCTTGGGGTTGCCATCACCCCCCTGTGGCTTCCGCGAGGCTTGCGCGGAGGCCGCAGTAGCAATCCCTCCACTCTTCTTCCACATAGTCTTTGGTATTTCTACATCGACAGTACCGCGAATGTTAAACGCTGCCTCCATCAAGGCTGAGAACGTTTGATACTTGCCATTGATCAAGTGCTTCTTGTATTCTTTGATCATGCCGAGGAGGCAGATTTCCACCAAGCGTTTCTCGGGGACTGGTTCGTGACACTGGACAGCTTTGTCTTGGAATCGTTTGATAAAATCAACGATATCTTCAGTCAATTTTTGCTTCTCGTTCACCAAATTTAATGATGTTATTTTCTCCGTCACTTGGAAGAATTTGGTGTAAAACAAATTCACCATTTCTTCCCAAGTGTTTACAGAGTGTGGCTCGAGATTGACATACCAAGTATAGGCGCGAGCTGTGAGGGACTTAGAAAATTCCCTCAAACGAAGATTGGTGTCTTGTGAATGAACCCCTAAGGTTTCAATGAAACGGTGGACATGCTCTTGGGCACTTCCTTCTTTACCGTCGAATTTGATAAACTTGGGGGGTACATAACCGTCTGGGTATGGCATAGCCGTGATTACGGCAGGGTACGGCGGCTGTATTTCAGGACTAGGGAGTGTTGGGAGTGTGGCTCTAGCCTTTTCTTGCTGTAGCAAAGCCTGGACATCAGCCAAAGTGAGAAATGCTTGTGGCTGTGGTTGCTGGACCACACCCCCTGCTGCTGGTGTTCCCGGTGCGAAGACAGGAGGTATCACTGGGTTAGGATTGTGGCCATTTTGTGGCAGAGCTGGTGGTGCGATGGGTGGATTTATCACTTGTGGGGGCTGGCCCACCAGGTTTCCCTCCACATCATTTGGTGGGGGCACTGGTGGGGCCGCTTGTGCTGTCGCAGCCAACACAGCCTGAGTAAGTTGGGTTATAGCCATGAGTAGTTGAGTTTGGCCCTGCTGCATCTGCTGCTGACCATCTCGAATGGCCTGAAGCGTGTCAGCGTTAGCAGCCAACAGTTGGGTAGTATCTGCTTCCTGAACGTCTTCTATTATTGGAGGTTGGTTCTCCATTGCTCGTTTGCGGAGAGTCTCAATTGCACTCAAAAGATTTTGGGATGAAGAACCCTGTATTGGGGGACCGCTTCGTTGAATATTCAAGCGGCTTCTTGTATCAACCATCAGCTATGAAAGCCTCCCCAGCGGAGTCGCCTTATGTAGGATAGGTTCTTTGTTCAAGTCAAAATAAAATCAACTTCGGAGAGGCAAACAATAGCTAATGACTGAATTAATAACAAGTGATCAAACGAGAATAAGAGAGGGAGAGTAGGGGTGAAGGATTAAGCCAAGTATACAGAAAGAGAAGGCAGCAACGTTCAGTTCATTCCCCTTAAGATCGTCATCATCCTCATAATCACAGTTCTAGATTAAAAATATGAGCTCGCGAGCTCTAGCAAGAACCAATGCTCTTGTTTCCAAAGCTCAGGGTCAATTTCTCTCTCTAGAATTTCCGTGCTTAAGGATGAATCAGAAGATCTCTCTGGAATTTGTGAAGGAATGTCCCATATTTATAAGGGTCTGCACCCAATCATGGGGCAGCAGACGTTTTCCCCAATAATATGGTGACACGTGCTCTCTCCGTATACCTGGGCGACGTGGGTGATGTCACTGGCCGTTAGGAAGCTTCCTTTAGGTCATTCCAGTGCATCGTTTTCCCTCGCGGCCACCCTTAATCCCTCAAAGCCACCAAACCACTTGTATCTCCCCTGTTCCCGCTGTGTTAGCCATGGTCGCGAGCCCTTTGGCTCGCGCCAAGACCTCTTTCGAGCTCATATCGACTTCCCTTTCCCTGCCTTTTGGTCAGGTGCCGTCGCGAGCCTAGTTCGCATGTTCGCGGGAGTGTTCACTCTTTCCCGTCGCGTCAATCCCCTTCGCCGAGGGTCTCGCGAGGGGTGAATCTCTTTCTGGTGATGTTTCCCTTATTGAGGGCCTCCCTCTCTGGGAGTAATAGAAGTTTTGGGCATATTATACCGCGAGACTTGCTCTTCGCGGTGTCTATTTACTGATTGCTAAGTTCGGCTGCTGTCTGACGTGTCTCTTGTAATCTCACTCAAGCCACGGGGCTGCCCATTACAGGTTGGTCAATTACCACGTCACCAGACGCGCTGACCTATCCTACAAATTTGTACAATTATTATTTTACCCTTTTGAAAACTAATGGATAAAGAGTTGATGGGTAAAGTGGAGAATAGTTTTGGAAAGTACAGGTAAAAATTAATGTAAAAAATGTAAAGTGAAAGTAAAAATTGATATAAAAGAAGTAACGATGATTTTTCTTTAATAAGTTCGATTCAATAAGTATCACATTTAAAAAGGAAAGTACAATTTGACCCCTCGATTTATCTCACGAACGATAAAATTAATAAACAAAACAAAACAAACTAAATTTTTTGATCCTACGTCAATAAATGTTTGTCCTCCACAAGGTTACATGTTTGAATTCTTTTGAGGCTAAACATTTTAAAGCTCAGTATCACTGAAGTATTGCTCTGCTTTTAACCTAAAAATCTCAGAAATAATTGATGGACGCGTAAGCTGACCGGATGGTTATCAAAAAAGAAAAAACGTACTATTTTTATATGGCAGCAATGCTATATGTAAGGAAAAGACTTGCAGGAAATTACGCAGAGAAGACCCTATGGGGCCTAGTACGGATCCTGAACGACTAATCAGAGCCGCTCAAGAATTTTAGAAACACATTTCGAGTGGACCCGCTAAAAACCAGCTCCATCCGATATGTTTAGATGCTCGATCCAAACTATCATTTTTTCTTTTTTCATCCAAGCCATTCAAAAATGAAAATTTAAATCAATCGTTCACACATATCGGATGGAGCTAGTTTCTCGCAAGCCCACTTGAAATGTGTTTTTAAAATTTTTGAGCTACTCAGATCAGTTGTTTAAAATCCGTATTGAGCCCCGTAGAGCCTTCCTTGCGTGATTCTTTGTAAATCTTCATTGCACATAACATTTTTGTTTACCTGGTCATAGGTGGCTTCATTTATACTCACAAATTCAATTTCTTTTCTACTAGCGGGTAACGCCTCGTACCATAATTGCTCGACCACCACCCCATGCCATGCTCTGAAACAGTAGACAAAAGGGCCCAAAAGAGACTGCAACCCACCACCCATTGCCCTCTTTCTCTCTCTCTCTAGATATATTTCCACCACCACTGCTTATTCCTCCCAATCGAATCAAATCTACTTTCATGTGTCTTCCAATCCTCTCTCATGGAGGAGAAAACACTTTCCTCTCTCTCCTCACACCCTCTCTTCTCCACCCTCCTCGCTTTCTACATTCTCGTCTTAATCTATTTCCCTTCACTTTTCCTACCAATTGTTCTCTCCCCTGTTCTGATCTCAACTGCAATTCTTTTACTCACCCTTTTAAGATTAGGATCAATCCAAAGAACCGAAAATGAGTTCAATTCCATTAAAGTAACCGAAGATCCCAAATGGGTTTCGCTCGAATCGAATTATGAGTCCGGAAATGAAAATTCAGTTGTTTCGAGTACTAATCTCATGGAAACTGAAGTGGGTTCGTGTTCGGATCAGAACAATTTTTACGTCGAATCGTTCATCGAGTGGGACGTGAGGGCTCCATTGGAGGTCATCTACGAAGAGTACGAAGGCGAGGACGAAGAACGAAACGACGACGTTCGGAATGAGAAAGCAGAGACCACCCCTGTTTCAGCAATCGAGAGGTACGGATCATTGTCGCTTTACTACCCGGAATCGGACTCCGATGGATCGTCGGACGGCGAAGATTTTGCTGGATTCGGAGGGTGGGACTCGCCGGAGAGTATGTGCTTTATGTGGGATGAAGAGAAGGGAGAAGAGTTGATTGAGATTGCATTTGACGGGAAGAGAACGAGTCGAGAGGTTCATTTTGAAGAAGAGAATCTGATTGAGATTGATATATCTCCGGCGAGGTGTTAGCTTCGGTTAACCTTGACTGATTATGAGATTAGATAGGGATTGATGTATTTGGATAGAGGGAAAGAGGTTTTGGGTTTTGGACTAATAGAGGGATTACTAATATTTACTATTGTTTTACATTGCGGTGTATTTTTTGTCGGAAATTTCACAGAATTTCGGATGAATGAAACCGATGCGTTTCGGAGGGTCTGGCGATACAACCAAACGGTCTACTTCGGATTCGATGAATTTTGACGAAGTGTATAATCTCCAGCAGTTTTGTGTGGTTAATACCCCTCATGAATTGAGGTTAATAGCTCAAATTCAAATCAGGGGTTACGACAGAATAATTTCAATTCATTGTGGCTGTTTTTTATACAAATTTTACGTTGGGGGTTCACAATTCAATTGCTGAATTGAATTGCCCCATTCAATTTCGGTGTTGAAGGCTTGAGGCTCCTCCTCACCTATGTAAAGGCAGCATTGAGCTATTGTTTTGATCACCAGAAATTCGTCTAACACTACAAGTTCTGAAATTGTCTTTGTAAAAGAAGCAGATGCAAGTCAGTTCGCCAAGGCTACCAATGGTGGTGTTCTGGTGGTAGTGGTTTTAGCCGTTTTACCCTGGGACGAAGACGTAGGTTCATCCTACAACATCACGGTAGGCGGCGCATCTTTGTTAAGGAGACTGTGTTTCACAGGACTCGGCTCATTTTCCTATCGACTGTTTGTATTTCTGATTTCCTGTTTCTATAATTTTCAATTCGTTTATATTTGTTGTAATTTGTTCTATATTTATCAATGTAAATTGTTGTTTGGAATTTATGATTGCTGAATTGACTTGGATAAAAAAAAAAAAAATTATGATTGCCACTGTATTTTTCCAACATTTATTTATTTATTTATTTTGTTAAGTAAAACCAAAGATTTGAATGGGTGTGGAACAGGGGTAGGGGTGCCGTAGGGCGGCTCTGTACTTTGGCATTCGAGCTGTAGATCTCGACAATCAATAGCTCGGATTTTATCTTGGCATTAGACGGCTTAGATCTGCAAAGTGCCGAGATGAAATTAGGACCATTGAAATCACATCTGATGGCTTGGATGTCACACAATCTAGGGCTGCCCTACTGCACCCCTATTTCCTTGGAACAGGGGTGCAAACGAGCTGAGTTGAGCTGAGCATGATAGTGTTTGAGCTTGGCTCATTTACTAACGAGTCTAAAATTCGAGCTCGAGCTCGGCTCATTTGTCTTTGGTTGGGTGTGGAACAGGGGTGCAAATGAGCTGAGTGAACCGAGCATGGTAGTGTTTGAGCTTGGCTCAATTATTTGACGAGTCTAAAATCTGAGCTTGAGTTCAGTTAATTTGTCTTTGGTTGGGTGTGGAACAGGGATGCAAATGAGCTAAGTGGTCCGGGCATGGTATTGTTTCACCTTGGCTCAATTATTAGATGAGTCTAAATCTGAGCCTTTAGTTTAGCTCATTTGTCTTTGGTTGGGTGTGGAACAGAGTGCAAACAAGTAGAGGTGAGCCGAGCATGGTAGTGTTTGAGTTTGGCTCATTTAGAAATGAGTCAAACACTTAACAAGAACGGGTCTGGTTCATTCGCTCAACAAGTTATAGAGTGGTGAGTTTTGCTTGTCTATTACACCATCCTAAAACTGTAGCTCGAGGCTTGGCTTCAGCAGCTTAACAAGAACGGGTCTGGTTCATTCGCTCAACAAGTTATAGAGTGGTGAGTTTTGCTTGTCTATTACACCATCCTAAAACTGTAGCTCGAGGCTTGGCTTCAGCAGCTTGATCTGTTCATTTGCAGCCCTAGTGTGCAATGACCATTATACCCTTGCCTTTCTTTTAATGGACCAAAAAAACTTCGTTCTGGCCCTAATATGTCTCTATAGTCACTCAAATTATTTTATTAACCCCAAAGTACTCTTACCTTCAACTTAACCCTAACATTACATTACCCTAACATTACATTTTCCAAATTCAAGTATCATCCACCAGTATTAGCCGCTGCCATAGTCCTTCCCCGGACTTCACCCAGCAGCCATATCCATGTCCATGGTGGCTGTGAAATGTGAATATGGGTCGGGTCAATTGTTCTTTTCAACCAACAAATAAAAAAACTTGCCTGGTGAGTGGTGAGTAAACTATAGGCCAAAACTATTTAAAAATCTTAATTTCTCGTTGTTAGTTTCAATACACACCATTTAGATAGATTAGCCAATTGTCACTTGTTTAGATTGGAAATGTGATTGTTCAAATTAACAGTTGTAATTTTGCCTTGAACTTCTTTTCTCTTTTATGACTTCTACGTTTCAGATTACTTCTCGGATCAATCGGAGGAATTTTTGGAGTGCATAAAATTGTTAAAAGAAAACATGAATTCATCACAAATGGGCTGAGTATACCTAAAATATTTTTGATCCAAAAGTTAAGTTTAAGAAGATGGGGACATTTTAGGTATAGTAAAAAAAAAATAATGGGTGAAGAGAAAAAATCACGCTTAGATGTACTTTTTGGATTGGGTCAACCTTCTGGAGAGAGTCAATTGTGATGAGAGGACTGATCAAAAGTTATTGTGGTGAGAGAAGGATTGATGCTCTCATTTGATATGATATTCCAAACTTGACTTTTAATTTTATGTTCCAAAGGTCATGTACCTAATAGTGAAAAGAACACACACACACTAAAGGTTTGAGAAGTGAAACACATCCACTAGAAAAAATGCTCTTTTATCCTTTTCATGTTCTTTACTTATCACCACAAAAAAGTTTGGGTAATTTACACTGACCTCCATTAAGGTTTCTGATAAATACACTGTGCCTCCAATTTTTCAACTAATTACACTTACCTCCCTCCAATGAATCAGAAAACTCCCGTTAACAAAATGTCAAAATTACAGGGATTACAAGAAACATTATCTTCAACAGTTGCACTAGCTCCTTGATTTCATCCCTAAATGAAACTAAAGTCAAATTAGATGTATAGGATGTTACAACCAAATCAATTTAGACTTGATCTGGCCTGACTTTTTGATTAGATTACTCTTTTTGTCTTTTTTCAAATCCAATCTTACTCTCAAACCAATGTGAGCCCCAAAAAGTCTTATTCCTTTGGTATGGATTTCCCATGAGAAACTTGAGGACAAATGGGACTATCTATACAAAGCTTTTTTTTCAAGGTTATTATACTTGTAAATCAATATAATAGAAGGCTATTGTAGTGGATCTAATTGAGCTACGTTATTCCCATTCAAGGGAAGTTGGTGTAATAGTTAAAAGGTTAGGGCATAGTGTATTTGTCAAGAACCTCAATGGGGTTGGTGTAAATTACTCAAAAGGTTGCTACATTAAAGTGAAAGTGAATTCATAGTTGCTTTGAAGTTTAATTTTCCCCTTATGATTTGGCACTCTTGTTTATTGATTGGAATCACCTTCACAATTCTCACGTTGCTATTCACCCCCTCTTCTCATTTCTAATATTGTGTGTCTAAATCTAAAAGTGCTTCTATGCACTAAAAAAAGGGTTAGACCCTTAAGTTTTACTTTTTGAGAACTATAGCTACTATTTTTTTTTTATCATAATATCAATTGACATACATTGTACACTCGAGAAATTTTATTAGGGTACAAGAGTTGGAGGTTGCAAATAAATAAATCCTAATCATCCTCATAACTCAAGTTTTAAAAATTCCTTAATTTGGCATCGTTATCCTTTTTGAAAGCTTGAATTCAAAAGCCTAATTATAGTAGGACTATTTTTCTGGGATTGATTAGTAACCGATTTAGAATTTGAATAAATCTCTCTCGCTCTCTGATCTTTGTTTATCTTCTTGTTAACTTTCTGACTTCTTTTCTCCTCTTTCTTCGTCCTTCTACAATATCTTAACCCCAATCCTGCATATCTGCCACACCCTTGATTCCCGTTCCTATAGCCTTCATCTCTCCTCCTCTCTCTAATATATATCCGTATACATATTAATGTGCATGTCTATCTGTATAATTTCGCTTTTAATTAAAAATTGCAGTGATACTAAATCTTGAACCAAGGCATTATAATTGTTAAGATAGGATCTCATTCACCACACAAACTGCTTTTCTTGATCACATGCATGCATCCATAGCAATGTGATTTGTGGTGCTCTCCCACTATTGTTGGTTATTAATGGTCAATTTTCAACAAAGGAAGAAGACTTTACAAAAGGGTCTATCCAATTGACTAGTGGCTAACTAGTAGTAATAGGATGGTGACCTTGAACCGATTCACTAAATGTTAAGCTTCAACACTTTCAAGGTCATGTCCTTTGCCCAACTCATTCGACTTTCGATCTACCAAGTTTGACATCATTTTTGTTGTTTTCGATGTCGTCTGGCTTTTGTTTTCTATGGTTTCTGAGAAAAAACAATAACTTCACGATCAATTGTACTTAGATACCAGTTCAAAAAATTGTACTTAGATAGCTTTTATAATGTTGTATATGCTAACAATAATTTACAATGAAAATTATAATTTGCAATAAGGCTCTGTTTGTTTGGACGTAAAATGTTTTATTCAAAAATATTTTACCCGTTTTCTAGTGTTTGGTTCCGCAAAAATTTAAGAAAATGTTTTTCATGAAGAATATTTTCCACCCAAAGCTTGAAAATGACTTATGCTGTAGTCTTCCGCAATTTAATTTCGGATGAATTGCTCGGTAAGCGTATGGGAATGAAATGCACGGGAATTGAGTTCGTCGGTATTGAGAAAAGAGTCCACACAAGCAACTTCTTGCCGTTAGGTATTACATCCATTCAATCCGGTGGAGCCATTCCATTGGTCGGAAGTTAATTCAGGCTTGTTTCATTTTCAATTTTCTTTAAACTTCAACCGAACATGTAAAAACAAATTGAAAAGTATATTTTTTGTGTAAAATCTTTTAAAAAAGATTTTCCGCTGAAACAAACGGAGCCTTAGTGTAATTGAGAAATTTCTCAGTGCAAGAATTTTATAGCCCTTTATCGAAGGTTACTATTATTATTATTATTATAAATCCATACCAAAAAAAAAAAAAAATCAAGAAGAGATCGGTCCATGAGTTCCCCTTTACAACTTGGAGAGAACAAGGTACGGGCTACACCTTGGGCAAATAGAAGTCCATTGGGTAAGAAAACCGCCACCTTATATGGGCTTCAAATCAAATGTTTAGGAAGAGGGAACACCACAACGGCCCATCAGTCCTTTGTCTTTTTTTGTGTAGCATGTTATTATGTTAGATTACTACAAGGAGTTCCGATGTTGTTCCACTAACTCGGACCAAGAACCTTATAGCACTTTGGTACTGGTGCATGACCAACTAAGCTAGATGCACTAATCTGGTCTCGATGTTTTTGGCACATATTTTTTTCATAAACATTTATTCGAGCATTTCAATTGCAAATTTCACACTCTATCTCTCTCTCCTTCTCCCAAGACATTCACTAAAGAGCATTGATACATACACTATATAATTTACACCTATTGCACCAAATATACACGGTATTATCACATTAATTCATGATGCAATATATAGATGGATTCATTCACTAAAAGGTGTCACATGCCCATTTAGTACATCATTTAATACGTTATTCAGTGGCTCTAGACTTTTCATTCAATAAAACACCTACCCTTTCCCCTTCCACTTACGGCGATCAGGCTAGGGTTGAAGAATTACCCAAAAAAAAAAAAAAAAAAAGGTTTCAGTAAAAGGTTTCAGTAGTGAAATGCAGACTCGACTGGATGAACAGTCCGGACAGTCATGCTTATAGACCCAGAACCCCTTGTTTTTAACCGTCTGGGCGCAAGTCCCGACCTTCCGGACGGAATTTCATTTAACCGGCACTAAACTCAGTCCCCTTCACATTTTAATTTTTTTCGACCCCTACGACTTATGTGCAAAATGTATATGACTAATGTGCATTGTGTTCCAGATCGATAGATCGATTTGGAAACTTGAATTCTCAAGTTAGTTGGTTACGTTTAATTTGTGTTTACGAGCCAAGCATGTTGATCAGATGAAGCACTGTAAATTGTTGTTAATTACGGCGAAGATAGACCATGAGATAATGGGGATGTCCTGAGACGTACATGGTAAGTCTTAACGTGTTTGTCCCGTAGTTAAGAATCTTGTACTGGTCAACGTATCGTTATCTCTACTGGGATGGTACGGGCCTGTACCGGATTGTATCTCGGTACCGTTTCGAATTTATCGAAATATACATATTTAAATATATTTAATAACAGTTCTCATAATAACAAATTAACGTGATTAATATAAAATGAACTCTAAATTTGGTTAAAATACCTTAAAATTCATGTCTTTGTATCAAAAGGAAAAAAAAATACATTAGTTTTTGTGTACCAGTCGAGATCCCGAGACAAGGCCAGTACAGGCTAGTAAACCCGATATTGGCTGATGCGAAACACTAAACTATGTGTACTATTTTATGTTCAGTACGAGACGAAATTCATGACACTGGTTTTTCCTGAGCTGTGCGTGGGTCGGTTTGAACGGTCTATAGAAGAAATCCTCAACTAATTTTCGCATTTGTAGATTGAATGTTTTTGACCCGCAACCAACCCACACAGCCTCAAAATATACGGGTCAAGCAAAAATCTTTTGATTAAAAAAGTGGGACTTTAGTTCAAGTACTTCTAACCGTCTGATTGAGCTGAATTTTTGTGGGCCCCCTCAAAAAAATATTTTAAGAATAATGAACGGTTCGGATCATTTGTCTGCGACTCAAAAGTAGGTCTCCAAACGTGCCCTACACATTTTCTGTGCCTATCTCTCTGTATGGGTAGCAACGTTCGTCTGTTCATCCTCCCAACTGTAGGTGTATGTCCAGAAAGCAGGGTTGAAGGGTTGGCGCAGGAAGTTTTCACATATTCCTACTTGATCTATCCACATAAAAATTATCTTTAATGTCCTTAAATAGTTTAATGTAACTATATGGTTTCATTCTTCGGAAGAAAAAAAAAGAAGAAGCTGTATACGACAATATTTTGGACCACGATATTACCAATGAGCAAGGATGGAGCCGGGGCCCAAACAAATGGCCGAGTTTGAAAGTTCTAAATAATTTCTTAGCCAAATGTGAAGAAATCATCTGGCTAATCCAATGAGCAAAGATGGAGCCAGGGGACAAGTGGTGGCGGCCACCGCCATAAGATTTTCAAAAAATACAATTATTACATAGAAAATAGATTTTATCCCCAAATTATATACTCGCCACCACTTGATTTTTATGTTATTATAGTTTTTCATAGAGTGGATGAATATTCGTAATGCAGTTTATCTTTTTATTTTCTTAGTACATATTTTCACCGCCACAAAGGTAAAATCTTGGTTCCACCCCTGCCAGTGAGATTAATTCCCATCTTTTTGAGGATGATGCACATAATGACGCCTACAAAATTAAACAATTAACCATATGGTCCATACCATCATATTGGAACCCAATAGTGGAATTAGAGTTGACTAAACAAATGTGTATGAAAACTATGGTGGACTTAGAAAATTCAGATTATTTCAGGTTCAGTGACCTACTACAATTTGCATTTCATGGATAAAAAAGGTGGACCCGGGGTTGCTGCTGTGCAGCCCTGTACACAACAGGTGTTGCGCAGAATCCGGGCCATCCGTTACTTGGATGAACGGCCTAGATTTCAAACAAAAGAGAAGAACTGTTTGCGTGAACAGTTTGTTTTCAATCCGAACCGTTAAAAACACTTGTGGACCGCTATGATTCTGCGCAACACCTGCTGTGCACAAGCTTTTGATGCAGGGACCTGCTGTGCAAAAGCTGCTCTTTTGCACAGCAGGCCTATGCGTCAAAAAAAAAAGAAGAAAGTATACTCCTATCAACCAAGAGAGATTAGATTATTAATCTTTTTTGCAGAAGTCATTGTTAATACTAATAAGATTCCTTAATCCACCACGTCGCGACGTCAAAAAACTGTGTTAACTACTCCTGTAATCTAATTAAGCACCTTCTCCACCAGCTCACCTGTGTATCTGTACTTTGGTTCCCATGTTAGGTTACCCGTAAAAAATCGTACCGAAGTTTTTTACTTGCGGCTGGAATTTCACGAGAACAGAAGTATAAACTCTACTTTGGCAAGAGTAATTTGTTCCCTGTTTGTAAAAAGCTTGTGGTCTCAACATAGATTTCACTTTGATGATAAAAAAAAAAAAAAAAAAGGTTCATATTTAGGTTTCTATGCTTAGATTCACCAGTAAAAAAATCAGATTAGTTGACAAATTGCTAACGAGCCCTACAGAGCTGGATTCGAGCCTAAATTCGGCTCGGTTCGACTCGTTTGAGTTTAACGAGCCCTACCGAGCCGAGCCCGAGTTTTGAAATTTTTTCACGAGCCGAACTCGAGCTCACTTGTCTAGGTTCGAATTGAACCCGAGCCGAACTCGATCCTGACTCATACCTTAACAAACTGATCCTGAACCTCATAGGGTTCGGTTCGATTCGGCTCGTTTACAGCCCTACAGTTCCGTGATTGAATACTGCTATTGAAGTATGAATTACTCCATTGGACCATTTCCAGATTTTGGTAGGGGAGAGAACTTTGGTCCATCACATATGTACCTCTCATTTCAAAAGAATTTAAATGACTGTGAATAAAGATATTTAGGGGCTCAAACTTGTCATTGTGGAATAATATTCCATCCGTCCCAAATTTATTATCCATTTTTTGGTTTACGTGTCATCTTTAAATTACTTATATATTTTAATCTATCATGTTTTTTTATGATTCACTTTAAAAATTTTGTTTAGTAGGTCTAATCTTCAAGTATTGTATATATGAAACCCTATTTATGTGTCAAGATATAAACAATTTTTTGGCGTGTCCAGAATAGCAAAAGTGGACAAGAAATTTAGGACGGAGAGAGTACTATCTACAAAAAAATTAAATTATACTCCCTTTGTTCCCAAATGTTTATCTGGTCGATCTGTCAAATGAAGCTAAAAAATAATACAACTTTTTAAAGAAAAATTAAAAAAAATTCCAACAATTTATTAGATATCAATTAGTTCTGTTAATTAAAAAAATAATTTGTAAATTTTTATTGAAAAAAAAAATTATTGTTAACTTCTCGCAAAACTTTTATTCCGAATGGAGGGAATATTTCAGGAAAAGATAACAAAAAGGAGATTATTTGTTTCGATTACTACTCCATTTCTGGTTTAACTTGAAGCGGGGGCCATGTATAGCGAGTCTCATCTGCCGTTCATCTCAGCACTGATAGTTTGGATTTAATTCAAACTTCAAAATGATTCGAGCCGTTCATTGTTTGAATTAAAATCCGAGCATTCGTTATTGATATGGACAGTCAGATAGACTTACTACAACTATATAGTGAGCCCCTCCACTCCCTTTTACTCATGGTGAAATCATGTACTATATTGGAGTGAATTGAGATTTTGCACATGGGAAACTGTAATCCATCCATCCCTTTTGTCTTCAAAGCTAAGGTATTTTGTACCTGTCTCACTCTGTCGGATTTCCCTTCTTCAGTACTCAAAGGTACCACTAAAAAAGATGTCAAAAAGGAGTAATCAAAGGTGTCCAACAGACTTCCATTTTTATTAATTCTTTTCAACCCGGAACCGATTCCAACTTTAGGTTTCACATAATCTTGCACTTGCAGGGAGAGTTATGATTTTGTAAGCCATTAAATTCATTATCACCCGAAAATGCGAGTTTTAAATTAATCTTTCTTTGTCAAAAACTTATGCTTATGAATTGACTTTTCAATGAATCTATCATTTGCCAAGTAAATAAAAAAATAAAAGTAAACGCATCAGCGAGCAAGTAGTACTTTTTCCGAGAATAAAAACTTATGGTGAGTTTCGTGACATCCAAACTCGATACCAGAAGTAAATGTATCCGTGAGCAAGTACTTTTTCCAATTTTTTAAAACTTATGGTGACTTTCGTGACATCCAAACTTTCGTGACATCCAAGCTCAATAACAGATTTAAAAAATAAAATAAAATCTTGCAGCATTTGGCGACGAATCTATTGTATGCAAGAAAATATTAGATCACATTTGCACGATTACTAAGATATGTTGGTTGATTGTGGACAAATATTTCAATCACCGAGACTATCATTTAGTAATGTTTGCTTGACAATGAATGAATCAACTAAAATAAGAACGAATTTTAATGATTGAATATTTTTCAAGTGCTTACAATATTTTATTATGTGGTCCCTTGTACTATACTACCACAGCCTGTGCCAATTCAATCATGCTATGACGGACAGGGGTACCATTGTTGGCTGCAACAACATTTTCTTTGACAATTCCTAAGATACCAATTTTGTTTAAATGAGCACTGTTACATACCCAGAATGAGTACTCAGCATGTGCCCAAAATTTGAACTTCAATGGTCCGGATTCACCTGCCCAGAATCTAAATTGTTGAAATTCAAATTCTGGACACTTTCTAGGTATAAATTTTGGATACCTAGACTTTTTGCTTTTAAATGGGTGCCGTTCCGAGCGTATGAGTATGATTCTTGGCATGACCTTTGCGTGCCCACACAGCATGTGCTTGGCCATTTGTCTTCAATTCCTCGTGCTTGCATATCCTTTGGGTAATGGCCGAAAAAATGACCGAATCGTTCATTTTGTTCGGCTCATTGAGAATCGATCGCACCGAATATAGGATTGACTGGACGTTGATAGCTACATGAACAGAGTACATTTTTCTTGTTGTTCATTCCTAAATTATACGCTTCAGTGTTTTTCAAGAAAGACTGTTTTCTTCATATTGGATCTGATGTCTGGTTAACCTTGGTTTTGGCATGGATGATAAACTTGATGAACGTTTTGGATCACAATCATAGGTTTGGGATGACACCTATCCGAACACCTGCTTGTGGGGTTGGTGATGTGTTCGTCCTTCCTTTGGTCAAATCTGAACTCGGACCCTTTCGCCTTCCTTAATCGGTTGTGTATGCAAAACAAGGAATTGTTAGCTTCGTTCTACTGGGATCAGCCAGAGGGCACTCCGATGCCTAAGTTAAACTTAGGAGAGAGCAAATGTAAGTACAGTATTCTGGACTACAAACGGCGTAGCTCCCCTAGGGTTTACCCCTTAGGTTATATAGTGCATTTGTCCTTGCTCTTCAAGTAAGTCCGTGCTAGCCACGAGCTCTGTGATGTCACACGTAACCATTTTTGGTAACGTGACGTCACGCATGACGCTCTGAGTCAGGTCTTGCCGCCTAGAAGCCACGAAGATTCCTACCGGTTGCTGAGCCTGGCACAATCCGGCCCGGCTCGGCCCTACTATTGCTCACATCTGGTCTGGACTCGCGAACCTCGGAGAGGACAAGTCCAGAGCCGGCTTAGACATAAATCCCAAGAAGCTTGGGCTTTAGGCCCACCAAAAAATAAAAATTTTAGGGCCCTCAATTATTTAGGAACCCTACATATATAAACCAGGCCCAATATAATTTTGTTTAAGCTCTCCATACAAAAATGGTCCAATTCGAATTTAAGGCCCAAAATTCATGCGTTGGCAATTGTGAGATATAGGGTGGACCTCGCTTAATAAGTTCAATTTAGGCCTCCGAAATTTATGAGCTGCTCTAAGGACAACTCGTATTTGTTAGGTCCACTACACTGCTATTTCTGGAGCACAGCGGGTCCTCTGTCCCTAGTTCTGTAGGGAAAATTTGCAACAAAAGATTACGAAAGGGATTAACCAAGGCCGCCCCACTAATGAGGAAGCTTTTAACAACATAAGCATAGTTTTTAGTACATTATAAATATGTTAATTAATCATGTCATGCTTAATACTTTGCATCATAAAGCACACTCATGACAGAAAGATTACATAAAATAAGAGCCGTGACCAATAGAATATTGGGTAGTTGGAATGTAGTGATTGGGTTTTTAAGTAGAACATTGGGCACCTAATCATTTCATGGTTCAACAACTTTACCATACCATTTGTCCTCTTCTAGAATTCTATGCCTATAATGCCCCCCATTCTTTGGACTTACCCCTAAAGTTTTACCCTGCCATTTATTTTCATGGATTACCACTGACCTTTTAGCATTGTGTTTTTTTTGTCGGTGAAAAACTGTATTGCTAAAATAGTTAGATTAGCAGTTTGGAGGAGGAGTTGAACTCCTGTACTCCTTTCAGCTCCTTTCTCCCGACACCTAAGAGTAGCTCGTGGCGTTTAGCATTGTGTTGAAACGAGCACTAGTGGCCCAACGTTTTGGAAGTGCGGATGGTGCAGCGTGTATCACAGCCGTCAATCTTAGAAATCAATGGTTCAGATTTGCTGAAGCTTTCTTACCGGTAAGAGTATACTTTGATCGGTAAGAAAGCGTTTGCGAATCCGGACCATTGAGAGTTCTTTTGGACGGCTGAGATATTGCGTTGCGTTGCACAGTACAACGCATTAAGTGGGTTGCAGGGTCTCCAGGTCCCAAGGTTTTATAGGCCTCGTTCAGAATATCGAAATAACTATTCACGGCAAAGTGAGGCATTTTAGGAAAAATATTTTCTTGGGTGGCCCTTAGGCATTGATTGTGCTAAGGGTGAGTTTATTGCAAAATTTTAAGCTATTTCCTTCTTCCTCTTTTCCTTTTTAAAATTTGTACCAACAAGATTGGCTCACCTAGCTACTTGCGCAAATCGACAGAAATAACTTGGTTCTAAGTACGGAATTGGGGGGAATTGAGGGAGCGTGCTGTTCCATGCATGTTGTCCCCATCTGAAAGCTCTATAAATCAAATCTTTCACCTTGCAAGTGGAGTGATAGCAAAGTTGGTAGAATACCATATATCCTAATGCACAAGACCAGGGTCAAATCTACCATACAAAACTAACAATTAACACTTTTTGCATTGTCAAAAAAAAAAAAAAATTCTTTTGCCTTTCTCTTGCCAATTGTTTTGGAAAAATCTGATCCGTCCAATGTGTTCAGAAGGTAATTTGCGAAAAACTGCTTGGATCAAGCCCTTCCCGGTATTTTTTTTTGAAGATTTCCCGCGTGGACTCTGGAAAACACCTTCTGAACACATTGGACGGATCGGATTGTCAAAAAAATGCTCGGATCGTGGAGGTCTAGACTCCCAGAGTCCGGAGGAGAAGCTTACCATATATATATATATATATATAGAGAGAGAGAGAGAGAGAGAGAGAGAGAGAGAGAGAGAGAGTCCGGATCTAATCCGGGATCCCTAGGTCCGGGACTCATAGTTCCGGATCAAATTTTCATGATCCGAACCGTCCAATGTGTTTAAAACTTGTTTTCAAGGGGTCCTCGTGGGAAATCATCCAAAAAAAAATACCGGGAAGGGCTTGATCTAAGCAGTTTTTCATAAAACTATAAATGTGTAGTTTTTGTGAAAAACTGCTCGGATCAAGCCCTTCTCGGTATTTTTTTTGAACGATTTCTCGCGGAGACCTTTGAAAACACTTTTTAAACACATTGGACGGTTCGGATCATGCAAAAATATGTTTTAAAACCTTCAAAACATCAAAAAACCTCTAATCCGGGATCCCGAATTGGATAATTGGCGTATATATATATATCGAACTTCCGTATCAGTGGCGACTCCAGAAGTTCGGAAGCGTGGGGTCATTCATAAACGTCAAAGACTTTTATCGATCATAAATCAAAGAAAAAATCACAATAATGGCAACTAAAAATCTTATTCCAACAAAAATCACATTTAAAGCTCAACCTAGCAAGACAGATCAACATCTCCTTGTCAAAAGAACAAAATGAATGACTAAGATTCAAAAAAACCACACAAAAAAGTAACTTTTATGAACTTTTAGGAGTTATCCAGTAGTGTCACCACCAAATTTAGGGGGTTCATTTATGAATTTTTTTAAAAAAATTCAAAATTTTCAATATAATAGTAGTATTTTTTTTTCCGTGGGGTCGGCTGACCCCCTCTCAACCATGTGGAGTCGCCCCTGTTCCGTATAAGTTGATTCCCAAAGAATTGATAGTAACTTTGCAAGTACCCTAATAGTTGAGCTCCCTTTGACTTTTGCTTAGCTCTCCACACCACGAAAAAACGTGTTTGGAAGTGGCATATTTCTACATTTGAAGCTTCACCCCCACTCCATATCCAAAAGATGACCCTTAGTTTAAGGCATCAAAGCAAAGGCTAGAACAAATAGGTAGTTGAAGAAGTAACAGAAATGAGCAGTAAATCTAGACATTTGGAGTTCGAATCTTGGCGATTTCTTTGGGCAATACCGCAAGAGTTTCTCTTGTGGATTCTCTAGTACTGGCTCGAATGTCCTGTCTTGGCCGGACCAAAGGGGATATAGTTGAGGGACGTGCAAGCTGGTTCGGACACCCTTAGGCCTAGTTTTCTAAAAGATTTTAGCACTCAGGTGCTAAAATCATGATTTTTCAAATCAAAAAATGAAGTGGTTTCGTGTATCGTTTTTCGATTTTTTTTTGCACCAAACTAAAGTACACGAGGAGTATTTTAATTTGGTGCGAAAAAAAATCGAAAAACGATACACGGAACCACTTTATTTTTTGATTTGAAATATTTTGATTTTAGCACCTGAGTGTTAAAATCTTTTGAAAAACTGGGCCTTAATACCCAAAAAAAAAAAAAAGGCTAGAGGTTGTTCACATGGTGGGAGTTGGCCTGCAACTGCCAATTTTATGCTAATGGGGGTACTGTATTGAAAGCTAGATACGCATAGGCTCCTCGATTTTTTTCCTTCTTCCTTTCAACCTAACAGAAAGTCATGGCGTCCTTAAGAAGGGTGGTCCATATGGACTTCTTTTTGTTTATTCTCTAGGTGTTAGTTTTCCAGGCTCTCCCATTGTTAACTCATCCATGTCACACATTTATGTTCTGCAATTATCAAGTGGACCATTTGCTAGTATAAATTGCTAAGTGCACAGAAAATTTATCCAGGATGTACCCAGAAAAATGCAATTAATGGTCCACATCTTGTTCAGATTGGGTCTCAAGACCCACTCTGTATGGTTTCCAAGAAAATTCTCTTTCTATCTCTCTCTACTCATTACTTCCAAAACCTTCCCTCAAAACCCAAACCGAACAAAACCCACTTTCTAAATCTGAGCCATTGATTGCATTTTTCTAGGTAAATTTTCTGTGTAGCTACAATTGTTGATTTCCGAGTAGGATCATTGTTGCAGTTTTTTTAAATGAATTAATAGAGTGTAAAAATTATTAAGCATAATCTTTTTGTTGAGCGGAGTCTATTGAGTTTTTCAAAAGATTTTAGCAACCCAGTTGCTAAAATATTTTGAAAAACTAAGCGAATTAAACCATGTACTCAAGTGTCACTGCTTCGATACTATATATATATATATATATATATATATATATATATATATATATATATATATATATATATATATATATATATATTTTTTGGTATTGTTACTGACTTTCGCCAATCGAAAAAAATTATTGGACGTCTTCATAAGAACCGGGCTCCAATGCTATGGTAGACTATTCTTTCGGAACGTCACAAAATAATTAAAACCTTTCATTGCATATATGCTTTGGATATGCAAGTTGCACTAAAAATTACAAACCAAAAGAGCTACAAGCCCTCTTAATTTTTATTTTGGAGAGTATTCTTCTATTGTCGGGTCCATCTACACCCCTCGCATTAATCTCCACATATACAATATACTTTTTCAATCACCGTCAAAATAAATTACATGGCGCTAATCGTCTTCTCTCCCACTTGTTGCTTTTGTAAGCAAAATAAACATCCACATACTATTGTCCCTCAACTCAATTTTCTTCTAGTAGTACTATTTTTCGTCTTTAAATCTAATCCAACTTCTTGGTTGATGATGAGTCCCATTGTCCCATCAGTTGTAATGTTATGAAGTTAATCCTTACACGTTTCATCAATCAATTTTAGTTTAGATATTTTCAAAAAGTTATAAACCCTCTAAAATGGCTGATGTCGTGATTACACATTCGTTCAGTTTCTTTTTACCTACTCCAGTTATCAGCTAATGTTAAAAAAAAGAACAAAAACAAGGGGAAAAAAAAAAAAGAACCTTGTAATAACCTGAATTGCAACTGTATCACTACATGACAAAAATATCCTACATTGTCCTTAATGAACTCATAACTGAATAATTATTCCATGGTCATGGAGCACCGTCATGTGATGTCCCCAACACCCGTATCACCTCATATTCCTGTTTAGCTCAAAATAATGTGTAGTACATAAGGGTGTTGGTGGAGTGGTGGACCCAACACCATCGAATAATCGGTCCGCAAAACTAGGATAAGCAAATGGATTGAGGTGTTCGCGAGTAGCTTGATGCTTGATTCTTTATAGGCTCGGCTCTGCTTGACTCATTTAGTAATCAAATATGAACTCATGCTCAAGTTCAAGTTTTAGGATCTCCCTCCGTCCCATTTTGTTTATCTATTATTCCTTTTGTTTTTGTTGTGTCTATTTCCTGTGCTTTTCAATGTGGATTTTCAAAAATATGCGATATGGATCTTATTTGGTGATTTCAATATTTTCTATAATACGAAGTTCTTGAAATCCTAAAAAATGATATAACTTGAAAGATATAGGCAATAGAAGCAAAATGAATAATAGACAAACAAAATAGGACGGAGAGAGTATAGTAAAGGAGCCAAGCTCAATGCTTTAAACCTCGGCTCGTTTATAAAAACTTTTTTAGTAAATGAATCAGGCCCGGCTCCTTTGTAAATGAGTTGACCCCTAGTTTTGGATTCATTTAGCAAACGAGTCGAGCTAGATAGGCGGTGCTTGGTTAGATAGTTTAGTTTAGCTTTGATGATGTCAACAGGTGTAATGAGTGGAGAAAGAGAGATAGAGAGAAATAAGAGAAATGATGATGTCATCAAAACTAAAACTAAATTGAAAAACGAACAAAGCATAAAGCTCCGCTCAGCTTGCCGGCTCATTTGCTCCCTAACTTAGAACTGCCCAAAAGGGTATAGTGGTAAATTCAACTAAGGGTGCTTCTATTCGCAGCCCATTTTAGACTTCATACAGCCCATTTGCTAAAAAAAACCCTGCTGATGTGGCAAATTTTAATTTTTGCTTCACATAACCCATAAAATTTCCAAATTGCCCTTGGGTATTTTTCTTCTCCTTCCTCCCTCAAACCGATCGTCCTCCAACCTCCCTAAACCGATCGACCTCCCAAATCGATACAGACCTCCATCTCTCTCTCTCTCTCTCTCTCTCTCTCTCTCTCTCGCAGACCACCTCCATTAGACTCTTCATCTCTTCCATTTCGCCATTCCTGGCGAGAGAAACCGTGGACGGTAGAAGGCGGCGGTGGTCCGGAATTGTCGGCGACGGAACTGCTCGATTCTGGGTTCGCCAAACTATGATTCTATCTCCTCTCTTCCCCCCTCTATCTCCCCTCTGCCTTTCGTATTTTGGGTTTCAATCAGATTGGGTTTCGATAAATTCTTGATTTGTTGGTTTGAACGGAAGACTTGATAAATTCTGGTTTTCGCACATTCGGATATTAACTCCCGAAATTATACCCATAATTCGGATACAAACTGCTGAATTATGTCCAAAACTACGGATATTAACTACCATCACCAATTTCTGCTCTCTGGAGTTTGAGGTTCAGATATTAACTCCCGAAATTATACCCATAATTCGGATACAAACTGCTGAATTATGTCCAAAATTGCGGATACAACTACCATCACCAATTTCGGATATAAACTCCCGGTTTTATAGGTAAATTTCGGGTATTAACTACCGAAATGTATTGCGATTTTCGGGACTGTGTGTACCGTTTCGAACGAACAACGGCTGAAAAATCGAAAAAGCAATGGGTTACTCTTGGGTCGTTTTTTGCTCGAAAATCTTCATGTCCGGGTTACTCTCGGTCTGTATTTGTGCATCCATTGGTGGACTTGGAGTTGTAAGTTGCTCCATTACTCTTTGGAGCTCTTCAACCCCCATTGATTCAACAAGGTTTTCCATTGATAGAGATGAAAGATGAGGGGCATAGGAGGATATTGGGGGTTAATGGCTAGGTTGTTTTCGATTGGAGGAGGAGGAGAGATTTTTTTCGATTGGGGTAGGAGGGAACACGATGGAGGAGAAAGGAAGAAGAAGAAGTGGGCTGGTATGTAGCAATTGGGAGAAAGTGGGGTGGGTTGGTATGAAGTAATTTGAGGGGCTAAATGGTCTTTTCACAAGGAAGGTTTTGGCATTTATTTTGGGTGGGTTGTATTGAGGGAAAATGAGCTGCGAATAGAATCATCCTTCAACTAAACCCAAATTCAACCCATCAGCACCCGATAAGTATCGAGTCTATTGACACAAATAAACAAGTATGATAAGGTCATCAACCCAGCCCAACACTCCTCCCTTCTCCTTCCAAAACTCCGACCACCCGCCGGAATCCTAACCCACCTAGGCGGAAATGGGTGTTATCCCAAACCACTGAAACTCAACATGGGTGAAGCCAAAACCCACAAAGAATCAAACTCGCCGGGATCCTCCGCTGGCGACCCAAGTCTCCGGCGAGCCATCAAACTCGTGACCTCTCTTATTTCTCTTTCTCACTCAATCAGAGTATTCTCAGGAAAATGGCAATCGATACGAACCAAGCTCGAAGACCTCCTCTCCGGCCTCACATCCATCGAAAACTCCGACGCCTGCGAAAACCCATCTCTCTCCGGCGATATTTTCCCGGCGATAATTGAAACAATCAACGAATGTCACAACCTTTCAAGGCGATGCCTCGACCTGTCTTACAGTGGAAAGCTTCTAATGCAAAGCGATTTGGATATAATCGGTTCGAAAATCGATTGCCATACGAAGAATCTTTCAAGTATTCATACAGCTGGAATTTTGAAGAACAGTTATGCAATTGTGGTGTCAAGGCCTGGGCCCACAGCTTCTAAGGAGGATATGAGATTTTATGTGAAGGATTTGTTGTCAAGGGTGAAAGTTGGAGGTACAGAGTTGAAGAAACAAGCTTTAATTGCTTTTAATGAAGTGATAAAGGAAGATGAGAGGTATATAAAGATTGCTGTGGAGGTTGGGGGTTTTATTGGGATTTTGGTGAGTCTTCTGGATTTTGAAGAGACTGAGATTCAAGAAGAGGCTGCAATGGCAGTGTCAGTGATTGCAGGTTTGTTTTTGTTTGTTCTTTGTTCTTTGTTTTTTGTGGTTTTTTTTATTAAACTCTATGAAGAACTAGAATTGATTAGAAAATTAAGTTCCTTTACCTTGCTTATTTTAGTTATTAAAAAAAAGATGCAATTAAGCTTGTTAAGAATCTGATCAAAAAAAAAAAAAAAGCTTGTTAAGAAGGTCTGATGCACACCCATTTTGCTTAATTTCTAGAAATCAACAATCATCATTGGAAACAAGAAAATGAACAGTTTTTTTTCATTTCTTGAGTGTTAGGTAAGATTTGACCTTGATCTCTTAGTTGTCAGTTGAATATGTACAGAGTGGCCAAAGCTAATCCTAGCCTAGTTGGTTAAATGAGCAATTTTGTAACCAAGAAGTTTGATTTTACTTGGACTTGCTTATTTGTGAAAATGAAGCAACTTAACCTATAAGGGGAGAATTCAGACTACCAGACGAAATTTAAGTCCAACCAAATTGTGAGAGCCTGAAATGGCATGACTTTGTTGATGTCTTGTCGGCGTGTCTTGTTTCGTTCTACTTGACAAGACTAAACAAATTATGCAGGCTTTGATTTATACAAGAGTGTACTAATCGGCGCTGGTGTAATTGGACCGTTGATTCGGGTATTGGATAGTGGAAGTGAAATGGGTAAAGAAAGGTGCACAATGTGTTTGATGAAACTGACTGCGAATTCGGATAATGTTTGGTCGGTTTCGGCTCATGGGGGAGTCACTGCATTATTGAAAATCTGTGCTAACTGTGATTGTGGGGGTGAATTGGTTGGTTTGGCTTGTGGGGTGCTGAGAAATCTAGTTGGGGTTGAAGAAATCAAGAGGTATGTGGTTGAAGAAGGTGCGATTTCTACCTTCACTATGCTATTGAGGTCGAAAGATGAAGTTTCAGTAATAAACTCAATTGAATTCCTTCAAACTTTGGCATTTGGAGATGATTCAATTAGGCAAACGATAGCAAAAGAAGATGGGTTTGGGCTTCTAATACATGTTTTGGATCCCAAGTCTTCGTTTTTACAGAAATCGCGGCTGGTGGCATTATGTGGAATAATGGATCTTTGTTTCACATCAGTGACATCCTTATCCATGTTGCTGAGTGATGGGTTTTTGGATCACATACTCTATTTTCTTCGAAATGGGGAGATTTCGATGCAAGAGTTGGCGTTGAAGGCAGTTTTTAAGCTATGTGAGATATCAGAAGAGGCGAATAAAACAATGGGGGAATCAGGGTTTATGCCAGAACTGGTTAAATTACTCGATTCCAAGTCATTTGAAGTTCGTGAAATGGCAGCTGAATCGCTATCGATCATGATTTCTGTACCTAGAAATCGGAAACTATTTGTGCAGAATGAGGAAAACGTCGGTTTGATACTGAAATTGCTTGATCCTGAGGAAGGAAATTCAGGAAACAGAAAGTTGCTGTCTATTCTGATGTCACTAACGAGTTGCCAAACTGCTAGAAAGAAAATTGTACAGTCTGGGTATATGAAAAACATAGAGAAACTGGCAATGGCCGAGGTTTCGGATGCGAAAAAGATTGTCAGGAAGTTGTCTTCGAATAGATTCCGCGTTATGTGGAGTGGAATCTGGCATTCTTGATCGTTGAGATCGCTCCAGTTTTTGGTCTGTATATTGCTACATTTAAGGGTGAGTTTCCCATTTGATAAAATCTGCTAAAATCAACATTTATTAAAATCAACAGTTAATTTTGGCAAATGAGGAAGTCATTTGTCATTTGCTAAAATCAAAGATTTTAACTTTTTAGCAAATGGCTTCTTTATTTGCTAAATCAACTGTTGATTTTAAGAAACGTTAATTTTAGCAGATTTTTTCAAGTTTCTTTTAACGTGCTTTTCATTTTACTTCTCTTGCAAGAGGGATTCTTAGAACACACCTATGTCTAGATTGTAACCATCAATGTTTTTTTTTTGATAATACCATCAATGTAGATCCCAATAAAATTTTGCAATTCTTTTGAGATTTTGATACTTCAAAAAGCCTTTCTTTATCTGTTCAGTATGGGGAATATTGAACGCTGACCTTGAGAGCTGGAGGATGAATCTCCAGCCACTGCGCCAACTCCCCTGGTCAATCGCACTTGACCGATTGTGTTATGAGATTTTGATACAGATCTTATGCACATACTTTCGCCCCAGCTTTAATGGGACTCCTCGCTAATGGATGCTGGGATAGGGTCTACAGGGATTAGTCGGGTGCGCGTAAACGGTCCAGACACTCTAATATAAAAAAAAAAACATACCTACAAGAAGATATTTCCTTAGGGCCTTGTGAGAGAAGGCTGCACATGGAAAGGGCATGAACTTCAGAAAGGCATGTGACTAGTAGACTGATATATGTTGTTTGCCTTCATTGTTTACACAAAAAGATGTTGACATATGAAGAAACCATCTTTGTTTTTTTGCTTGTCTTGTAGCCCCTTTAGCTCCTTTGTTATCCAAACAAATATATTTTTAGTACCGGTTCATTGTTTTGGTGATCAGTTAACACATGTGAATGCTCGAGTACTGCTGGCAGTTTCTTTTTTTTTTTTTTTTTTCCCTTTACGAGGAATTCCAGCAACCACGAACCACACTTGTCGAGAAACTTCATGCATTGGGGCCAGGCCACGAGGGAGCAATCTCCTATGAATCTCTTAGTCTCGGCGTAGATGGCTGCCTTTTACTGTATCGGGGAGGCAAAGAGTTGAGATAGCAATCTCTTATGGATCCCCTAGTCCCAGCGTAGACGGCTGCCTTTTGCTATATCGGGGAGGTGAATAGTTGAGATATGCGTAAATTGACCCAAACCTATCGAACCGAAAAACAAAAATGCATTGTCAGTTAGAATTGAACACAATCTGATAGTGGTGTGCATTTTTTTTTTAAGTACATGCAAGAAGTGTTAGTGAGACTTGACATTGGTCATGTGCATGTGTATAGGTGTCTTCCAACTTGGCTAAAACCCCACTTGCTAGTAGTATGCATTTAGAGCATGGATCTCCCTTGGAAATGAACATAATCTTATACAGGTATTTTTTATTTTTATTTTTAGATTTTGAGATTTTTAACTTTTCAAAATTAGTTTTGAGTGTTTACCAAAAATTATAGACGTCTATTCCCGGATTTTACAGATTTTGTAAGGCTAGATAGGGAATGAAATTCTGGAAATTCCAAAGTTGGATTTATGTAGCTTCTAGTGCTTTTCAGATCGATTTTATATTTTGAGTCTTATAAAGGCTGATATTCAGCTTTTTATTTTTAATTAAATACTATCAGATTTTACTGCAACTTATTATAATTTGGTGAAATTTCACGGAGACCTCCTCGTCTATACCTCGTGGACACAGAGACCCCCTAACGATTAAAATCACCCAAACACACTCCCTCATCTCATCTCTATCTATATGAAACGACAAAATGGAGGTAGATAGGTCTTTGTATCGTGCCATAAAAAGTAAGACCCATGTGATTATTCCTTGGCATTTTGAGCACCATTACCTAAATCCTGTGGCTTTGTTCTGCTTAATTAGGACAGCAGTTAGGCACTCGGAAATTCGGAATGCCAACTTTTAGCTTTTTGCATATGGCATAACTTAAGGGCTTCTGTTTCTTATCCAAAAATTTATTTGGGGGCTTCTATTCAGCCAGTGGGTCCTGGAAACTGGGTAAATCAACCCAAAAAAAAAAAGTTTGATATGCCCTTAGGTCTCATTCTCCCTACCAAAACTCTTGGGGCTATCTCGCTCCCGTGCGTAAATTTATGAAGCGGCTGTGGAAGAGCTTGTAGGAATTAATCTGAGGTATGTACAATCTGACCCGAATACCTGAATTGCTCGAAAGAAAAAACAAAATAAAAAGTTGTGGGGTAAGGGATTGAATGAAAAAAGGGAAATGGGCCCATGGCTATATATGGAATAAGACATGGAACACCATCTGTTCCACATACTATTGTCTTATCTTGAAATTGCAAGCACTGGGGTCTTGGGTTAGGAGCAACTGTTCTATTGATAAACTCAGAAGTATTAATGTGGTGGTATTGGAGGTTGTTCCAGATGATGCAGCAAAACGCTTGATGGTTAGGGTATTCAAGCCAGCTTACATGCACTTCGTCTACTCTTTTTTCTGGTCCGGTTTATGGCAAGCCTTTCACATCGGGATTAGAGAATTTACAAGAAATTATTTTTTTGCGATTTGACTCCAAAAATCAAACCCTTATCAATTGTGTGGGAAGCAAATCCACTTGCCAACCGGACTAATCATTGCGGCTAACGCTTGAGGATTGAAATACCAACTAAAGGGGAAGTAGAGGTTTTTTTCCCCCTCTCTTCTCCTTTCTTCCCACTAGTTAAATGCGTTCACCTGTTCATTCGATATTAAATTCAGACCCCTGGTCTAATGTTGTGAAACCCGGAAATCTGAGTGAACTGAAAAAAGGACACTTGCGAGTCACTGGTTCAACTGCAGGTTAACTGGGATTGAACTGTGATGTCGTAAATATATGGAAAGATTCCAACTAATTATAAATAATGTTTGAATCACATATGTCGTGGTTTTAAACACTTCGCTTACGTTATTACCTTAACTACGAATAAGTAAAACTCATTACCAAGGGTGACAGAACTACATGGTTTGGTGCAGTCGCTAAGAAAGGCGTCCAACAACTGCCTATACAGAGGGGGTGCTGCGCTGCGTGCTGTGCGGCATCTGGTGTAGCCGCGCCGGTGTCGGTCTAATGATCGGAGACGTTCATCGCGTAGAGCACGTCGAGTACTACAAGTGTAACGAAAATCAACTTGACCAAATATCATTAAGTGCATGATCGGAACACAAATAACTTGAAAAAAAATGGAACACAAATGACTGGAAACACAGGATGAAAACAATTGAACTCATTTTTTTCAAGATATTTGTGTTTCGATGACGCACTTAACGATATCCGATTGAGTTGATTTTAATATACTTGTAGTACTCAACGTTCTCTACGCGATGGACGTCTCCGATCATCGGACCGACACCGGCGCGGCCGCGCCAAGTGCCGCACAACACGATGCGTAGGGACCCCTCTGTCCATGTCAAGACGAACTAGGTTTGACTCTCAGTAATCCATTTTTTCGAACGGATCGATAGAGCAAGCAGGTTTGGATGGTTGACCGAACCGGTATAACAATCGGTTGACGGGTCAATCGGTTGAACGGGCCGGTCCCAACCGGGTTTTAAAACATTGCACTTAGTCCCAACATTTAAATTTGATTACACATGTGAGGTTCATCTTCAAACTTCTTTCATATAATTTCTACATTAGTTAGTCAATGGCCCCTGTGAGCAACAATAATTGACGATTGAGGAGTTTCCTTGTAAGAGCAAGAGCAGCAGTGGTAGTGTTAAATAAGGAAAAATAGAAAGACAAAAAATTAATATTTTATTTTACCTAGAAGGTCCCTCCAGCAGCTAGTGTATTTTTTCTTCTCTTGTCTAGAATATTGCTTTTTCATTCCTACTATGGGGCCCAGAAAAAGAAGAAACGGAGAGAGGGGGAGGAGAGAGACAATAGAAAAAGATAGACTAATGAGTAGCTCCGGAATAGTGGTTGGGTATAAATACTGAGGTCCTGTAGCTACAGCAACTTTACCCAACCGAATACCCAAGCAGCACTTGGCTTAAATAGCTACCAAATGGGGTTTACCCAACCAGCTGCACTTGCTCTAAGATTGCGAGTTGTAGATTATCATGGAAACTGAGGTGGGTTTGATTCCTTTACATGGGAGACTGAGGAGGGGAAAGGGGGCGTGGGAGAATTTGGATAAGTCATCCATTGTTACTCCATATCAATTAAGCAATCATAGGAAGGGTAGGAAAATTATCAACAGTGAATGAAAGATCTCAAACAGAGCATGAGGGGATACTTTTAAACTCTGATTTGGCCATTAGTGGATTAATTTTGCGATTCGGGTTAATTTGTGACTATTAGCCATCGGATCACCGCCGCCACAGCGGGTAGGGGCTTTCATTAGGTCTTCGCTTCCCTCTTCAGCGGCGGCTCTCCTATCACTACAAGAAATTTCAAAAATCCCGACTAACTATTTAGTCGGCTAAGGTGGTCTTCGCTTCCCTCTTCAGCGGCGGCTCTTCTATCACTACAAGAAATTTCAAAAATCCGGACTAACTGTTTAGTCGGCTAAGGTGGCCTATTTAGTCGGCAGAGGGATTTTCCGACTAGATTTTTGGTCGGCATTTTTAGTCGGGTAATGCTTGTCGGCAAATGTCGTCGCCGACTAAAAAATATTTAGTTGGCCAAGGTGCATACATTGGTGACTACAGGTCCCGACCCAAAAATTTAGTCGGTAATATTTGTTTGGGAATGCTTCAACATTTACCTACTAAAGTCTGGTCGAAAAATGCTTCAACATTTACCAACTAAAGTCTGGTCGGGGAATGTATTATAATTTATCAACAAAATTCTAGTCGGAGAATGGTTTATAATTTTCCAACTAAATTCTAGTCGGAGAATGTATTCACTATCACCAACTACATTTTTGGTTGGTAATTTGTCTATATCACCAACTAAATTATTGGCCGCCAATTTTAAATGTTGAAATCCCATAATTGGCTACAATTTTTTTTCCCATTTTGATTTCCTGCCATGTAATGAATACTAAATAAATAAATTCCACGAAATAAATCCAAACTTTAATAAGTAAAGGTCCACCAAAGACTTAGAAATAACTTGTATCCAAATTCCTAAAGAAGAAAATAACAAGTCTAATCTTAACTTGGGAAAAATAACAAATCCAAACCCCTATACCGCAAAATACTAAAGCAATTCAACTTCAACAAACGGATAACCAAAAACATCGAAGCACATCTACAACCAAAATCCAGTTTTGATCTTCATAGTCAATAACCCAAAAGTAGAACGGCAGAATACTCCATTAAAGCTTCAATCTAGGGGGGGAAAAAAAAATCCATCATTAGTAGAAGCGGAGCATGAGATGACTAACATAACAGCATCCCAAAAGGCAGAAGAATAAACATCCTATGTGGCAGCTGAGCATCCCACATAACAGCAAGAGTATAAGCATCATAGAATAATAAAGTGAAATAGGCAATAGTGGTAGCACACGAAGAAAACAAAGCGCACAGCAGCAACAACACATGAATTAAATAGCAAAACGCAGCGGCAAAGAATGGCAGCAAGTGCATCCATGGGATAGTATTGTCAAGTTGTTATTTACCAGGTTAGTGAGTAAAAGGTGCATGTTTGTGTGTGATTTCGAACAAAATAGTACAGGAAAATGAGTAAATTAGTGGAAGGTTTAACAACACCTAAGCTACAACTTCGAACAAATCTTCTGTCCAACTAAATTCTCATAAGCAAAGTAATTTTAAACTTGCAACCTGATAAAAATGCAAAATAATTGACTATTCCTCCCCAGATGACGTACACCGAACCAATAGGCAAACAATACTGAGGGTGTTGTAAATGGATGTCCTTTGGAACTCAAAAAGTCCGAGTGTTTTGACACTATTTCAGCAGAATTTATTTTAACTTCCTCACACATCAATATTACATCATAAACATCAGGGAACAACACCACTTAAAGGCTATCTCGAGTCAACAATGCGAATTCCCAAGAGTTTCAATAACAGGGTAACTTAAATTCAATGTAATTCCATCATAGATCACAACAGATGATGGTAAAAGGCCTACAATCAAAGGCTGTCCAAACACATGTACGCAAAACTAAGGAATCTAATAGTCACAAATGCCTTAGTGTCTTCATTATGAAGGAAATAGTTCGAATAAAAACAAGAATGTTATGTGATTTTTGATCTTTTCCCTATTGGAAGCTCCAATTTCTTTACTGAGATCAACAAATTCGAGAAATTCTCTTGTGCCTCATCAGGACATGTGAAATAAGAAACAATTTTGCAATGCAAACAGGCTAATCTTCTTACTGAAAAATGTCAAACAAATTGCATGGCGCAAGGAAGTAGACAATTACACAAAAAATCTTCTTACGAGTAAACATCCTAACTAGCAGTTGAGCATCCCACATAACAACAATAGTATAAGCATCATAGAATAATAAAGTGAAACAGGCAATAGTGGTAGCACACGAAAAAAACAAAGCGCGCAGCAGCAGCACAAAGAGCAAAACGCAGTGGCAAAGAATGGCAGCAAATGCATCCATAAGATAGTATTCTCAAGTTGTTATTTACCAGGTTAGTGAGTAAAAGGTGCATGTTTGTGTGTGATTTCGAACATATTTCCAAAGAGAGAGAGAGAGAGAGAGAGAGAGAGATCAACTAAGATCTCCAGATCATAATTCCCCCTAAAATTATAATTCTGCACTTTTTGTGCCCAACATATACATGATACGCATATGTAAGTATATCAAGTAAAAATCATGTCAAGACTAGAGGACCTGTTATGCCTTGGGCGCTATGGACATGGTACCGGAATCAGGACTCGCAGAGTAAAGTTGGGGATCAGATCTATATAGTGAGGCAACCTGGTAAATGCCCCGTCCGTCCAAAGGTAACTAAAGGCGGGTTTTCCAGCTATATGAGTTATTAATTATCGATCACGAATACATATAAGCCATTTGAGACCATCGAAACATAAGATTCTTAGAAAAGATGAATTCCAAAGAGTTGTAAATACAACGGATGGTATGTGCCAAAAGTAGGATGGAATCGTGCAACATCGTGCTGTATTGACATGGCTTGCCCCTTGCATACTGAATAAATCACAAATGTATTTCACAAGCCATGGTTGGGTTGTATTGTATTGTGAAATCAAGGAACATAACAGTGCTCTAGCTGCACTGGTCGGCTCTACCTGATTCAATCATTCAACCAGCAAATATACAAATTAAGTCTCACCTAAGTAAGGGTCAAAACCATCCACGCTCGATCCATCTCCTATGCATTTTTCTATCAAATTTCCAAAACAAGAATAGTATTCTCAGGGGCTGTATTTTACCAGGTCAGTGAGTGAGTAAAAGGTTCACGTGTGTGATTTCGAACATAGTTGTGAGAGAGAGAGAGAGAGAGAGAGAGAGAGAGAGAGAGAGAGAGAGAGAGAGATCATAATGACATACCAATATTTGTGACCATCATTTTGATCCCAAATTGCCTTGTCCTTTCATTTGTTGCATCATTGATTATTTAAGCACATCGACTTCTCTTCGCAACCTTGCTACATTCTCATCCTGTGGTCTTGCTGCCTCCTCATGCCTCCTTTGCTGCTCCTCGTGCCACCTTTGCTCCTCCACCTCCCGCCTCTTTTGCTCCTCCTCTCGCTCCTCGCACCTTTTTTGCTCCTTTGCCTCACGCCTCGTTTGCTCCTCCTCCTACTCTTTTTCTCGCTTTGCAGGAAACGACTCCATTTGAGCATCAACCATCTTTTGTAGCTGGTCTTGACGTGCTGAGTTAGAACTTGATTTGGAAGTATAGCATGAGGGCATCAGGCAACCCCAAATCCTCTTAAGTAATTCTCTCTCTCCCCAAGGACTGTTCTTTCCCCTATCACCTCCATATTTAATGCTTTTGCCTCATCTCGTATTGCCACCATTTTCGCCTGTTGTGGCATAAGAAAAGAAACAAGAAAAAAGATAAGGCATTGTTAAATGAAAAAAGAAACAACAAAAAGGTATAGGAATAGAAGTGTTCAAGATTGGGTACATACATGTTACTCCTTACATTTATCATCGATCCAGTCCTCTTTCTCTTTCAATGTATATGATGCCTTGTATGTATCACAAAAATCCGGCAGCACTCTTTTATGATCTTTAGCCTAACATATTCAAATTAAAAATGTGATATGCAGATAATAGAATAGCAGTAGAAGCAAATGATTAAATGAGACTATAAATACTCCTTTCATAATATAAAGAATGTGACAATTATCGCCTATAAATTAGTTATTATATAAATTAGTTCCATTTTTCCATAAAATTTCATGCATATATATTTTGACGCATAAAATGTCTCACCGAAATAGTCATTGCAGCAACCAAGGATTTTGAACCCAAAGTATGACCATAAGGTAATTTTGATCTATTTTCTTTGCCAGCTGCTTTGTGGGCCGTCCAGTCCTTGTCAGTGAATATATTATCGATAAGCCACTTCCATTCATCCATGCTAATCCCTCAATAAGGATGCTGATATGGGTCGACTTCGTCTACATCCTTCATCTTCCAGTAATGACTGCCCATGTTGTGTTTCCATTCCTTATATCGTAGGTTCGCCTTAACATTAAAAGCTTCCTCAATTACGTTTGTGTGCTCATTTTCTTCTTCAAGGTCTTCTCCTAACACTGATTCCTTTTCAGTGACTTTAAATTTGTCCTACAAACATGTAATAAGTGGAATTAGTCCCTAAAAATATTCATTATCACTTGAATCAATCAATTTGCAAACTTTTAAACAGGATTACATGAACAAGCTGTATTATGGCCTCTTTTCACGTTGAATCAACTTGTTTTCAAGTGTGAGCGAAACCCTGAATAGGACACATCCTCCTAATTTGAGACCCAATTCATTTGATAGCTTGTCTGCATTCTTACCACCAAAAGTCCTCATTGATGTTAGTACATAAACTGACAACCTCTCCCCATTACGGGAAGCAATCTCCCTTCTAACTCTTTTTCCTAGTGTAGGGCGTCGTCACCGCCGACTTATTGAAGGTGCACCTGAAAAGGAACAGTATGGTTTATTGTTGCCAATATAATGCTTAAGCTCTTGACCGTCTAGCAGGAGCAAATTCTATGGTATTATTCTACTCATCATTTGCTTCTAGAGACCCTTGCTTCCGTAATTCATTCATCTACATTAAAATATATGGTATTATTCTACTTCGGATAAAAAAAATATAACTTAATGTGAAGCATAACTAATTAAATTTTTTTTCTTATGTGCCCTAGGAACCACTGGGAAAACTCTTTGCGTTGTCTGATCGTAATGTCACGTCCATTGCCGTTCACCAACGAATTCTTGTGTATCCTAATTAACATGAAAGATTTAGAAAAATGGGAACACCTCAAACTCAACATATGAAGTTCAAAAACAGGATAAGTAAGATACATACTCTAAATATGGTTCGATTTTAGGGCTATTGTTCAAGACAGACCAATGAGCCATGTCACGTTGGTCAATTGGTACATCAGGTACTCTTTGGATTAGACCAAAAGGATGAGTAGTCTGAGTGAACGTAACTAAGCCCAGTGCACGCATACCACCATCATCATTCCTCTCTCCACGATTAAACCCAGTATCAATTCCATCAAGATACATAGAGCAAAAGGTTGTACACTCTTTCGAAAAGTAAGCCTCCACAATAGAACCTTCGGAACGAGCTTTATTGGATACAAATCGTTTCAGAACTCCTAGAAGTCTATTAAAAAAACAACAAACTGCTGTGTTATAAATATGACGACAAATAAATGCTACAAATAGCACAGTAGAACCATCATACCTTTCAATTGGGTACATCCATCGATATTACACTTGGCCTCCAAGCCTAACCTCACGAGGGGGGGTGAATAGCCAAGTGTACCATAACATCAAAGGAAGCAGGAGTGAAAATCTTTTCAAGCTTGCAAAGTATAAGTACAATGTTCTCCTCAAATTTATCCAAATCACTCCTCTTCACCGTTTTTTAGCACAATTGTTGGTAGAAGTGACCTAACTCAAAGAGCACGATGCCAATATCCTAGTTCAAATAGCCACGCATCCTGATCGGGAGTAGTAGTTGCAAAAAGGACATGACAATCATGACTTTTAAGGCCCGATAGTTTACCACCATGAGTGTTCAGGCATTTAGAGATGTTCACTGCATACCCGTCAGGGTACTTTATCGATTTTAAGAAATGGCAAATGCCTTCTCTCTTTTTTGGTGACAATGTGTACTTGGCTAGCGGCTTTTCAAATGAACCATTTGCACGCCTCTTTTGGTGCAACTCCTTTCGTACTCCCTGATCCTCCAAATCCTCATGTGCCTTTTCTGTATCCTTGTTCTTTCTATCTGTGCCCATTATTGTCCCCACCAAAATGTCACATATGTTCTTCCCTATATGCATGACATCGAGGCAATGTCGTAGATTAAGTGTCTCCCAGTAGGGCAGATCAAAGAAAATGTTTTTCTTTCCCCAGTTAAATTTTTTCTCGTATTCATCCCTTTTTCTTTTCTTGTTGCTTGCATGTTTTCCAAACGGCTTGTATGTCCCTAAATTAATCTGTTCCATTATTTCTCTACTCGACAACTCCAAAGGTCTAGTCCTATCCTCATATTTACCATTATAAAGCTTGCTCCTTCGCCAAACATGATGCTCAGGTAGGTAGCGACGAGCACCCAAATAACCAATCTTACTTCTCAAACCAACTGATGAGCTGTCCTAATTGCAGATGGGGAAAGCCAAATAACCCTTTGTAGACCACCCAGACATGATGCCATAAGCAGGGAAGTCATTGGTGGTCCACAAGACTCATGCACGCATAGTAAAAATCTGTCCACGAGAGGAATCATAAGTTTGCACACCATTCTCCCACAACTCTTTCAACTCATCAATTAACGGGCGCAAGTAAATGTCAATGTCTCTTCCAATGGCTGATGGACCAGGAATAAGCAACGACATAAAGCAAAAAGGCTCTTTCATGCATTTCCATGGTGGAAGATTGTAAGGCACCATGAAAACAAGTACCATACTATACGATGTGCTCATATTTCCAAAAGGATTGAAACCATCAGTGGCCATCCCAAGCCTCACATTTCGGGGATAGGCAGCAAAATCAGGAAATCGCTCATCGAAGTCTTTCCATTCCTGACCATCAGCTAGATGCCTTAATTCGTCATCATCTACACGTTTGTCTTTGTGCCATGTCATATCAAGGGCTGTTTTCTCCAAAATATATTGCCTTTGTAATCATGGAGTCAAGAGTAAGTATCGCAATATCTTTTGGGGGATCCTTTTACCCTTACCATCGTCCACTTTGTACCTAGGCTTGTTACACGTAGGGCAATTCATCAAATTTGCATTCTCTTTTCAAAAGAGTGCGCAGTCATCTTCGCACGCATGGATTGGCACATACCCCAAACCCAAATCTCTTAAGAATTTCTTCGATTCATAAATGTTCCATGGAACACTTTTATCACAGTCTGCAGGTAGCATGTCTTTAATAATCGCCATAATCATATTGAACACATCATTACTCAACTTCTTATAAACCTTAACATGAAGCATCCTAACAATGAAAGCTAATATGGTCATTGTACATTCAGGATAAGGTTTACTTTGAGTAGCATTGAACAACTTGTCAAAATTGCGTACATCTTGCCTCTCATGATTAATAGGCAACTCATCGACAACATCATCCAACATCTCACCAACATAGATCTGTTCCAACATATCATGCAATTGGTCGTCATCCTCGGGGATCTCCCCTCTTGTTTCGTTCCCAATGCCTTCATTGGCCTTGTTCGTTTACCTGTTTAGTTTTAGTTTTAGTTTTAGTTTTGATGACATCATCATTTCTCTCATTTCTCTCTATCTCTCTCCACTCATTACACCTGCTGACTCATCAAAACAAAACTAAACTAAACTATCTAACCAAATGCAGCCATTGTGTTCTTGATGGCCATCATTTTGTGCTTGAGGTTGACGTGCAGGGACAGGTTCCCCATGGTACACCCAAGTCTTGTAAGAAGCATCGATTCCTTTTCATATCAAATGCATCTTAACAATTACACTGCTAAGTAATTTGCTATTTAGACAATCGATGCATGGACACCGAATCTCAACCTCTAGTCCTATAATTGTGGCTGCAAATTTTAGAAAAGATTCTACCCCTTGCCTATACTCCTGACTTGACCACCTATCTTTTATCTTCATCCAACTCTTGTCCATTTTTGCTGACCTATAAATAACTTAAACATTAATACATGTCAATTTTCATGATCAAAACTAATGCACAAAGTTGAAATGATAAACAACTACTACTATTTCTTTTTAAACAAATGCCCCCATCGATTGCTTTAAAACCATAGACATGAGTTTGTATTTTATACTCTAGTTGAATTGCATAGAATATACATTGGGACTTTAAATCACTACCTAGAACTAATAAAAACCCTATCTAATGGTGTGAGTAGATTTGTAGTAATCAACTAATTTTTAAATAAACAATGGTTCTACTTCTAAAGGGGGACAACAATTCAACAAAAATGAAAAGCATTAGTTTATTTCCTAACAATCATTCCCAATCTAGAAGAACATAAACTAAAAAATTGCAACATGAAGCCAAAAACATGAGCTAAATTTGGAGGAAAACTAAAGAATAAAAGGTAATTCATTGGTCACACAAATCTTAAATTTTTTAACAGCACAAAAACGAATGCATTGGTCACATTCAGTGCACTTCTGCTACTAAAGAAGCAAAAAACACGAACTCATTACTCAACTTGTTGCGAGACTCTCTTTGGACTAGAAAGAGAGAGAGAGAGAGAGAGAGAGAGAGAGAGAGAGAGAGAGAGAGAGAGAGAGAGAGAGAGAGACGGGTTGGGGAAAACCCATTTGCCAAAACTACTTTGAAATTTGTTTGGTGCATGTGAATAGCAAGAAAAGTAGGACTAGATATTCATACCAGAATCGATCAATTAGATATGAAACTAGAAACCCATTTAATCGATCAATTAGATTTTCATACCCGAAGCTTGCTCTCAAATCTGGTTGGCGTTGTTGCTCAAAAGTTGGGCCTTTGTTCAATCATCACTGGAATTGACTGTTAACATGGTCAGAGAATTTGGAGTGGGGAGGAGGAGGAAGAGAGAGGGAAGTGAAACGGTGAACTGAAGTGCGCGGTGAAAGAAAAATGAGGGAGTTAGAACGTGTGAAGTTATTTAGGTTTGGATTTAGAGAGAACACAATACGACGTCGTTTTGATCAAGATTATAATTTGCCAACAAAATAATTAGTTGGTAATTGCCAAAATCTTGCCAAGTATTTTCGCAGAAATTTCAGTTTGGCGGAAAATTTTCTTTTTCCCGGACCGTTTTTCCCCTTAGTTGGCAACAACATGTAGTTTACTGATTGAGCTATTGAAGTTGGAAAAGCTTAGGTGTTTTCACATCACATAATATCTATATAACAATTTTACATATATTTGTCGATAATAGTGTGGATTTGTCGATCTAAACCGTTAGGATTTTAGGTTTTACGATTTCCATCATCGACCTAAAAATTGAATATCGAGAATAAAGTTACTCTCGTATTGCTACACACTTGATCATGCATAAGAACCCATTTATTTAATGAAATTGTGTCCCGATCAATGACCTTTTTAAACCCGATTCAGCCAAAATTTTACGGCAATGATTTAACTAATAAGAACAACAAAATCAACGGTCTCGATCATTTTAATTATATCACGGTTGCGTGATCGGACATAAGAACTCATTAACTTAATGAAATTGCGTCCCGATCAATAACATTTTTAAACCCGATTCAGCCAAATTTTTACGACAATAATTTAACTAATAAGAACAACAAAATCAACGGTCTTGATCAAATTAATTGTATCACGGTCGCGTGGCTACAATACATTCAACTACAGCACAAGACATAGTTTGCTATTAACTACATTCAATGTATAGAATTTAAAGGGCATCACCAATTCAATATTTACAATAGTCGATCTAAACCATTGGAATTACACGCCCCGCTAATTTCATCAATGTCACCAAAAGTGGAGATCATCTGATATGGGCAATTGTTTGATCCGATGACATTTAATATCCAGAGGCCTTAAAAGTCGTATAATGGACAAATCAAGCTCCACCTAAGTTTTTTTTTTTTGGCGATCGGAACCATTTAATGTGATACCCTTGACCCGTAACTACGGTTAAAATTTAGTTGTGGTCGGATTAATTGGGCTAATTAGCTTAACTTAGTTGTGTGTTTAATTATGCATATGATTTCATACGTGCATTTTAAGTTACAAGCTAGCGTAACAAGCGATATAAGAGTTGGGTACGCGTTGGTATATGGGGGTGACCACATGGAATCATTTTTTTTTAAAGCCTAATAAGACCCCATGTGTTTAGTAATCTGACTACCTAGCCCTTATCACCACCGCTTGGAAAAATAGAGAAACAATAGGTGGCATGGGTGTAGGCTATACTAGATAATTTTTCCTTAAGGGATAAACTAGGAAGTTCTATACTATTCTCCTGAACTTATTCCCACCGCCTGAACCAAATAGAGAGAAGGGTCCGTTTTGGGGAAGGACATAGTAAAGGGGTCTTTACTTCAATAAGGACATCAACTTTTTCTTTAATGTCAAAAGGACAAATCACCTAAAAATTTCAAAAATGCCCCCACTAGCCAATGAAAGTGCCTAAACCTCCAAACCTAATGAAAGTGCCTAAACATAAACCCTAGGGTACCCTATGAAAGTGCCTAAAACCCTAGAGTACCCTAAGAAAGTGTCTAAACCACTAAAACCCTATAATTGGAAAGTGCACCCTAAACCTAAACCCTAGGGTACCCTATGAAAGTGCCTAAAACACTAGGGTGCCCTATGAAAGTGCCTAAACAACTAAAACCCTATCATTGGAAAGTGCACCCTAAGTGCCTAAACCGTAGGGTACCCTATGAAAGTGCCTAAAACACTAAGGTACCCTATGAAAGTGCCTAAACAACTAAAACCCTATAATTGGAAAATGCACCCTAAGTGCCTAAACACAAAATGCCTAAACCCACTATACCTTATCCCTAAAGAGCATAAATCTCCTAAAATTAAACCCTAAAATTGAGGAGAGAGAGAATAATTTTATCCCACCCATCAATTTGTCCCACACGGAGCCCATCAATTTGTCCCACACGGATGAGAGAAAGAGAGAGAGAGGCATGTGAAAGTGATGCGGCCGGGGGGGGGGTCATAAAGTGACCTGTCACTTTCAAAGCCAATTCACGCTTAATGATTAGATTATTCATTTGTCCACATTTCCCATTTCCCACGAGGATGAGAGAGAGAGGAGACTTAGAGAGAGAGAGAGAGACGAAATGATCAGCTTTCCCTGTGCACGAAAAGTGACGGGCTAAGTTGGCTAATGCGGCTTTATTGCTTCATTAAGGATATTTTTGTCTAATATTGTCCTTGAGCCATCAAATATTTTCTATCAATGTATTGAAAGCATTAAAATAAGTGAAGTTAGACTAAACACCATTTAAATCCTTAAACTTGTCCTTTAGACCAATTTTCTGTAGAGAGAAAGAGAGAAATCGGCAAGAAGAAGAAAAGGGAAAAGAAAGGAGAGAAATTAAGAGAGGGTCCAAGTTTGCTAGAATTGGAGTTTTACTTGGTAATTACATGCTTTCTTCTACTTGATTTCATTAATTTTCATGTTCAATTCATGTTTTGTTGTTGGGTTTATGATTAGACACCATGGAAACCCTTGATTGTGGAGTTTTGAAAGAGTTCTTGGTGAATTTTAGGTGAATTCATCCCATTCTTGAATTTCTGTAAATCTGCAGATTCTAGGTCTTGTTCTTAACTGAATTTTGGGGATTTTATTGACTGGGTTTTACAACTCATAATTTTCTGAAAATTTTACTGAGAGTTCCTCTATGGGTTTTCTTGGTTGGGTTAAAATTTCGGAATTTGATTCCATGTATAGAGTCCTGTAGAAATTTTGGAAGTTGCTGCTGTCAATTCGCGTTTATGCAGACTGCACTAACACACTTTGGGAAAACAGTGATAACTTTTAGCACGGGTATCGAAATCGCGCGCCGTTTGATTTTTCCGAAACTAGACTCGTGTATCTTTCTGTCTATATTAGATTTGTACCTTAAATTTGACTGTGCAAAAGCAGTTTTTGAGTTAAAGTTCAGACACATGCAGTTTCTGCAATTCTGTTTTTCTTCTCTCTTAAAATAGGTGTACAAGTCTTGTCCGAACTCCGTTTTTGACCAATGAGCTATCGATTTAAAGCTTATGAAGTGTATTTTGAGTTGGTGTGGATTTTGTATCAAGGAGTTGACAGGTTGCATCATTTTTAGATCCTTAAGTTTCAGCTTAGTTTTATCGTTGGACCTCAAAATGTTATTGTGGATACTTAGATCATTTAAAAAGTTTAACTAGAGTTTGTAACCCCTTGAATGGAATCTAACATGTATCTACATTACTTGTTTACTCTAGGAAATTCGAGTGGACACGTGGACCGAGGTGAGTGATTAATACACAAGTTATGCGGTTTTAAATGTGTTTTGCTACCAAATGTGAAAGCTATACTTTGGTTAAATGATTTGCTCAATAATGTGAACTCCATGGACTTGAAATGAAAGGTGGACTCTTTTATTATCTATTAATGGCATCCCTTACGTCCCAGCTTGCTAGGGGACAGTGCTAAAAGGCTAGCAAGGTGTGTTGTGTATGCTGTGGGATAATGCGATAGACGTCTAGCTTATCCGCACCGGGGACGCCTGGTGTAGCATTGTGAATTGAATGGGATGTGCATTATAAATTATATTGTGAATTGTGATTCCTTCTAGGGACATGTGAAGCTTAAATTGGATTATTTAAAAGCCATGATTTTATATAGTCCATGGGAAGCATGTTGACGCAGCGGAATTCACGAGAAACTAGTTGCGTACTAGTTCAAACGAAAATAGGTCTCGAATCCACGAGGTTCTTGAATCCACAAGATGAAAGAGAATAACTCTGAATTATATTTGATTAAAAACTGCATAATAATAGAGGTTACATGCCCTTTTATAGGAAAAACTAGCAAATCCTAGCAAAACTTACCTAAAAATAAGGTATCCCGAAAATTGGGGAAACTCCCAAAATTGAAAACTAGAAAGAAAAATAAGATATTCCCAATTGGAAACAACGTAAACGGAATTACACGCTAAGAGTAATTCGAAATCTAATTATTACCTAAAACAGCAAAATTACTAAATTGAAGGCCTAAACGAATGAATTTGGCCGAAATCCACCATCAATCACGATTAGGGTGGTGAGTCTTGATCGTAATGCGATTTTGCTTCAGCCCACCAAGTTTGGGCCTATTCCGGGCTTGTCGATAAATTGCCGAAATTGGCAATTTTTAATTAAAAGTTGTTTGGACCTCTTAGGCTTTGACCGGTCCAATTGATCGTAGAATTGGGCCGCTACTTGTTCTGCATCACATGTGGCTTGTGTAATAATCATTCATACGAGCTTTAGCTTATGTAAATATTTTTCCCACCTTTCAGGTAGCGAAGAGTAGGGTGCCGTAGCATAATCTGTGTGGAGCCGTGGCTTGTGGATATGTTGTAGATAGGACGTAGAAAGGATGTTGTATTTATCTACTCTTTTGGCTTGTAAATATGTGTATTTAGCTATAAATCTTGTAAATTAAGCACAGCTCTGGGATGTACTTTGAGTTGAGATCCTGTTGTATAGACTTGTTATGGTTTTTTTTGAATGTTAATACATGCTTGAGTTCCGCTGCATAACTCTGTGAGTCCCTTATTGGTCATTTGCTTATCGATTGTTTAATGCTATGTTGTGGCCTAAGTGATGATTTCACTGGCACTTTGTTATGATTAAGCCTAGGGACGGGTCAAGGTCGTGACATTTAACTTCTACATATTATATAGATCATCAGTTATACAAAAAGTTAAGAAGATCGTGTATCGTTAGGCATTTAATCGGACGAAAAGTACCTTTAAAAGAAAAAATTGCGTCTCGATCGACGAGTTTTTTGAACTCAATTGAGAAGAAAATTTAAATGATTGATTTTTCATCCAAAAAATACTGAAACAAACGGTTCGATTGCTAAAATAATTACTAAAATACAAAAAATTCTATTTTGCAATGGGTTGGATCACGTGTGTGTGCGGAACAACTATGGCTCATGCATCTTTCTTGTGCCAACTAAAATTTTAGTTGGCAAATATCATCCAAGAACTCCTGACCCGATTTTTAGTCGAGAAATAAAAATATCCCTTGCCAATTTTTATTTCTTGTGCCAACTAAAATTTTGGTTGGCAAATATCATCCAAGAATTTCCGACTAGATTTTTAGTCTAGAAATAAAAATATCCCCCGCCAATTTTTAATGTAAAATTTTAAATTCGCGCAAAAACTATTGCCAACCAAATATTTGGTCCGTAATTAAATTCCCCCTAAAAAATGTCCTTCACGCCATATTTTTCCCGACAAAAATTTATTCTAGTTGGCAAAAACGTGTTTTCCCGGACTAAATTAATTTGGTTGGGGATTAAAATCACCATTGGCCAACCAAAATCAATTTAGTCGGCAATTGTATAGAAATTGGAGACTAAATTTTTCTGCTCGGGATTTTTAGTCGACAATTATATAATTTGTTGTAGTGTATGCGGTATTTCATGTCTGACCTTTTGGTTGGTGGCGGTTGATCGGCTGGTGCTTCGGTTTTGGCTTTGGTTGTGGAGGTGTGGCGATTGGAGTTTGGAGTCCGACATTTGGTGGGTGGCTGGCTTGACATGCTTTAACGGGCGGCAGCTTTTGGAGTGTTTTGGTTTAGGGTTGGGCTTTTTAGGGTTTTTTTTGTGGCTCTTGGGTTTTGGTGTGTTGGGTTGGGCTTGACCCATTTTGGTGTTTCTCTTTGGTTGGTTTCTGACCAACTTTGGAGGGGTCTTAGAAATGAATTTTTATATCGATAAGTTTGTGGGTACTGATGGTCTATGCATATATGGTGCATAGATTGGGCTGCAGGGTCTATTTCTGAATCCCACACAATTAATTCGGACTATTTGTTACTTTTGAAGTACTTTTTTCAAGTGTCCTCGCAGAAAACGACTAAATTGGATAACTAGAAATGCTTAATCTAATAGACCAATTTTTCATTAAGAATTTAGAATCCTATATTCTGAATGTGATGGATTCACTGCATATTTATATCATGTGAGTATTCGTGTGTGTACCAATGAGGGGAGGGGTTAGTTCCGTTGTTGAAACTCGCAACTTGGTTTGACAAGGCCCATGTTTAAGTCCCCATAGCCTCTTATTGGGGCTAAACATACTTTAATACCACTCACACGAGGTAGGATTTTAGTTTTGATCCCAACATAAGTGAGGTGAGGTTATCTACAAATAGTTTGTGTTGTAACGGGACAATACTTTGTGGTAGAGGTGACTGAGTACCACACCGCACTATCCTTTTGAAGCCAAAAAGAAAAAGTTTTTACTCTCTGTCTCAAAATGGATGTCCAAAATCACTATTCACGCTTCCCAAAATTTGTATAATAAAAATAAGTAAGATTGATATTGCCTATATAATTCATCATAACTTTAAAAATATAGATAATTTTCTAAGAGGCATAAATAGTGATTTTGAATATCCATTTTGGGACCGAGAGAGCATGTGTTTTGTGTACAGTTGTAGCATTGTTAGTAGTCCCAAGTAAAATAGAAGCTCTGAAGACGACAGGAGTGAGAGGAGTGGGAAATGGGGGAGGTGTTGTGCACTTTGGTGCTTTACACTGTACTGTGCACTCTTTGGCCATTTGATCGTGTTTTAGATGGTCCGGATGTATTTTGATTTTTTATCGATCAAAATAAATCAAAATAAAATTAAAATTGCCGAACGCATCCGGGTCATCCAAAACATGATCGGACGACCGAGGAGTGCACAACATAGTACAAAGCACCCAAGTGCATAGCACCCCCAACTCAAAGAGTGATACAATTCAGGGACCCCGAGTGTAATTTTCTGCCCTTTCATCCATTCGAAATTCGGTAATCAGAAAAGGAAATTCCTCCCAAGTTCATTCGGCAGTAGCTGATGACTGCTGATTAAAAGTGCAGCCTTTGTAGGTTGATTAAAGATCACAAAATAAGAATGGAAAAACTGCTGCAATGGTGCAAAATGAGATTCTCCTTCAGAAACGCGACCATAATCGTTTGCTTCTTCAATCTGATCACAGTTCTTCTATTACTTCAGGGCTTTATCTCGGCTTCTTCCACACGCAAATTGGCGGCAAATCAACCCAATTCAGGCTCGTACATTCTCTTTTTTGATATCCCAAATCAGAGTAATGGGTTTTGGATCTAACGTTGTTTGTTTTCCTTTCTCTTACTTTTTTTTTGCAATTAACCTTCGTTAGAATTGTTGGCATGTGCGAAAGAATAAAAAAAGGTCAAATATTTGTTGAGATTTTGCATTTATGTTGAAATAGTGACCCATCATTGTTTGGGATATGAGATTTGGGTTTTCTTGATTAAAACCTTTGGGGAACAGTTGGTAATTTCTGTTTATGATTGGATCTTCAGTGATTCAGTTATATAATTTTATTTCTCATGCTTTTCTTTGTAAATTAACCTAAGGTAGAATTATTTGTCTGTGTTGAATTTAAAAAGATCAAATTTTCTTTTTAGATTTTGCATTTTTCTTGTGTCAAAATAGGTGACGCACCATCGTTTCGGATATGTTAACTTGGGTTTTCTTGATGAATCCTGGGAGAACAGTAGGTAATTTATGTTCATGATTGAGAAATGCGGGTTAGGGTTTTTGGGTTTCAAATTTTGATTGAAGGCATGACCCCAAGGGATTCTCTGTCCCTTGCAATTCATCACTGTCGTAATAGTATGTAAAACAACTGTGTTGTTTTCTTACTTCAAATGATGTATTTTCCTTTCTCATGCACAAAGGTAAAATGGTTGGTTTGTGCTTAATCGAAAATCAATTTGAACTAAGGGAGAATTATGTTTCTTTTCCGTTTTAGTGTTAAAATAGGTGACCGTCATTGGTTGGCTTATCGGGTTTTAATTTGGAGGAAATAATGGTATATTTTAACTTGGAAATCAATTATTTGTGAAGATTTTTGTCTTTTAGACATTGACCATTCAGTTTTGGGTTTATGGGTAAGGCTTTCTTGTTCAAAATAGTGGAAACACTTGGGTAATTGCGTTTGATGATTGAGAATTGTGGGTTTGGTGTTTTGAGCTCGAATACAAAAGTGACTATGTTCTGGTCTCCAAATGACTTCGATTTCTTTCATAACTGGTCAACATTGGCAATTTATTTTTAGCAAGAAAAGTGATGAAAGGCATCAGTAACTTTGTCTATGAATGTCATAAACAAGTAGAAAAATGCAGTGAACTAGAACCAGTGGGCAAAGAAACATTAGAGTAAGAGAACAGCGAATGAAAGGGAAGGGGCAAGTAGATAAGGAAGAAGAAATAGAAAGGGTGGCAGATTAACTGAGCAGTGTGGCAAAGATATAGTGAATAAGAGAAGAGTGAATGGAAAGGGAAGGGGCTACTAGATAAGGAAGAAGAAACAGAAAGGGAGGGAGATAGGATTTTGGGTTGGGTCAATCGGTCCGCATTTGGTGTGCACCTGTCGTCTCATCCCTTCTGCCGATGATACGCTCCTGGCTTAATTGGAGAGAGTGTGTGTGTAAAAACTTAGTTACTAAAGTTGAGAGAAATTATGATTAAGCTTAATTAAGAATACTGGAATAATAGACGAAGACATAACTAGAAATCGAAAGATAAATTTTATTTAGTAAACTGGCACGTGTGTATAAAATGGACTTTCGGTTGATGACTTGACGCAGCCTCCTTTTAACACTTGTGCAAAACTCTACTTCTTGATCACTATCAAACCACACCAAAATGGATATTGAAGCTTGGTAGAGGAATATTTTGCATGACATACACCTTGATTGATCTTCTTCATCATATGATGCTTAGCACAAACTTCGTAAAACAAATCAGTACTTTCTATTTTTCAGTTTAATGATTGTGTACATGTATACTAAACCGAAACAAATTAACTGCAAGACTATAAGCCTACCGACATGTTCTTCTGTCTTGATTTCTTAATTTGCAGCGGTACTGTTTCTGTGTTAGAGTCATGTCTGTGTCCAATTTCCGTGTTTGTACTACTTAGTACCATGTGATGCTTATTAGCATCTCTATGGTGAAAAAACAGAAGGCACAAACATAATTCAAGCAATTATAAAATTTTTGTTCAAGGTAAACCTGGGATGCATATACTTGTTTTTAGCACTACTGTTTTCATATTTATGAAGTTTGTTGCTGCTTTCCACATGGAACTTTCTCATCTACTGATCTTTTGTATAATTTGATTCTTCTAAAACTTCTTTTCTGCATTGGCATTGTAAATAACATATTATTGAGACATGAGCCATGTGACTGCTGGTTACCCTATAAACATTGATTTACCTTTTGAAATGCAGTTCAACTCAAATACCTCAAAGAGTCTGAAGAGTTACGTCGAGCCATGGAACCCTTGGAAATCATAAGAAGAGTTAGTATACAATGGCTTTGTTCTATCTACCAGAAATTCAAGTGTTATGTGCCATCATATAATCATGTTAAGCTTGAGTTATACTCCATTTGCATGGGCCATGGAGGATGTTATCTTTTTAGTCTATGCTGTATGGACTCAGTTATGAGTATGGGATGTGGGTTCTTATTTAGGGGTCAGACCCATCAAACCTCTCATTTAAGGGTTTATAGTCAAACTTTTTACGTTTGTGTCCATTTTCTATGATGAAATGGTGTCGTCGGTAATTTTGATTAACTGCACTTTTCACATTTTATCACAAGTAAGCATCGAAATAGATGAATGATGACGGTGTGTTATACAATGATATGATGAGTGTCTATGAGAAGGATCCGACAGATAACCCACAGATCCCTATCGAAGCTTTTATATGTATACAAATAGTGGAAGTGTGAAGTACAAAAATATAAACAGTGTCCAAACAGAGGTATCAGGCCCATATTAAGTTCCCTTATCCAAGTGTCAAGTGTTCTTCAGGGTGTCTCGTTGATTTCGAAGAGTCCGTGTAACAACTTCCATATCTCATTTTATGCTTTTTAATATGTAACTCTTCTCTTATTCAAGCTTCATGAATTTTCCACATTGCGACTAATATATTTCTTGTCTTCAGGTGAGGGAAATTCAGCAGGAAGTGTACATAAAACCAGAGGCAGTTGAACAGAAAGAGACAAAACAGGCTACTGCAGTTGACCTAATATCAAGGTTGAACCATTTTCGTTCTTATACAGATAGTGGCAGCCTGAAAGGTAATACCTAATTACTTAGTCCCAAGGATTTGTTGTTGTGGCTAGCAAACTGAAGTTCCAATAGTTGCACTTTTTGCCTGAGTTCTAAAGCTGTTATAGTTTACCTTTTAAACCTTTACATTTACAGCCTCCACCCACCCAAAAAAAAAAAAAAAAAGGGAAGAAAAGAAAAGAAGTTTGTCAGGGTTTTAAAAACTCCTTGGAACTTAACCCCTTGGAATTTATATTTGGCGTAGAGCATTATGCATAAAAAAATTTCCTCTTTTTATTTTTTTTTGTTTTTATTTATTTTTAGTCATGGAAGCATACCTAAGAAAGAAATTTTAGAACCGTCAGACTCTTAGGAGAAGCAAAACCGTCTGACCTTTTTTTTGCTCAAGAAGTTATTATTTTTGTGATTTTGTTTAATTATCTTCCCCCTAGATTAAAACCCTAGCTCCGCAATGGTTGTAATGTAGCTATATATCTGTGCATAATGATTCAATGGCTATATAATTGTCATGATGTTTAATTGGTAGATGGATGAACCTGTGTAAATTTGGAATGCTATTACCCTAACGAATTACGTTTTGGTACGAACGATCCAAGACATGGTACACTTCCGCTCCAAAACGGTAAATTTAGTGATCCCAAGCAATCCCAAAAGTTTATCAGGAAAAAAAAAAAAATTCAATTCATTAAGTTAACAATCTAGAGAGACTGGAATTTTGGGAAGGGGAAATGTATAAATTCTGTAATTATGTTCGTAGAAAAGTGTTCTGTATGTTGGAAAAATAATGTTTATCTTTACTAGATGTTAATCGTTTGGAAGGGTAACTTCTAATTATATTTTCTGTGGAAGCCTACCCCTAGCATACCATAATTTAGACATGTGGCGTACAATGTTCCCGTTCCCATTCTTCCTACCAGTACTATCTGTGTTCCTGATAACATAGAGATGAACCATTGTAAGATGAAAAGTTTTACTTGAACAAGAGCATTTTCCAGTTAATGACTCATTCATTTTGGTAGTCCCCTGCTGTATCGTTTGAAACAAATAATTGCATTAATGTCATGACGACAATCTTCTCATGCTTCGAATGCACTTCTGGTGATAACACATACATGAACTACTCGTATACTTGCATTATGCTGTAGTGTCAATGACATTATTTCAGCTATTACTATTGAGTTTAATGCCTGTGACATTCTCATCTCTGCCAGTGAGCTGATCACGTTAAAGTCCTTTCGACTGCTTATCCATACTTACCAGTGCTTCTAGCTGTGAATATTTAGTTTGCTTTGCTCCGTTTTGAATGGTTCGCTGTTGAGTTGTGAAGCGAGATTGTCAGTTAATAGTAATTTGTTCGGGATCTTGCACGTGTCAAGGTTTTTGCAGAAACTGGTTACTATCTGATTTCAGTTCCTAGTTTCTTCTTATGGGAAGTTCTCTTGTTTCTCCGATATGATGAAGTTATCCAAAATCCTTACTCTTTACAGCTCTAGAAGAATGGCGTAAAAGGAAGATGGAACGAGCAAGACAGCGCGAACTTGGAAAAAATGGAACTGCCACCTCGCAAGCGTGAAATTCTCCGTTAAAATTCAAACTTCTTACGTGGAACAGTTAAAAGTTATTGCTCAAGGGCAGATATGGGAGTGTTCCACTAAGGTGGTTTTTTTTGGCTTTTTGCGGCTTTCTAGGTTGACATGTGAGGAGAATGACCTGCCTCGAATGCCTATGTGTACATGTTGCAGCTTGAGTTTGGAAGGAGCCAAGAAATTCTATTTTGATACCCCCTTCGTCCCAAATTGTTGGTCCTTCTTTCCTTTTTTGACTGTCCCCAAACATGACCATTTAAAAAAGTTAACAAAGAAAAGTGTGTACTTATTTCCTTTTTTGGTACTTAAGAAAAAATGCAGCTGCACTCCTTGCTATGCCGTTCCAGTGTTCGTGCCCATACCAATTCGCGTGTTGTGCCGTGTCCGTGCTCATTTGGGCTTTTGTTTTTTAATCTAGTGTTGTAAAGACGGGAAAAAATCCTATAACCTGATTTTTTTTCTTCCAAATAGTATAATAAAATAAAACAATAATGTCACCTTTATGCAAATGCAGAAAAAATTCATAATAAAAATATTGAATTTAGTTAGGATTAAGTAAAGTTTGATATTAGGAGACCCGTGAGGTGTTCAAATTAAATTTGCAGTTGAAAAACGAATTTTTGGCACATAGAACTTGGGATCATAGCACCCAGAAATTAGAGAAGATCAAAACCTCTAAAACAGGGGAGAGAGAGAGAGAGAGAGAGATTGATTCTTCTTCAAAGTCTGTCTTCTCATCCCTCTGGTTGTCACCAGGGTCTCCATCTCACACGCCCAAAACCCCCCATTCCCACCTCAACCCCCCGAGCCGCCACTCCCACCGCCCAAACACCCCCATGGCCTCCAAACCCTCTCATCCCCTTAGAAACAACACCAGAAAGTACAGGCGTCATTTTTTTACAAATTTTCGTGTTATTTGTAAACACAGATAGAAAAAACACCAGAAAGTAACCAAATCATATGCCCCGGAACAACAGTAATTCCCCACAAATAAACCGAACAAGAGTTACCTATTCACATGGGGCAGGGCATCATTTTTCCCTTCAGTGCCTTGTAAATTCGGAACGACAAAATCATTTACAGGTTGGTGCCAACAAGCCAAGAATGTAGGTACCTTTTACAACACTCAAACTCGCGTCTTTTACGAAAACAACAAGCATCTCTTGCGGAAACATTAGTCTCGATCAAACTCTTTAAACAGAACATATCTTCAATCTAAACCAAAAGATGGAGGGCAGAAAACGACTAATCCGTTGACAATGGACTAAAAACTTAAATTCCAGTAAAGCGCAGGAGAGCAGCACAAAACTCTGATTTAAACAGAATCTAGCCCTTCGACCTGCTGCCGAGCAAGGTATCTCTCTCTTCGTTCTTTCTGAGAGATGAGGAAAACAGAAAACATAAACAGAATGAACAAAAATGTCTCTCTCAAAGTGAAAAGTCTTTGAAGTTAAAAATTCATAATTTACGAAAGCTAGCTAGCTCACCCATTCATCGATGACAAGTCCTTCACCAATAATCTTTGGGCCTGTATCCTCTGGAGGTTTCTTGCGAGCCTCAAGCGCGGCCTCAGCCTCAGCCAATTGGCGCTTTAGTTTTTCCAGAGCCTTGAAAGAATAAGAGGCACAAACTCATAAATTAGCTTTGTCTGACCTAACATTTATCATGTCAATAACACATGCTTTTGAACCCACATACAATATATGGGCATGATGTCATCGTTCTCATATGGCATGAAATGATGTACTCACGGGGGTTGGACGCTCAATATCAAGAAAAACAACCCTTAGTATCTGCTCAACCACCGCTTGATCCTTCTGCTCATCAAACTGCAGCAAAGTAAACAAATATTGAAGACGAAGCTTTATGGAAAGTTTATTTCCCTTGCCATCTTTTTGGGTTGGAAAAAGGGAAGCAAATTAAAAGGAAAAGGAAAGATAGAATGGAATGGAAGAAGATAAGGGAATTCAGTATGAATCCAGCAAAACCAGTCCAGCAAAAGTTAACCATTATTTGAACAATCATGGACTTGCCACAGAAGTACATAAACTTTCAACAGATAAAAGAAACCTACAACCAGGAAACTGCTGAAAACCATGCAATATTGAGGCTCCGTTTGTTTAGACGTAAAATATTTTCCTGTAAAATCTTTTTCCTATTTTCCATTGTTTGGTTACCGAAAATGTAAGGAAAATATTTTACGGTGGAAAACATTTTCAACTAATTGGCGTAAAATGACTTTTGTCTAAAACATCCATGAGTTATTTTCCGCAATGCCAGTCATTCACTCCTCCACACGCTTTCCCCACCTCCTAGCTCACGAATATTTCTCTTGATCACTTCGTCGTCGTCATCATCTCCTCAACCTAACAAACCCCACCCCCCATTCAAATCCTTCTCTCCTCATCAACCTGACCAATTTCACATGTCAATCCTTCTCTCTCCTCACCAATCCGTAATTTAATCTGTGATTTTATAAATAATGGTCTGTATAAAGCATATATAGTTTTACATACATACATACAATATTTGGCTAATTTAATAGTAAATTCTCATTTTCGACACATAAATCTCCACTTTCCATCTCAGATTAATAAACCTGTTGTTAATTGAATTGAAGATGCATCGGTAGTGGTTGCTTTAGGAAATTGTGAGGCTAATATTTTGCAAATGTCAACCAAACATCAGAAAACAAAAATGAAAAAAGTTATTTTTGACAAGATTGTTTGACATGAAAAATATTTTACCCCGAAAAATATTTTACGTCAAAACAAACGGAGCCTAAGTATGACCAACGATTTAAGGAAATATCCCCTGATTTAGAGACTTCACGTTCAAAATTTAACATGGGAAAAGTTACAGCATCTGAATATGGATCTCATAATGTCGACATGAAAATTTCGATATAAGGTTAGAACCAACAGTAAAGAAAGATGGGACACGCACTAGTTCTGGCGCATAGTCCATTGCTCCTTTGACCTTGAGGCTCATAATCTTAAACTTCAATTTGGTTTTCTGATCCATCGGTTTTTCATTGTTCTCCGGAGGCTCCACAAACTTGAATACTAGAAGATGCATACAAAACCAAACAGAGAAAACTGTGAAAATAAAGTGAAAGAGGGCAACGAGAAAAATGTAGTTCTGCAAGTATAAAAGTTTACATAAAATACCAGTCTTCATAACCACCAAATTGTATGTTTTAACCAAAACATAACTTATTATATAAATTAACAAACGAGTTATTACCAGTTGCAATGAGACTCTCGCCAGGGGAAAGAATAGCCCCAGGAGGGCGCATGAAACAGCTTTTTGGTGCAGTTGTTTGAAACTAAAGCAACAGAAAGAAACGAGTCAAACGACAGTCAGGTAGCAAGAAATAAACAAATGCTGCACACATAGGGTGTCGAATAGAGTTCACTTTAAAGCAAGGATCTTAAGGAGAACTCATATTTAACTCATCCATGATTTATGGCTTGAAGTTGACATATGCTCGTAGTTCTTGGCTGTACCTTAAAAGCAACATGAGACTTGCTTGTATTTTTTATCCTGATGGCACTCTGCACTTGCTTGCCAGGTTCATCTTGAAAACCAAATAGAAAAAGAGTTTAAGAAAAACTGTCAGAAACAATGAATAAATTCAGCAGAAATGAGGTGGATAGATTAGAAGTTCAATATTGGGAGTGAGTGGGGGGAAGGGAAAACACCCGTGCAGTAGTCCCCGTTAATGGGGTTTGGGACTAGACCAAGTACAGACATCACATTGGCATTATGTGCACTAAGCGGCTGCCCTAATATTCAAACACACAACCACAATGTTAACACTTAACAGGTTGGTGTTTTAACAACCTAACCATTAATTCCCCACAGCTACATCCACCACCAGGAGCCTACAAAGGTAGAGGCACTAGTCCATTCAATGGTTCCATCATTCCATGGAACCAAACACTAAATAAATCAAAATGGTATCCCTTAAAGGCAATCCCCTGGCCACAATTCTCACTGCATTCGACATATTTCAACTCGAATCCTAACCTGTAGACTAGAAAGTCACAATCTACAATAAACAAAAATATCCAACAAACACCTCACCTAGACTTACCCCCTGAGATTTTACAATCTCCCATCCCAGCCAGCAAAAAACACACACAAACACAAGAGAAACACCAGGTTTATGATGTTTCAAATTGCTACCTCCACAAGATAAAAGACATAAATCCACCATTCAAAGTAAGAATCACATGTAAGGTGGAAAAGAACTCAAAACCCACCCTACTACCAGGCCCGAGGCCCAAGAGTAATTGAGCCCCTACTCACCCCCTCATGTACCCGAGCCCCAAGATCCCTGGTTTCCCGCTCCAATATTTTCTGTCACCCTGACTCACCTACTTTTTTACACTACTCTCTCAAGTCTTAAACCCAGCAGCCCTGGGTAGCTATGGATGACTAATTAAGAAGGCAAAACAAAATCTGCCGTCACAAGCTTTAGCAAGTCAAGCCTACCTTCCCGTGCATCGCTTGCCTCTCTTTTCATGCATTGACGGCAAAGTAAATTTTCTTTCTCGTTTATTACCAAAGGTTACAACAACTTCAGGGGTGGATCTAATATCTCCATTACTAGGCTGGACAACCAAACAGTTACCCTATCCACCCATCTAGAAAGATATGATATCTTTGCGCCCCCTCACCGAGATGCCTCACACCCCTTCAGTTCTTTAGCCTGTATGGCATTTATTAACTTTACCCAGATAACAACAGTACCCCCTAAATTTGAATGCCCTTCTTTGACCTCACACAATACGCTGTGTGCCCGTCATCACTCCATGATGCCTGAGCTGGCTTCGAAAGATCCACATTGCACATCTTCTATCCAAGGTTTCTCAACTACGATAAGCCAAACCCACCTATATTTCAACCAACTATTAGTATTATCTTAGAACCTGTAGACTAGAGTCTTAATTTGTGACTCTAAAGTCTAAACAAAGTACGTTATAAACACCTCATCTACACCAGGGAACCTTTTCTTAACCATTGGCAAAGCAAAAACACCAAGCATGTAAGGCATATCTTAGCACTATCGAAATTTTGCCGCACTCTCCTCCAATTGTGCACACACTAGTTACCAGCGTAATTTCCAATCATTCAAATTCATTGAGGCATGCTGCATGATCACATCCATGTTGCCAATTAAATATCAAACCAGTTTGCTCTGAAAATCCAACACATAGAAGTCGTAACTTGTACTTTTCAGTTGCCAGAAATGGAAAGTACTGAAATTTCTAAATTTTCAATATATTTCGAAGGTTAATTTAGCAGGAAAATTGTTAGAACCCATGTTTTAACTTTCTCACTAGAATTAGTTTTCCCTCAAAATCTATCCTCTAAAAAATTTAACTTTGTCAAGGATAGTTTCTAAATACCTTGACAACCGTATATTTTAACTTTCTTACAAAATTCTTTTTCTCAAACAAATACGATAAAATACATTTCAATTCCTTGTAATTAGCTTCAATTCAACTTTCCTCAGTTAATTCTCCGGCACAAAGTTCTTCACAACTGACCTGACCTCCATAAACCCCAAACCTAATTCTGCCAAAATCACCAATCAATTCTCAAACGAATACACATAATAGAGTACGTTTCAATTTCTTATAACTAACTTCAGTTCAACTTTCCTCGGTTAACTCTCCACACAAAATTCTTCAAAACTGACCCTCACTCCATAAATTCCAAACCAAATTCTGCCATAATCACCGATCAATTCACATAAAACAAATATAAAGTCTACCGAGAAAACCAATTAACAAATCAACCAGATCGCACAAAACAAGAACGGAGAAGGACCACACAAAAAAAAAGTAGTAAAAAAACCGAAAGCAAAGCAAGATCGATGAGATGAGGGTTTTACATACAGGGGAAGTAAAGCTTTTTCGAAGGATCGAGGCGAAGACGACGTCGTGTTGGCAAGAGAGATCTCGCCACGGAAGAAACCGAGCTCGAAGAAGCGTTACTCGATCCCTCCACCTGTGAATTACTAGTAGCGTTGCTCGTCGTCGTCGAATTACGAAACGGAAGCTTAAACAGGCCGAGGATTTTCCCGTCCGACGTCGCTTTCTGGTCGGCGATTGCCATCTGTAAGCCTCGCGAAGTAGCTCTCAGACCATCAATCCGTTGTCGTAGTTTGACTTTGTTTCTCTTTCTCTCTCTCTCTCTCTCGATTTTTCGATTAGGTCGTTTTTCACGCGGTTTTGTAAAGTGGTTTCAGTGTGAAGTCGTCGTCGTCGTCGGGTTGAGAAAATAGCAACGGACACTTTTTTTTAGAGAGAGAGAGAGAGAGAGAGAGGGGAACGAGTCGGATGTGGAGAGGAGGATTAAGGTGAATTTGATTGGTGGGGTTCAGGTCCGCACGCATGGCAATTCGTAATCGAGTGGGGAGCACATGTTATATAAGGGCGTGTTTGTTTCGTCAAAGAATTGTTCTTTGGCGTTTCAACTTTGAAGTCCAATTTTCGCCATTCAAAAGAAAGAAGTCTCTTGAAATTTTTAATTTTTTATAATTGGATGTTCGGGCCAGCTTACACGCCTTGACTAATTGCAGTTTTTAAAATGTATTTGGTCATAAAATAAATAGAATTATGCAAAATTGAAAAACCAAGTTCAAGGAGTTTGTTTGGCCCTTTAAATACTTTTCAATCTACGGCCATATTCTTCCTAAGTTTTTTGTCTTCACCAAAATGCAAGAGTACCAACTATTTCTCCTAAATTAATGAAGCTTTCTTCCTATTTTTTTTTCTTTTGTGAATTCTTTTTCAGATTATTACATTATTTTTGTGTATTAATTATTCATCCAGACAAAAGACAAAAAAATACTGAATATTTAGTTTTTTTTTATCTAAAGTTTCTAAAGTTTTGTTTTATATAATCTTTTTTCAACTTCGATCCATATTTTTATACAATTTTTATTCTTCCCGTCGAAATGAATAATAAATCTCACAAATTATGATTAAATATGTAAATTAAAATATGAAAAGTATGTACAGGAGTGGTGTTGAAAGTTGAAACGACCCCCTTTTATGATGATTGTTAATCCATTAGTGGTGTTGAATGAAGTCAAATTTCAAAACTGCTAACTATAGGAGTCAAATTTCGAAATTTCGACCTTCATTAGAAAACAAACATTTGAGTAAGGAACGGCCCAGTTCTCATTTTCTAGATAACCAAACAGCACCTTGGAACCAGTTCAAGTCCAAGGTAGACGAGCGGCTCAGTTCTCGTTTTCTACGTAACCAAACAGCACCTTGGAACCATTGCAAGTCCAAGGTAGACGATGGCGTTTTGCGGAGGGAATTGCTCATTGGTCAAAATTGAATGGTGTCTTTGTCACAATCCACCGGGCTGGTTGCCAAGATGGCAAGTGGTGTAATCGTGAAACACCACCCAAACCATACCGCCGCAAGTTTGAATCTCGCTTGTTGGTTGTCGTTTTCGTTAGTGGCTGGCGGCTCGAGAGATTTTTAATAGGGTGTTTAAGAATTACTTTTAATTCTCTTGGCTCTACCAATTAGCCGTGTTTTAAGAAATTACATATATTAGTCTATTCTATCTATCTTACAAAGGGAGAGGACAACTTTAGTGATAACTTTTTTTTAGGTTTTCTCACTTTCTTATCATACTCAAATGGTCAAATTGTTCTTTTCACTACCACAGAATTACCCCATTGCTACACATGTTCTCTCCAAATTTGAAAAATCAGGGTTCCCTAAAAATCCATAAAAACCCTAATAGTATGAATGCGAATCATTAGTTAATACTATCAGCAGAAATTCACGCAAGCAATCAAATCCCACAACACAGAGATATACATGGAAAATCCTAAATGGGTAAAAAACCACGGGAAGGAATCAAAATCAGTATACTCATTGTGCAGTTACAGATATACCTATCCAAACGATGTAAATCCTCACAAAGTTCTAAGTATCACCTGCCGAGTCACACGTACACCGCACCCAGTGATCTTGATCGCTAACGCCTTGAATCGCACAAGCCTTCCTTGGATACTTTCGAAGTCCCACCAAAAGTATTCACTAGAAATCACTTCTAGATTGTAGAGAACTTCTTGGAGATGAACATGTAGTAGTACGATTGTTCGTTTGTGTTGAGACTCCAAGGTTATCACTCAAAAGATGAGGAAACTTCTCTCTCTCTTCTTCCAAAAAGTGCGGCTGCTATAGGTTATGAGAGATAATGAAAAAACCCTAGCACATCGGTATTTATAGATAGCTATTGCGCCCAACTTGCTCGACAGGTTGCTCGAGCAAGTCCTGGAGTTATTCTTGGCAGAAGAGTTGCTGGACAGGTTGCTCAAGCAAGTCTTGAGCAACTTCTGAACTAGTAAAATAACCTACTCAACTCACCACTAAAAAACATACTATTACATTCTCAACCGTTACATAAAGAGATGATTCATTTCCACACCTAAACAGACACTCTAAAAAATAAAATTGCAACTCGATGTAAATGTGTGTTTTGTCAAATGGAATTGCCTAAACAAAGAACTCCGGAACTTGGTCCTTACAATCTCCCCCTTTGGAACTTCCATGACAAAACACACTACAAAGGCAATCTATCCTATATGAACGAGTTATAGAGAGCCTGCCAACAAAACTCAACATCCAGACATATTAGAATAGTAGGAAACCTACTCCCTCTTTCATCATCCTCCCCCTTTTTGACATGGAATGACAAAGGGTGAATAGGATAAACAATAAAACAATAAATGTGAACAAAGGAGAATATTGAACAATTAAAGACCACTAGGACAAATAGCGAATCGTACTCAATAGGGCGAATAAGATATTTAAAAGAGAATCGAAGACTAGCACAAATAGCACGATGCCTAAACTCAATGCTAAAAGATTATAATTTTTTTGAGGATACGAGCATGAGAATGTTTTAGCGCAAGTATTGTATCATGAAATGAGATGAACAAGACATCCAAAGTTTAAGACACAACTTGATGATAGAACATCATGCAAGGCAGAAGAAGTACAACACACCATGATCAACGACATGTGAGGAAAGTGTGTGTGTGCATCCATGACCTATATATCAGGTTAGCTCAATTTAGGACCCATATTCTCATGAACAATAAAATTATCAAGATGACTCCCCCTCAAGAAGTCAAACCAAGCTAGGTACAAAATGATTTTTTGTTGATAAGTACTTGCGGAGCTCCCCCTCAACTTCTAATTTTTATTCTTTTTACAATGTATTCTCTTTTACCCCACTCGCCGTTTGACGCGACCGTCCGGACTGAATAAAGCCGAATGCAACCGGTTACTAAACAAGTGGTCCAATACTAATACCACCTTTTCCATAAACTCTAATTTTTTTTATATACCTCACCGATGGAAATATTTTTTTCATTGTATTTTGCACTATCATTGGCGGCTTTCACACTACTAGGACTTTTGTCCTATAGGTAGCCATTTCCTCAAGTCATTTATTCTCTCAATTCTTAAAGGGGAGATGGAGACAAAAAAAAAAAAATGGTGGTGGATGGATTTCAACATCACATTTGGAATTCTAACCACGGGTCAATCTCAAAAAGAAATCTCAAGATACAGACCAGGTTTATGAGAACAAGACCCCTAATTTCAACCATCCATAATAGCCATAAATAAGTGTATAGAATGTCGGATACTCATGGTTTATTGGCATTCGAATGTTCTTGCAGGGAGAATACGAAAAAGAAGTGCAATAAAAATAAGGATGAACATGTTCATAAAATTCAATGATATTCAACTACGCATTAAAGACTATCATGCTCAATCCACACAACAATTGATACAAGACATAAAATTTTTGAATTTTTTTTATATAAAAAAAATAACGCAAAGACAACTAAAATAAGACAATTGTGAAACAACTATAAAACTCTATAAATCTAGGTATTAAGATATGCATGATCAATTAAACCTAGTTTATGGAACCAAACCTAGCTTTTAAAAGGCAAGACCAAACTCTCCAAGTGAACTATAGTCATCTAGAGAGTCAAGATCATCATCAACCGGAGATACCAAATCAATTTTACGAACTGTAAAGACCCGGAAATTTGTGTAATTTTTTTTTTTAAAATTAGAGGTGGGGAAATGTTTTGAAAAGGGTTAACCGAAGAGTTTATGTGGAATATAAATTTTTAGCTGTACGGGTGATACTTACCTGACTGTCACGATTGTGGGACCCTAATCAGTCCGATGTTGTCTGTTGGCAATCGCATTGTAATGCGTGTCCAACGTTCGAGATTTTTCCTGGATATTCTGAGCACACGGTGACGTTGCCCACGATTTTCTAAGTGGGTATGAATATTTTGGTATTTTTCTGAGACCGAAGCTTGGACAGTTCGAACACCGCTCGGAGTAAATTGTACTGCCTTATATCCCCTCGTTTTGTGGGAGCACGCCTGCCATGTTCCCAACAACTCTTCCCCCTCTTTATTTGCTCCCTTGTTCCCCATTTTTCCTTTCAATTTTCTGGAAAAGAATCAGAGAGAAGAAGAGAAGAAAAGAAGAAGAAAAGAGGAGAGAGAAAGGGAGGCCACGGCTGCCACCATCTCCGGTGATCTCCACTGCCACTTCCGACCACCATCTCCACCTCCTAAATTCCCCTCTACAAGTATAGCTCTCACCTCTCTTGTTTTTGTTGATGTTAGTGGTGAATATTCGTGTATCACTACTCGTATGTACAGCAGATTCTAGACAGCAGACTGGGTCATCATTTTTGGTCGATTTCTCCTTCATAAACTGTTAATTAGGGTTTTCTTCCTTCTTATGAGTTAAAGTAAACTCAGAGATCTTTCTTTTGCCGCTGGAATCAGTCAGGTCCATTAAGAATTCGATTTACTACGAATTTTTGAAAACGGGTCTGCTTGCTGTCAAATCTGTCCCAGACAGATTCGTGTAGCCTTGTATTTACTTGTTTTCTCACCTTTGGATTACGAATTGGACTTTGATCCCTTCTTGAACCTTGAACGTCGTTTCACTACGAAACTTTTGACACTAGAATCTCTCCAAAATATTAAGGGCTCGATTTATAGTGATTTTTCAAAGTTGGGTTGTTCTGTGTTCACTCGTTTTCTGTAGAACCCCTGTTTGTACGAATTTTTAAGGGTATCATTTGACCTTTAAATATTCTGATTTTTGGACAGATTACTCCCCTTGGTATCTAGTGTGAGTGTGATTTTTGTGGACATGGGTTCATTAATAAAGAAGCTTGCATTTCGGGTTTAATTCAAGTTTGAAGCTAGGATTTGCTTTCGGGTTTTGATCTACACCAATTGGAGCAAAACCTTGAGGTAGGGAAACATTTACTACCTCCTCTAGTTATATATTTGTGATTTGTTGAACATATCTTGTTTTTGGCTTCAATTTCTTGAAAAATTATATTTTCCCTCTTTGTATGAGTTTTTCCCATTTTGATTTTGTGATCTACGAAATTGGATGTTGATTGATGAAATTGGGAGTGAAATTGACCTCCCTCCATGTTAAATTGTTGCCTAGCATTTCCAATTTGAGCCTAAACTATCACATTTGTGTTTTGGGTTGAAATTCCACACCTTAGAGGTGAAAATCTGCCATTTTCTGGACAAGGCAGCTGCTGCCCCTGTTCCTATGTTGCTGCCCCTGTTTTCCAGCAACTTCTCCAGATTTTCTGGGTGGTTTCCGGCCACCCTTTGACGTCCGTTTGACCTCCAATCGTCCGGAACTTCGTATACTTGATATATAGCAACGTGGTAACCCCAAAAACTACTTTGAAATCGTTAAACTACGACTTTCACATGTGTTTTTATTAGACAATTCGTTATACGTATCGGACACGCGTCGGTTGACATATTTTGGCAAAAATGGTGAACATTTGGAACAAATGGGACTTTTGGAAACTTTTGAGAGACAAATGGTTTTGAATTGATGTTATTGGATAAAATGAATTCTAGGGATCACCCGTTTGGTGTCCCTAGCCATGGGTGTACGGAGCCCGCGAGATCCGGCAGGGGTGTACGGAGCCCATGGAAATCCGGCAGGGGTGCACGGAGCCCATGGAAATCCGGCAGGGGTGTACGGAGCCCATGGAAATCCGGCAGGGGTGCACGGAGCCCATGAAATCCGGCAGAGGGATACTTCCCTAATAAAAATTGATGAATGTTTGTTTATGAAAGGTTGGTTATGATGTTTCGGATCCATTTGACATATTTGGCAAATTGACTTTCGATATGCGAAAATGAGATTTTGGACTATTTATTATGTTTTGTCGAAACTCGACTTGTGGACTTGGTTTTGAACTTGTGTGAATAACTTGGGCGATCTTGGTGGTGTTGAGTACTTGGAAATGAAAATGTTTTGAGGTACATAAGATATTTTGGCAATCTTGGATGCTTGGACACGATTTTGGGCACGTATGACACTTGTGAGTGATTTTGACAAACTTAATGGACTAATAGGTATTTTGGGATATCTTGAAATCTTTCTGGACACTTTGAAGACACTTGGACACGTGGTTACTTCTTGGACACGTCTTACTTGTCTTAGCCCCCGTTATGTTCCTTGATCATCTCCCCTCATGTTAATTCATATCATGTGCACTCATCATATTTATATGCCTAGCGGTTGTAGTTTGGTTTTCCTACGAGCTAGTGAGCTCACCCTATCCTTCCCAGGTACACAACATGGAGCATGTGATTGGATGCTTGTGGAGTGATGCATTACACGAAGCTTAAGCATGCATGAAGATATTTTTTTTTCCATCTCAAGTTTTGTATTTTGATAAATGATAATGTAACTTTTGGTTATTCGATCTTTTGAAAATTTGGACTTATGTAATGACTTATGGGATAATATTTGATTTCACCTTTGGGGCAAGGGTGCCCAAATACTTGATTTGCTAATGGATTAATGATGTACATTTTGAATGGAAACCTCTTTGGGAGGATTTATGAAAATATTTTATTATTTGACTTATTAAGTGTAAGGAATTCCTTTATTTTATTTTACTTTCATTTTTATAAAAATGAGGGCGTGACACGAACCCACATCTGTCTAGGCTTGCCCTTTTCAACACGAGTCTTTTTAATGGGCATGGGCTTTGGGTTTACCTTTGTAGAATTAGCATGCGAAGATGTCCTACGTCTAGGCCTTTGGAAATACTCCCTATGATTGTTCATGTTATGGTAATGGAGAGGAGTCCTATGATAACCATGAAGGGCAAAACAGTAAGGACGAATATGGCCTCTAATTCCACAATGATGGCAAGTGGGCACAAAATTATTATGACCATAAGAATGAGCTGCATATGCATCATGTGAAGTGTTTGATTCATGCATCTTCCTACAGTGCGATCTAATATGGCTAGTCATACCGCAATAATGACAAGTAGGAACAAATTTAATGACAGGAGTAAACATTTGAGACTTAGCATTATTAATAACTTTAGCTTTTACCTCCTTGCGTTTGGGATGTTCGTTTAACACTGTTGTTGTTTGCTTCTTTGGCATGGGAGAATTGAGCCTATTCTTCATGCCATTAGCATTCTTCTTCTTACCTTTACGATTGGTCTCTTCTTTCCCAATTGGCGGAGTTGAAGATGTCGCATGATAACCAAGCCCTGAACGATCGCTAGGATGCCGTTGGATGGAAAGAATATGATCCAACACTTGGGTCCCTGTCTTTGTATCATCTTCTAATTTTTCCTTAGACTTCGCATTAGTCAAGGTCTTGTTTTTCTCAAGAAGGAGCTCAATTTCTTTATTTCTCTCATCACTCTCTTGAGCGTGTTCATTCAAAATATTCTCTAAATTCTTGACCTTATCATAAAGTTTATCATTAACCCTCATCACTTTTTTAACAAAAGCGTGGAGTTTGTTATACTCCTCTCTGGCCTCATCTAAATCATCACAGCTTTCCGGCACGCTATTATCAGTCTCAGAACCACCCGATTCAGAAGGACCCTGTGTGTTTAAGGAAACTCCAAAAGCCAAAAAGTTTCTATCATTATTTTCTTCGCCACCTTCTTCTTCATTCGATGCATCAGAATCGCTATCATCCCACATTTGAGCAACAAAACCCTTATTTTTTTGTTTATTAGTATATTCTTGGGCGTAGTGACCAAAACCATGGCACTCAAAACATTGTGGTCCCTCAGGTGGCCCATTTTCCTCCTTTTTAAAATTTTTAGAAAATTCTCTTTTTCCTTTATCATTTTTATTTTTCATACTATTTTAAAATTGTTTGAAAAAAGCTTTCATCTCCTCAAAATCGATATCACTATCACTATCTGAACCTTTCTTATTTTTATGAGTACTTTTAAAAGCAATAGAAGTCTCAGAATGTTTTACTTTAGGTTGAACAGGTTCAGATTGCAATATGTCAACCTCATAAGTTTGGAGAATCCCAACTATTTCTTGTACAGATTTTTCTTTTAATTTTCTCTTACCCTCCAGCATAGTTACGTGAGTTTTAAATCTAGGAGGTAAGGAACGCAATTTTTTTTTAATAATACGAAAGGAAGGAATTGGCTCACCCAAGTTCTCACAGCTATTGATGATGGCAATAAGCTTGGAGTAAAATTGATTGAAGGTCTCTTCCTCCTGCATTATGATGGTCTCAAACTCTGTAGTAAGCCTTTGCAGCTTAGACTGCTTAACCACGTCAGTCCCCTCGTGACACGGAACCAGAATGTCCCATGCCTCTTTTGCAATTTCGCAGTTAGCTATTTTCCTGTGCTCAGTAATATCAACAGCAAAAAATAAAATATCAAGTGCACGATTATTAGCCTGAAGTAATGCTTTTTCAGCGACTGATAACTCAAATTGGGATTTTTGAACCTATTTGTCTTCTACTGTTTTCATGGGTCGAGTATACCCCACAACACATGAATCCCAAATTTCTTCACCTGCAGATCTCATTATAACCTTTATTCTAGATTTCCAGTAATCAAAATTATCAGCATCAAGTATAGGCAAATTTCTAGACACGTGATTCATATTCATATTCATGATGGATCTACTCTAGGAAAATAAGTCCTAACGGAAGGAGCAGCTCGCTCTGATACCAATTGAAAAATCAGGGTTCCCTAAAAATCCATAAAAATCCTAACAGCATGAATGCGAATCACTAGTTAATACTACCAGCAGAAATTCACGCAAGCAATCAAATCCCACAACACAGAGATATACGTGGAAAACCCTAAATGGGTAAAAAACCACGGGAAGGAATCAAAATCAGTATACTCATTGTGCAGTTACAGATATACCTATCCAAACGATGTAAATCCTCACAAAGTTCTAAGTATCACCTGCCGAGTCACACGTACACCGCACACAGTGATCTTGATCACTAACGCCTTGAATCGTAGAAGCCTTCCTTGGATACTTTCGGAGTCCCACCAAAAGTATTCACCAGAAATCACTTTTAGATTGTAGGGAACTTCTTGGAGATGAACATGTAGTTGTACGATTGTTCGTTTGTGTTAAGACTCCAAGGTTATCACTCAAAAGATGAAGAAACTTCTCTCTTTCTTCTTCCAAAAAGTGCGGGTGCTATAGGTTATGAGAGATAATGAAAAAACCCTAGCACATCAGTATTTATAGATAGCTATTCGCGCCCAACTTGCTCGACAGGTTGCTCGAGCAAGTCCTGGAGTTATTCTTGGCAGAAGAGTTGCTGGACATGTTGCTCGAGCAAGTCTTGAGCAACTTCTGAACTAGTAAAATAACCTACTCAACTCACCACTAAAAAACATACTATCACACTCTCAACCGTTACATAAAGAGATGATTCATTTCCACACCTAAACAGACACTCTAAAAAATAAAATTACAACTCGATGTAAATGTGTGTTTTGTCAAATGGAATTGCCAAAACAAAGAACTCCGGAACTTGGTCCTTACAAAATTGATAATCTTAAAAAATTGTAACTACCTAGAGGATAATGAAGATGAAAACTGCCACCAATTTCTCTCTCTTCCAAGTCATGATCTTAAGAAACATTTGTGCAAAACTTTTTTGTTAAAGTTCGACGTGCATATGCATCGCCTGTGCCCAGAGCCCTAGTATGTTAGTGCGACAGAAAAACAAAAATAATAAATCGTCACATTTGTTTTCAGCAATTTTTTTTTTTAATATTTTGAGCCAAGCAAGATCAAACTGGAGGCTGGAGCATAGAGACGCTTAATTTTCTTTAAGAAATTATGTGGCGAATAGGTTCGTACGGATCCTTTTAATCATATGCTCTTGGTTTTTGAGGTAAGTGTTGATTGCGATTTTGACAGAAGCTGCATGATAACGATTCTAATGGATAATTTTTTTTCTCTCTCTACTTTTCTAATACGTTAATGTGTGTACCTTGTTTTGAGCTAATGTATTCCTCTGTCCCTTTTTAAATGTGTTGGTTTGTAAATCTAACTTAAAACATCATCATTTTACCTTTCTCATCAACTTTTATCTCCACTTTCCAAAATTATTCTCAACTTTTACCCATTAACTCTTTATCCACTAACTTTTCAAAAGGGTAAAATGATAATTGTACAAACTTTTACCTATTAACTTTTCAAAATATACACTTATTAAGGGACAACCCAAAATGGAAATATCTACATTAAAAAAGGGACGGAGGGAGTAACTATGAATAACCTGGTTTGATGGGTATTTTGTTCAATTAACCATATTTTCTTATATGTGGAGCCACCTATGATTGTGTTGTAAAGGGCTATAAATTGAGTCATTCAAATTGATTTATCGTTGAGCTAATTTAATTAATTATTATTATTATTATTATTATTATTATTATTATTATTATTATTATTACACGTGTTTTTTTTTTTTTTGGGTGTTCTTGTTACTATCAACCCCAAGTTGTGGAGCTACCCAACAAACTCTTGAAGACACTGCGAGTTATGTCCAGTCATTACCTCTAGGACCTCAGAATTAGTTGAGGTGTGCGCAAACTGGCCTGAACATTCGCTTATCAAAAAAAAAAAGAAGTTGTAGAGCTGCCAATGGTCCTCGTGAACTAGATGACAGAATACCCTCTCTTGAGTAGGAATTACTCCGAAAGAATGTCTCAATGAGCTTGGCTCCTTCAATGGACGGTACTAACTCACTTGTTAAACATGTTTTGGCGGTTGGGAGCCCCTCTTTCCTCAAAAGTCGCAACTATAATCTCCCTCCAAACCTTTAATTTAGCACCAAAAAAAATCCCAAAAAAAAAAGAAAGAAAGAAAGAAGGAAAGTTGAATCGTGTCCAATTTGGACGTGTGTGACGTTGGGATGTTGACGGTGGGGATAAGGTGTAGGTTGGTGCCCTTTCATTTCTCTTTTTAGCGAAGAGGAGGTCATCATCATTAGTATTAAATGGTGGTGGTTTTTCTGCTGAGTTCCCATTTTTATTAGTGTGGTTTGGCTTTCAAGTTATTAATTATCAATACAAAAAGTGGGATATGACATGAGGATAGCAGGATACTCCATTTGAAGGGCAGAAATTCCATTTAACTCATAGTGGTATCAAGTATCAAATACAATGCTTGGCCAATTCAAACACCAGCTTCCACCTTCCTTTCTTTCATTTTTGGAATATTCGGACTTGCTTATACTGACCACAACTAGTTAAGAAAGACGAATCCCACCATCTAATAATGGGGTTCCATTTGAAGCCAGAGCTTCTTTCTCATTTTATTAGCTATAAATCTTATAGTATTTGCAAAAGAATTTGTCGTGAAAAAAGAGAGGAAAATTAGGTTAGCATGTCATTTTTTTCCTTTTATTTTCCTTTAAGGAAATTTTCAAATATTTTAAGATTCATTGACCCGCAGGACTTTTCGAGTGCGTTGCTATTTATGAACGTTACAAATTAAATAGAGCTACTATATTCTAACTTAATGAACTATAAGAGTAATTGGGCTCTTAAATAGAGATACCTGAATTGTGGTTCAATGAGGTCCCTGTCATCTCTAACACATATGGAAATGGCTACAATACACATCTAAGGTGTGTATCATATGCACCTATTGTATGATTCAGATTGTGTCATCTCATTGCCAATCGAAACTATGCTACTTCATATATATATATATATATATATATATATATATTTTTTTTAATAATATGAAGTTTCATTCGGAATATGTTCCCAATCTATTATTATTAAAGGTGTGTACCATATGCAACTATTGTATGGTCCAGATTGTGCCACCTCATTCCCAATCGTAACATTTTTTAGTTTTTTTGTAAGTTTTCAGCAATATAATTCGTAACATTTTCTATGATTCGTAACATTTTGGGGTGTCTCGTAACTTTTATAAAAAATTCGTAACTTTTATAGGATACACACCCAAATGAGGAGTGTGTATTGTGGTCTTTTCCTTAACATATCAATGTTCACGTTCTTTAAAACAAGCTCTATTGTCATTCGAAAATTACGATTGTGCATTGGTAAACGAGTACTACCATAAACTGTTTCTAATATGAAAGCAAATTAATCGACTTAAACTGTTAGGAAATGGAGTAATTTGACAAAACAATCCAACAAAAAAAATTACACAAATGCTATATTCATCTCGATGCTCCAAAAAAAGAAGACGAAGAAACTATGCTACTTCATATTATTATTTTTAATTCTAACAACGGCAAAAAACACCAAAAAAAAAAAAAGGAATGATTCATGTTAGCTTCATTTTCACTTAATTCTTACAGATTGCTCCTTTATTTACCAGTAGAAATAGAAAGACAAAAGATAGATTGGGAACATATTCCGAATGAAACTTGCTCTAAAGGTTGGCACCAATCATAAAAGTCATGTTACAGCTCAAAAGGTTCCTCCAAATCTTGCAAAAAGGGCCATACAAGATGGCAAATATGCTGATAATGACTATTCTTAAGGCCTCCAGGAGGTACAATAGTACATGGACGAGAGGTCAAAACAGTCATTTACTCCAAAGCATTTGAGAGTAGTCTTTTCCAAAAACTTTAATCAACCCTCAAAAAGTTTGCTCAAAATTGAAATTCAGAATCATCCCACTGAAGGACTGCAGAATCCAATTTTTGCTCTCTTCTGAGCTTATCCTTCATAAACCAATCACACACCTTCCCTGCATTCAGCTCCTCAATTGAACACCCTTCTTGCTCTGATATCACTCTCAGTAGATTCAATGACGATATCTGTATCATATACAATGAACAAAGCATGCATATGTGAGCAAAAAAAAAAGGTCAATTAAGATTACAATATTTTCGGAGTACGAGTACGTAGTATTATTCTTGATGGATTAGCTATTTGCGTATATAGGGGTTGCGCTCATTTATTGACACTTGTTCAGATGAACAATTGTGCCACTTTCTTTAAGTATTGTTCAGAAGAGTTACGAATACTTCTAGACATGTGTTCTCTGTTGGGTTTGGGTCCACCCCTTAGTGGGCCTGGTCTACCCTTTGGGTCGGTATGACAAGGTTTGTGTTTTTCCCTCTTAGTTGCTCTAGGTTTCTATTGTATTGTGTGTGTGTGCGCGCGCGCGCGCGCACTGTATGAGCGAGAGAGAGAGCTAGTGATAGGAGCATAAATGTGCCCATTTACACCCGTTAACTTATCATTGTTTCCATAGTTTCCATTGTTACTTTACCAAAAAAAAAAAAAAACTTATCATTGTTGCGCCCATTTGATATATTATTTGGAGCTTGATACTCGTTTTTTCTATTTCAGGACTTGCGAAACACGTGGACGATATTTGGAATTAAAAAGCCCAAAGTTGATTCGATGGAGAGAAGCACCCAATTAGAATTCTAATTTGATGGAAATTTGGAGCATTAAACTGATATACAAATCACGTGGCACAAGTTGAATGCAATTGGGTATTTTTAAATAAGGTTTCCTAAGCATATGGGTTATGTGGGCCAGCCAAGGTTTGGACGTGGATGATGCTTTCTCAGTGACTGGAAAGTTGGGTCCCGACTCCCTCCTATTCGGCACTTATAATACGAGGAAAACAGTGGGGTTTGGAAGGGGGCCCACTAATTATAATTTAGAGAATTGTTTGCCCATACAAAATATCGACATCGAGTATAAAAACGAGGGGTAGGTTACAGAAAAGAAAAAGGAGGGTCTGACTTTCAACAGAGCCGTGGCAATTCGTTCAGAACCTCCGCGATTCGGCCATGCTCGGCTAAAGCCCCTCATCTCTCATCTAGGGAGAAGATGAAGCCTCGCTACGAGTAATTTTGTTTATGTATAGGATTTAGGTTTATTTATTCGAATCAATTGTTTAACTAAGAACCTGTTTAATTACGATCGAATGGAATAATTTTTATGCTTTCAATCTATTGTGTATTTGTGTGCGCGATCTCAAGTACGTAGTTAATCAACAGTTTTCTATGTTTGTGCTTGGGCAACTGAGATGGATTATGCTCGTAAGACGGATCGTGCCATTGGACAGCCCGTGAAAGAGACGGGTTGTGCCAGCGAGACGGTCCATACTATGGGATAGTCCATGCCTATTGACAACTCAATTATCCTCTTGACAATTGCGATTCGAATAATAATCCTAGCCTATACATAGCCTAGTTACGTGGTCGAGGTGGATTCGAAACCCTAGATCATCTCTCCATTAATTTCAGTCAATTTTATTATTGCTTGTTTTAATTTAGTAATTCAAAACACCAATCAATCAATTTCTTTCTCCGAATTAAATTAGAAAATAATCGAAGCTAACATAACTCAGCCAAATTGTCTCCGCGGATCGACACTCGGACTTAGCCACTATTCTTCTGAGTAGTAGTTAATTCTAAGTAATTATAAATATATTTTTGACTCGGCACGACACGATCAGCTGGTGAAGAGAGAGACACAAAGGATGAGAGTTTTTGTAGCTATTGATTGAATATAGTGAATTTTTCTCTCGGTATTTCACGTGTCTTTCTTGTGTTTGATTGCTCAAGTGCGTGTGTGTTTTGGGTGTTGAAATCTGGGCCAAAACTCTTCATTCTCGTCGTTATTTTTTTAGTAGATTGATGATTGAAATTTATGGATTGATTTTTCCTTGTGTATCCATTTGATTCTTGAGTAGTCTTCTTCGTAAGATGGCACAAAATCTAGTCTGATCGGTGGAAGTTCGATTGTTGTAGTATGAGGTAGAAATCCAAACATCCTTAAGCACCACAACAGAACAAATTTGTCCAAATGACATAGTGTTAACCGATAGTCATGATCAATTTTCATGATATTTTGATATTATAATCATTTATGATTTTTATTATTATTTTTTTGATTTATCATTTTACATAGCAAAGACCCAATATATATTTTGATTATTTTCTAACAGGATGTACAATATTGTTTTCGATCCACACTTTCCAAGAATGTAATTGTGCCACAATATTCCATCCTGTGAACTAGACAAAAATAAAAAATAAAAAATTATCCAGTACGTATTTTAGAAGTATTGCTCCACCTCTCAGGAAAAAAGCGTGGGCCATATCTCTAAATGTACGAATCTCACACGCTAAATGAAGCAATGCTTCTCGACTATACTACAGTCTACACGACGCAAGCTGACCTGAACATCCCTGATCACCAAACCAAAAAATATGCTTCTCGACTATTGAATCCCGCGGTGGGCTAACACCTTTCTTAGAATTTTTCACTAGAACAACAAATTTATAGACTGTTATAATACTTACAGTTAAGCGGCATAAGAAGCGCTCGTGAGTGCCGAGACCGGAAATCTCGACCAGACCGGCTTCTTCTAGAGTCAAGAAGCTTCTTTTCTCTGCTTTCTTTTCTCCTTCACTAGCAGCACAAGCCCTCACTCCAACCTTTTTAATTCGTACATTAGTATGGGTAACCTTTCTTGGTGCAAATCTGCTTTTTGATTTTATATACTTTTGGTTTTGGGGAAACGAATGACTGGAGAGAAATAAAGATTGGTTACTGCACTTAAAATTCTTTAGTGCAATCATGGTGAAGAGTTGGTGGAGGTAGAAGAAAGAAAAGCAGAATAGGGGAAGTTTTATCTCTATTTAGCTAAGGCTTTTCTTGTGTGTGTGGTGGAGATGGAAATGGGTATATTCATATGGACTCTGTGTTTTCTAGTGGGGGTGGGCCTTTAGGTTGTTAAGCCCTTGGAAGACTCTCCCTTAGCCCCAAAGCAATGACCCCAATGGGCTTGCCAGGTCCACCCACTTAGAGAAAAGTTGCAATTAGGTCTGCGAATTAGTCTAGTTAAGCCGAGTTTTAGAGTATTGAGACTAATTTAACGAGTTGAAATTCGAGCTGTGTGTAAATATAACAAGTCGAGCTCGAGCCAAGTTGGTGCAGCCTTTGTTCAAGCTCGAAGAAGTTCGCGAGCTTTATTGATTAAAAGAACATGTACATCTAAGCAGTGGAGTATCCAGGAATTCCACCCAAGGGGATCACTTTTGGTCATGTGAAAAATTCGAGCCGTTCAATAACCTTAGAATGATTTTTCAATTGCCTTACAAAAATTCAGCTGAATTGAATAATTAAATGTACTTGATCGAATCCTTTAATTTTTCATTCAGAATTTAAGACCCTAAGTTCAAAATGAATTTTAAAAACAAGTTTGATAATTGTGTGTCAGGTATTCTAGTGACCTAAATCGTAGACAATGTAGAGCTTGTTGCAAAAAGAAATTATATAATAAAATTATTTTGATCTGACATGTATGGTTATCAAAACGCAAAGATAATTTTATAAATGTGAACTGAATTGATACCTATCATTGTCGAATCAAGAGAAATTTTTCTATCAATACTCTTCTCAATAAGACTTATGGTTCAGATCACGATGAAATCGAGCACACATTTATCAAATTGTTCTCTAAAATTCATTCAAGCTTAGGGTCCTAAATTTTGAATGAAAAATCGAAAGATTTGATCAACTACCAATAATTATCCTGATTGAGTTGATTTTTTACAAGCGCAATAAAACAGTTACCTCAAGGCTATCTATTGAACGACTCAAATTTTTCACAAACTCAAAAGAAAAAAAAAAACTAATTTCTGGAATTTCAGGGGTCACGTGACCCCTTGTGCCCCATAAGCATCCGCCCCTGCATCTAAGCTTGCATACAATTTTGAAATTGCAATAGAGATTCAGTTGGAGGATAATATGTATGTAATATCAAACTAGTTCGAATATCGATACACATTTCACGGTATCAATATATTTTCACAGATATTAATACATTTTTCTCGGATATTTATACATTTTTTACTTATTATCCTCTACTTTTTGGGTGGAGGTTAGCATTTTCCTTCTATTTTTTAAAGTTCAGGTTCACTATTTTTTCATAATTTTTTTAACTCTAAAATCATAAATAAGTATAAAAAAGAAAAGGGATTCTCTTCGTTCCATTTTTTACGGTCTAGTTTGCTCTTTTGTAGGTCCTTCTCACGTACGCGATTCAAATTGTTTACGGTTTAGACTTTAGAGTTTGCTGAGAGCATCATCCCCTCCTAAAAGGAACACTTCTAGATATTATTTGGAATTGCACTTATCTTAAACAAAAACAAAAAAAAAAGGAGAGAGAGAGAGAGAGAGAGAGAGAGAGCAACACCAATTGGATTCCATTAAACTCATTTAAGATAAATAAATTTCAAAATCATATCAACCACTATCCGAACAACACGCTTTTTAATTATTGTCAACATTATTAATCGTGAGCTCTAAATGTTAACGGTTTGAATCATCCAAATGGACCAACATGCTTTTAATTATTGTCAACATTATTAACTATGAGCTCTAAATGTTAATGTTTGAATCATCCAAATGGACCGAGAAGAAACTACAAAAGAGAATACTAAAACAAAATTATCAAGATTTAATAAAATCAACCCTTGATTTTATCAAAAATGAGGGAGATGTTTGATAAAATCTTAGTTTTTTTTTGCATTAAAAAGGGTTGATATTTTATTAAATCTTGATTTTACCTTTGGCAAAATATTTTGGGAAACTCGGCCTAAATAGTCCAGTCTATTTAACCAGTGATGATCCATTCTACCAAAAAATGGATTGTGAATTTTCACTTCCCCTAGCTTCCAAGGCCTTAACCATCTTCACAAACCGTAAACAAAGTCCATTCAAATTCATAATCCAATTTCATGATTATCCAATCAAACTGGCCACACTGTCATATCCGAGGGAAAAAAATATATAAAGAACATAGTTTCTCATTCATGGAACCACAAAGAAAGAAAATCCAAAGGTAACAGAACTCTGGATCTAATAAAGATCATCTTTACACATAGCTACACTACAGTAAAGAGAGCTACAAATTTCACATAGGAAATGGACCCTATATCGTCCAACTAAGTTCGAAAACAGTTCTCATCTACACTGTCTATTAATTTGATGATCAATGTCCGGTGTAGACGAGGATTGTTTCTTCCAGTTTTTCATATATATATATATATATATATATATATATATAAGGGTGGGTGACCACAGAGATCAATTGGGACCCCAACAGCTCAAGTACATAACAGTCCGGAGAGACTCCTCCGCTTGCTTTAGCTTTTTCTTGTCACTATTGGCTGTAGAAGAATCGAGCACACCAGATAACGGCCTCGCCTTCCTCGCAGATGCCGAATCCCTGATAGACTTGAGCGTTAATGTGGACTGATCACACGACTTTGCAGCCTGGTCTTTCATCCCCTGCTGCATCACCCTCGCCCACCCTCCGTACAACACCCTGCTCATGTACCTCAAGCTCATGCACTTATCGTATGAATATCAAACACAGTATTATGTATCTTTGAGAAAGGAATAGGCGAACGGGTCGTGTATATATATATATATATACATGGATATCTAGTGAGAGAGAGAGAGAGACACAGAGAGAGAGAGAGGGGGAGGGGTTTTAATACCGGTGGCGGTGACTTTTGCGGGAGGGAAACAACCGGCTGTGGCGGCCGTGACCGGCGGAGTGGGGGGAAGGAATTAAGGAAACTAGGGGCTGTCGGGCATCCCGTGGGTGATTCTGTGGGCGACTGACAGGTGTCTGTTATTTTCATGGGATGAGGACGGAAATGTATGTCGTCAATCTACGCAAGGATTTTTGTGATTTTTCTTTTGCTTATCCTGTTAGTTTCTGACATGGTGAACTTATCTTCTACCATTGGAAAGATCTAAAAAGAGAGAATTATACTCCCCCGTGTTCACAAGTCACGGGAGTTTTCAATAAAAATAAAAATATTATACTGTAATGAAAAGTTGGTGTAATTTTTGGTGAATGGTAACTAACAAAAAATGTTGAAAATGTCATTTAAACCACACTCCCTCCGTCGCGATTTAAATGTCACCTACAGGAGACCGTGCAAGTTTGACCTTAAAGACTAAGGGTGTGTTCTTCAACAAATTTTTGGGACATAAAATCTCACATTTTATGATTCTCCAATCTCAACACATAAAATGTAAAAGTGATTTTTATGAGATTTTCATAAAATCCTCCTAAAATCTATAGGAAAACCACTATATTTTATCAGTTGGGAAAACAACTCTATTTTATCACCCCTCCATAAAATGTTCATTTTATAAGATTTTCATAAAATGCACCTAAAATCTATAGGAGAACAAGGCCTAAAATACTTTCGGAATTTCTTTTTTTTTGTACCATTCAAAAGATCAAGTACTTTTGAACGATGTAAAAAATTTTGAAAAAAAAAATCTAGAAATATGTGTTCTTTTAAAGTCAAAATGACACGACTTTACGTTGGAGACTTTTTTCTGACGGATAGACTATAGTAGTACAGTGAGTACGATCCAAAATATTTTCAAACTAGCATGAAACTCGTGTTATTCGGAGAATCACAAAACGAATAAATTATAAAACACAAGTTGCCGAGAAAGTGGTAAGGATATTTTACGCATAAAGATAGAAAATATGAAACTAATTAACAGCAAATAACAGTCCTGGGGGGTGTGAATATGACTCCAAATCAAAATTTGAACATGACGAGATATCAATCACCCATAAGCCATTTCATTTTCAACAGTTCAACATGCTCAATATAATGCAAAAATAGATAAACGAGACAAAACACGAAAGATACGTGAAAACTACTTAAGGTCTAACTTTCTAAGCATAAAACCACAGCCTTATCCTACAATTTTGGAATTACCCAGAAGCTTCAAGTGACACCTAAATCTAACCCTTGATGTGCATGGTCAACAAAAGCACAGATCTAGATTGACTAGTAAAAATGATCAAACAAGGTTTAGATCATCGTTTATGCATCAAGAATAGAGCTAATATGAATAAATGTTTTTCTCTCTCTCTCTCTCTGAAATCTAATGATGCAAGCAGGTCCGCTGCTAAAGGAGAGAAAAAGATGCTTTTATAGTGCAAAGGATTGAGCCCTAGAATGGACCAATGAGAGAATGACATGCACAGGAGAAAAACGCGTTGCGCTAGTAACTGCACCAATAAACTAGCTACAAGCGCTAACTGGCGCAACAAAACTTTAAAAAGTTTAAAAAGTGACGCATGCCTTAGTAAATTTTTTATTCTCTCACAGCCACACTATAAGACTTTGAAATGTAAAATCATGCAACAAAAATCTAGATTAACTTCCTAATCTAAATGAAGACATGATAATGCAAAATTAAACATTATACCTTTCATGATCCGTAATAGAGTTGAGACACGAGAAAGAGTGGATCTTCATAAACTTCAACCAAAGGGTGGATTATGATCTAGACACAAACCAAAAATAAACCTCCCCGAAACCCATAAGAACAAATTACATGATCAAAAGGTTAACCAATCCCGGAAATAGTCAATAACATTAACAAAATAAAATTTTCGAAGATGCATTGATCGGCTTTCAACTTTCTCACCTATCATACGAAATCCTTAAAATAGAATCAATCCAAAGATATACATTCACTAAACTTACAGCAAACAGCCATGATTACATGTACGTATGTCGTATAAGATGTCATGCATGCTTATTAGGAACTAAGCGAATTTGAATTGAACACCTTTCTAGACCTAGTGTGAGTGACAACTACATAAAATGTATACCGTGAAAGAAAGAGAATGCAATAAGAAATTCACATTACTCTAATATTGTAAAGGTCGTACCGCTACTTAAAGAAAACTACGGGCCAGTCCAGTTTTTTGTGTATTTGTTGATTTAGTTCCCAGTAAGGATTAACGGATCATAAATTACGCGCAAGTTTGGGCTGCAGGTGAAGTTACGTTGCTGCACTTAGACGTTAATTTTGCGTCTTCAATTTGATCACGCTTCGTTTGCTCTCTTCAAAACATTAGCATACCTTGCGCCTCGACGTATTTCATAGGGATTCTTTGCGGGTTCATATATTTCAAGCGATTTTATTATTCTCTTTTCGAATTTGTTAGATTGTTATTCGGTATGGTGGTTCGTTGCACAGAGATTTGAGAATGCTGTTGAATTGATTCTTCAGACTGATTCGATTTTAGGTCCTTTTTGGTCTAGATTTGTTGGATTGGACAGAATTTGGCATTTTTTAAATTTCTTTGGTTCAGATTGCTTGGACTGGACAGATTTTTTGGTTTGGAAACACACACACACACACACAGACTTACACACATTCGACTCACACATAGAGATTGGTTGATTGGTTCAGATATCCAGTGAAATTATTGAAACTAGAGAAAATTTACGCTTCATTAGCAGAAATGTGAGAGCTAGTGAAATTAGTGAACATAGTCAAATTCACTAGCTGTGAACTAGTGAAATTTATTAGCACTGATATAGTGAAATTCATTAGGTGAAACTGCGGAAATCTATTAGTTGTGATCTTGTGCAATTCACTAGATTCATTAGCTAATACCATAGATCTAGTTAAGTACTGAGATTAGTGAAATTCACTAGCTTTATTAGGTGAAACCTGAGATCTAGTGAAACTAGTAAAATTCACTAGCTACGAACTAGTGAAATTCATTAGTAGAAAGTAGTGAAATTCATTAGCAGTCTAGTGAAATTCATTGGCTTTGATCTAGTGAAGATAGAGAAACTAGTGTATTTTATTGCGCCTTTTTTTCTATTCACTGCATTTTGTTCTAAGCTAGTTTATGATAATGCATTGACTCTAAGTTTTGACTCTAATTTTAATATCCCATTTTTTTGGAAGAATACTTGATACCCGTGTGGTACCGGCCAACACCCCTCCAATACTTAAGTGAGTACTTGTTGAAGATAATTGATTGAATTTGAATAAAGAAATGATATTTGATAGCCATACCTCATTATTAAGTGTAAGGGGCCTATTTATAGGCATTGAGTTAGAGTACATGTTGTAACGACTTAACCTATTCTTTTGGAGATCATTGGAGAATGTCCCGGAGGGGCATAACGGCCACGAAGGATAGAGCTGTATGTCTCGGAAAAGATTATTTGGCTCCCGGAAGAAGTGGATTTGAGCCCAAAGAGAGTTGAGTTACTTAACCCGCAAGAGTAGGGATGTTTAAACTTTGTTCTTGATCATACAAGATCTTTTGGAGATAGGTGAATCTTCTGAATATGTAGGAATTCTGTTAAGTAGACTCTTGTGAGACAAGTCTGATCAGACCAGACCTATCCTAGTCGGATGGTTCGGATGGTCCGTGGAGAGGACTCCTCGTCGAACCACTTTGGGAAGACTCTACTAAGCTTCGTTTTATGTACTCTTTGGTCTGGTCAGGTCAAAATCTTTGCAACCAGTACAGGCTCAAAACTTTATTCATCCTGGACAAGTTATTACATGGGACACATTGCTATGGGTGCCCAATTTGGACCTATTAGCTATTCCCCCATTCTCGAACGTTCCCATCAATGGAGAGAGAGAAAATATTGAATTTAAACTGTGATCCACCTTTTCAGTATTTGTGCCTATTCTTCTAAACATCTGTTCCCGCCATTAATTATATGATGTCTTTTCGCCTGACTGACGCACACATTACTGAGATTGGTACATCAAAATGATGCATTTACACTATTTGAAATCATTTGTAGTCTTTATCCGACGCTTCAGAGGCAACTTCAAGTACATCCAGTTGTGATGATTTAACTTTAGCCTGAGCCTTTCGTCAAGAGTCATGAGAGAGCCATATAAAATTGTGCCTTCCTTGTTTGGAAAATCCATACTTTTCCATTCTTCTTTACGAATACAGATCCAATCTCTTTCTTCTCTAACAAAATGGATCCTCATCACAGAGATCTTTTGAGCAGTAGGTCCAAAGATGAATTGGAAATTGAAGTAGCCTCATCTTCATCTGTTCATCGGGCTAGGGCTAAATCCCTTGCCCTAGTTCCTGTTGTTAATTCTCCCATCGTCTCCCCTGTACTTAGGGGCAACCACCATCGCCCTAATTTTGAGGCAGACAATGTTCCTTCTAGCGTAATAGAGCATGATCTTGCTGAATTGATGGAAAGATATCAAATTCCTGAAGGTACAACCCTTCGCATTCGTTTGGATGGAGAAAGGGCATCCATCCCAAGGGTGGCTAAAATCTGTGTTTATGAGACTTCCCTTAAATGCAGTTTTTGTCTGCCTTTCCATAGGATTGCAAGGGAGATTCTAGAGCATTTTAGCCTTGCTGCTGCTCAAATATTCCCTAATGCATGGTGCATCATAATAGGTCTGGCAGCCCTGTGGCATACATTGTTTAGTGGAATGTCTCAACTAAACAAGACACCCAAAAAATCCTTTCTAGTCCTTCACCCAGTGTGCGAGATTGGAAAAGAAGATTTTTCTTCGTTAGTGGACAAGGTGAGGAGGCTCCTATCCAGGATGAAGGGCTAGAGTCTTCTCCAATTCAGTGAACTTGGGATGCCCCCATTGCTGCTAGTAAGTGATGTTTTGTTGGTTTTTAGCTTTTGTCTATGCCTCGTTAATAATTTTTATTTCAATTCCAAGCAAACAAAAACCTGTTTTGGATGAAGTTTAGAAAATGAACTTTCTAATGCTCGAGGGCATCCAATAAAGGCATTGGGCCTTTTGCTTACTGCAGATAACTTGTCGGCGTGTCTGCTCGGCCCAGAGCCATCTGCAGAGGTTCTTGCATTTGAGAGAAGAGGTACAAATATACTTTCTTTTTTAGTTTCATTATCTTTGCGATTTCTTGCTTTCTGATAACTTCTTTTGAAATAAATTTGTCCTTGAGAACAAGGGAAGGGGAACAGGGAAGGAACTGAAGGAGGTTGTGGAGAAGAAGTTCAACACTGCTGCTTTTGCCAAGCTTAAGGCTCAGAGGGATGCCCAAATTCGGGCCCCATGTCTTCTCCTTCTAAAAGGAGGAGCATATCCTCTGGGGATACCCCTGCTGCTGCTCCTGTCAATCCAAGATTCATCAAACCGAATGGCATTGTCCTTGCTGAAGCCATGCATTTCTCAGGAAAAAGTGCTTAGTAGGGCAGCCTCTAACCGTTCTGAGACCAATTCTGGTAAGGGTAAAGGCTTTGTTGGTGAAGACATGTCTTCTGTTCTCTCGGACCAGAAGTTTACTGTTGCCAAGGTTAAAAGCTTACCTATACCCAAGGATTGGCAACTGTTGAGGCGGTCTCCCACTAAGGAAGTGGTTGATCAACTCCTTGTTAGTATAGGCCAGATATACTTGAACAAACTTACATTGTTGTTTATTAAAGTTGTTTAGTTACTTATGTTACACCATGACTTGTATGCTGCAGTGAGGGATTTTGACATGGCCACTCAGTGTTCCACAGGTGGCAAAGATAGAGAGAACGTAAGTTGGTCTGCAAGGGGAGCTGGTTAAGCAAGGGGAGCTTCACAAGAAAAGTAGACTGGGTCTGGTTCGACTTTCTCTACCACAACTACATTCTCAATGGCTTGGACAACGCGCTATACAATGTGTATTGTTCAGTCAAAACTGCTGAGGATCTCTGGCTTACCTTGGAGAAAAAGTATGTGGCAGATGACGCTAAACTGAAGAATTTTGTTGTGGGTAGGTTCTTGGATTATAAGATGGTTGACTTGAAGTCCGTTATGAGCCAGGTTCAGGAACTCCAGGTTCTACTTCATGAGATTCATACTGAAGGGATGATCTTGAGTGACTCGTTCCAAATGACTTCCATTATTTGGAAATTGCCACCTCTCTGGAAGGATTTCAAGAAGCAAATAAAGCATAAGCGTAAGGAGATGAACATGGAGGATCTGATTCTACGTCTAAGAATGGAAAAGAGTATTCTAAATTTGGACAAGAGGATCGTGAATCCGTTTGCAACTAAGGCCAATGTGGTTGAACAAGAGGGCAGGGCTAGCAAATGAAAAAAGAGCAACAAGAGGAAGAATCCAGGAAAAGGTATTAACCTCACTCCGCGAGGAGGCGTGGGAAGAAAGGCTAAGTTCGATGGAAAGCACAACTTTATTGGAAAGTGTTTTGTTTGTGACAAACAGGACCATCGGGCTATTGAATGCCGTAGTAAGAAACAAGAACATGCCAATATGACTGAAATGGAGACTCTCTTCAATGGTGTAGGAGAAATGAGTCTCTCAACTGTGGTTTCAGAAGTCAACATGGTTGGTTCTATTCCCAAGGAGTGGTTTGTGGATACTAGCAGTACTTGTCATGTGTGCGCAGACAAGAAGATGTTCACCACCTATAAAACGGTGGATTCTGGCGAACAACTCTTCATGGGAAACTCCTTGACTTCCAAGTTGAAGGACTTGGAAATGTGGTTTTAAAAATGACTTCTGGGAAAGATGTGACTCTCAAGAATGTGATGCATATGCCAGAGATTCGCAAAAATCTTATTTTTGGCTCACTTTTGGTAAAAAATGGCCTTTGCTTGAATTTTTTGGCTGATAAATTTGTGCTTAAAAAACAAGGTGTGTATGTTGGTATGGGGTTACATGGTTAACGGACTGTTCAAAATAAATATACTGACTAAGGTTCTGGCCTCTTCGGGTATCAATGAAATGAACACAACTTCTGCTTATATGATTGAGTTTTCTGAATTATGGCATGGTAGATTAGAACATGTTAACTATGGTACTTTGAAACATTTAATAGACAGATTGTATACCAAAATTTAGTATAAACTCTGTCATCAATGTGAAGTGCGTGTCGAGACTAAAATGACAAGGAACTCATGTCAAAAGATTGAAAGAAATACAGAACTGGTTGGATTAATTCATCCATATTTGTATGACTTAAAGTTTGTTGAAACTAGCAGTGGGAATAAGTACTTTATTACTTTTATTGAAGATTGCACAAGAGATTGTTATGTTTGTCTGCTTAAAACCAAGAGCGACGCCATAGAAAAATTTATCCACTACAAGGCAGAAGTGGAAAATCAACTTTGTAAAATGATCAAAATGGTTAGAAGTGATCGAGGTGATGAATATGAAGCACGTTTGGTGAATTTTGTGCCCATCATGGGATCATTCAGCAAACGACTGCTCCTTATACACCACAACAAGATAGAGTTGTTGCACGAAAGAACAGAACTCGAAAAGAGATGATGAATGTCATGTTGATTAGTTCAAGATTACCCCAATATTTGTGGGCGGACGCAATTCTCTCCGCTAACTATATTCTGAACAAAAATCCCACATAAGAAAATGAATGTTACACCTTATGGATTATGGAAAGGTATCAAACCTTCTTATAAATTCTTGAAAATGTGGGGGTGTTTGGCCAAGGTAGTAGTTCCTGGTCCTAAAAATCCTAAAAAGATGAAAATGGGATAAAAAAATTGTTGATTGTGTTTTCATCGGTTATGCTTATGATAGCAGTGCATATCGTTTCCTTGTTTATGAGTCAGAGATTCCTGGGATCCATCCCAATATGTTTCATGGAATCCAATAATGCAAATTTTTTTGAACATGTGCTTCCGCATAGGATAATAGAGTTCCTATGTCAGTTCAAGTAACTGAGCCTATTCAGGAATCTGATGATATGGAGGTTGATATTGACTCAGTTCCTGAAGAAAATAATGATGATATTGATAAGCCTCGTTGTAGTAAAAGGGCTAGAACATCGACGTCCTTTGGATCGGATTATCTGACATATATGTTAGAAGCTGAACCTTAGACTTATAAAGAGGCGATGTCATCATCGGAGGCTCTTTTATGGAAAGAAGCCATAAATAGTGAAATTAATCCATACTGCAAAATCATACTTAGGAACTTACGGATCTCCCTCGAGGTTGCAAACCTCTAGGATACAAGTGGATATTCAAATGAAAGATGAAAGTAGATGGATCAATTGACAAATGCAAAACAAGACTTGTGGTCAAAGGTTATAGACAAACAAAAGGTCTTAATTACTTTGATACTTATTCTCATGTTACAAGGATAATATCTATAAGAATATTAATTGTCTTTACGGCATTAAACAATCTTGAGATTTATCAAATGGATGTGAAAACCGCTTTCCTAAATAGTGATCTAAATGAGGATATATATATGGAACAACCTAAAGGATTTAAAGTTCCAGAACAAACGGAGAAAGTGTGCAAGCTTGTCAAATCATTATATGGTTTGAAACAGGCTCCAAAACAGTAGCATGAGAAGTTTGACAATGTCATGATTTTAAATGGTTTCTGGATCAATGAATGTGACAAATGTATGTATGTCAAATATAGCGATAATAGCTATGTCATTGTTTGCCTGTATGTAGATGATATGGTCATTCTTAGGGGCAATAATGAGATTATAACATCTACAAAAAAACATGTTGAACTCCAAGTTTGACAAGAAAGATATGGGTTTGGCACGTCATCCTAGGAGTTAAGATTATTAAAAGTCTTTAGGGATATATCTTGTTTCAAAAACACTATATTGAGAAGATACTAGAGAAATTAAACAAACATGACGTCAATATAGCCAAAACACCAATAGACTTAACATTGCATCTATACAAGTATACTAGTCACTTGGTCAGAGCGTTAACCAATTGGGATATGCGCGGATTATAGGCACCCTAATGTACTTGATGAATTGTACAAGACTGGACATAGCCTACTCTGTTAACAAACTAAGTAGGTATACGAGCAATCCAGGGAAGGATCATTGGACGACGATGATCAGGGTGCTTAAATATCTAAGGTATACCATTGATTATAGACTACACTATACTCAGTATCCAGCAGTATTAAAAGGATATAGTGATGCAAATTGGATATCCGACTCCAATGACGCAAAATCCACAAATGGATATGTGTTTACATTAGTTGCTAGAGCTGTGTCTTGGAAATCCACCAAGCAAACTGCATTGCATGATCCACAATGGAATCTGAATTTATAGCTTTAGACAAAGCTGGGAGGAAGCTGAGTGGCCTCGTCATTTCTTGGAGGATATTCAGAATTGGTCTATACCAGCGCCGCTAATCTGCATACACCATGATAGTCAATCAGCGATTGGAAGAGCTCAGAATTGTATATATAATGGGAAGTCTTGACACATACATTGACGACATAACACCGTTAGGCAACTACTCTCCAATGGAATTATCGTAATTGAGTATATAAAATTAAAAGATAATATCGCGGGCCGCTAACCAAAGGGTTATCAAGAGAGTTATTTGTTAGATCATCGAGGGGAATGGTGCTCAAGCCCATAGCTTAAAAACCTCTATAACGGCAACCCTACTTAGTTGACTGGAGATCCCGAGCTCTAGGCTTAATGGCACAACCGAGTTATATGAGACTTAGTAGAATCACTATGGAGACTATGTCTCTGCCCATTCCTATGATGCAACATTGGAAATTCAAGTAGCATGATACTCTTATTAAGAATCACCTATGTGAATGTCGAAGGGGCCGCTTCTATGAGAATGTCACGGGCAGAATTCTCTATAAACATTCATGAAGACCAGGAGTGTCTCAGGGCCATAATGAGCACAACCGCAAAAACCAAACTATATTTGGAATGATCCTGTGTATTGACTATTGTCTTGGCTGACACAAGCGGCTAAATAGTTCAAGACATCGCATTCACTGGTTAGCTAGTAAGTCCGATAGTTATTCAAAAGGCGAGGTTCAAAGACAAAAGCTACCTAACCCCATGCAGAAGATTTCCTATTGTAACTCTCAGTAATTTGCATCTGCAAAAAAAATTGATGCTAGTAGGCGATTAGGCGATGTGCCTTCCCAGATGAAACCCTAACCTTTTAACCTCCCCTGCGCTGTCTCCGGCGGCGGTTGGCGCCAGCCGGCCCTTCCTCTAACCCTTTTAACCTCCCCTCCTCTCTCTCTTCTTCTCTCGTTATTCTCTTTTGCTCCCTCTATATCCATTTTCCTCTTCGATCTCCTTCTTATCCAACCTTTTGCCACCATCTGATCACTCATCTTCTTCTGCGGCAGCTCTTACTAGACAATTCCAGTGCATCGCTGCTTTTCTTACTACTGCAATAAGGCCCATTTCGAGAGCTATCTTTCGGTTTCTAATTAATTCCTGCTTCGATTCATAGGTACTTCCTTTGATCCTTTCTTTAGGCTGCTGGGACTGATTCTTAGGCGGCTAATATCGCATTTTCAATGTTCTTTTTTCTGGAGTTTTTGCTGCCATTATTATCCGTGTTTCTAGTATATTTGCATTAGCTCTTTGAGGGTTCTCATTCTGTGAATTGTGGGATTTGGATGTGCTACGTCTTTGGTATATTTATTGGATGAAATGGTGAGGGACATGGCTGAACTATTCACACTTTTCGTGGACAACATCCCAGAGACAAAGAATTAATCATGGCTGGAAATTCTCTTCTCTAAATATGGTATAGTCAAGGAATCTTTCATTCCTTCTAAGAGGAGTAAGAGGGGAAGCAAGTTTGGTTTTGTGCGATATGACTGCTCAGTTTCAGCTGGTATAGCCATTTTTAGTGCAAATGGCTTAGAGGTAGAAGGTTATCATCTTTTTATTAAGAAGGCCATTTTTGATTTAGAAACTAAAAGGAAGAGGTCAAGTGTGTTGGATTCAAAGAAGCCAAGAGAAGTTAACAGGCATAATAACACAGGATACAGTGTGGGGGATGGAAAATCATATACTCAAGCTCTTACGGGAGGGAGAAAACAGGATACTGTGAATAATATAAGAAGCATTTTGGTACAACCAATGAGGAATGGATGGCTATTAAGGAGTGCCATAGGCAAGATACGTAAATTGATTTCTACAGAAGAACTAGAGAAAGAATTCAGATTGACGCAAGTCCGAGATGTCCAAATCAGAGCAATTGGGGGTAGATTTGTGATTGTAACATTCCCAAATGAAGAGACTAAGAATGCAACAATCAAGGAAAGATGGGTGAAGAATTGGTTTGAAGATATCAAACCATGGAATGGTGAACAAGCCAAAGATGAGCGCTTTGGGTGGTTATCATGTTTTGGCATGCCTCTCAATGCATGGTCCATGCAAACGTTCAAAGAAATTGGTGGTAAATGGGGTCACTTTTTAAAGGTTGACGATAATACACTAACCGAAAAATCATACGAGAAAGGGAAAATACTCATTGCTACTGAGCATACACATATGGTGGAAGGGTATGTGGAGCTCATAGTAGATAGGATAAACTATAGCATCAGAGTGGAAGAAGAAGAGTCTTTCAAAAAAATTGCATCAAACACCTCTTTCTTTGATTTAGAGATGGAAGTTGATAAAAAAAGATATTGATTTAGATCAAAAAATTGAGGATGTGAAGAGAGGAAGTGTTACCAGCAACAATGATGTAGATGCCTATTCCGGATTGGGTTGGTCAGGTATAGCCTTAGAACAAATCCAATCTATTCCAGCCTGCCATCTTCAGGATTATGGGGATTGCAACAGGCCTATTGAAGAGGAACAAATTCAAGGGTCATCGAATAGTGGCAAAGTGGCACAGAACAAGAGTGAGGTGGGAAAGGAAGACAACTTGGAAAAAGGAGTTGAAGAAGACATCAATAGTGCTGAGAGGTCATCCCCAGTGGTCCCAGAGACCCAAGATAGCTCAGGAGAGAAGGTTATGAATGAGAAGAATGATTTAGAAGTTGGGAACCTTTTGGAGGATCTAGAACTCAACCAAATTGACCCCTTAGAGGATAATTGTAACCCAATTCAAGCTGCTATGAAAGGTATAAAAGGGAAGAAGAGGAGGAAAAGTATTGATGAAATTCTTGGGTTCTCAAAAGTTAATAACCGTAACCATAAGAATTGAAAAAATAAAAACAAGTGTGTGGTTTTTAGGTCTGCAGTGGCTGCTGCTGCTTTTAATGTATCTGTTTCATTAGATGGAATTAACAATAGAAACAGAATTCTTCTAGATGAAGCTCAGACAATCTGGACTTTTAACAAAATTATGGGAATTGGTTATGATGAAGATGAGGAGGAAATGATCAGTAAGATAGCGGAAATGGAGGCTCAAAGGGTTGAGCTATCTGCTAGCGTTGAATTCTGATTGTTTCATATTGGGTTCCATGTCATAATTCTACAATTCTGGACAGTCTATTGTTTTTAGGTGTGTTGTTGGGTTTGTTGAGTTGCAATCTGTTCTGCCTATTTTTTATTTGTTGGGTTTGTTTTATATGTTGCTGGTTATGTGGGTTTATAGTCTGTCTCCTCTTTCTATTGGTTGGCTGAGTTTGGTTGCTCCTATGGTTGCTTCTTCTTTGAAGGTTGTTCTAGTTGCTACTGTTTTGGATGGGGAATGCTGGTTGGAGTCCACAACTATTTGGATGATGCTTTTGAAGGTGCAAAAGTTAGGAGTTGGGTTTTTCTCTATATGTTTTCTTTGGTTGACTCCATGTTACCCATCTGTTATTTTCTCTTTCGGTCCTTGGCTTTTAGCCTTGGCCATTTTAATCTTTGTAATGTGTTTTCAAAGATTAATAAAAATCATTTTTCGCTGTTCAAAAAAAAATTTGCATCTGCATAGGACTGTCAAATCCTGCCAATTTCATTCATGTGGGGGATTGTTGGAAAAACTTGATTTTTTTTTTCTATTTTTAAGTTAAAATTTAAGTGGGTCCCACACATCCACGTGGGCGGACCCACACACCGCTGTGTTCGTTTTGGTTAGGAAATTAAGATCGAAATCTTGGTTGGCTAAAATCAGGTTAATGTGAATGAGAAATTGACCTTGAAAGTGCCTACATGAACATTGGTGGAAGGGGAAAAAATTGTTAGTCCCACATTGGTAAGGGATAACAACTTTATTGTGTATATGTATCCCAAGTTGAGCATAAGGGTTTAGCCCTCTGTGTCATAGAACTTTTGTAGGGGGAGCGGGTATGGACAAAGTGGACTTTGGCCTTTATATCACACGTGCGCGCTGCCGCGGTCCGGTTGGCCGGGTTTGGTTGGGTTGGGTCATTAGATAAAATGGGCTTGTCCCAAGTCATTTAAACAAGTTTGGCCCAAACGTGATAATTTATTTTTCCTTCTTCATCCCGAAATTATTTTTCCCTTTCTTGTGTGTCGGTTCGTGATCCCGAAATCATTTTTCCCTTTCCTGAGTGTCTGTTCGTGAACTAGCAACAGTCATGTCCGATGACTGTTTACTTCTGACGAGTTGTGGTTCCGAATAGCCATGTCTTTTCATTTCGTACCTTTTCAATCAGGTGCCTATTTATCTATAAATATGACCCTTCTCCTCTCATCAGAAGTATCAAATACTCGCCTTAATTCGAATTGTCTTTTACCAATTTTCGGTGTATTGAAATTAGTTCGGTATGATTTCAATTTTTGATTTACAATATTTGTTTTGTTTGTTTATATTTCCCATATTTTGTAACTGGATTCCTAACAACGTCTTTGTTTTAGTATTAAAAGGGATAGAATGTTAAGCTATTTTAGCTAAATCATGTGCCATGGGTAGGGGTGCAAAAAAATCGATGAGACCCGAACCGACCGAAAAACTGAAATTTTGGTTTGGTTTTTGGTCAGCCCAGTGTGGAAAAAATCCAAAAAAACCGAAATTACCCTCAGTTTGGTTTCGGGTGATTGAAGTCATGACAGAACTGAAGTATGGCCGAACCGAAAGACTGAACCAAATTAGAACCGAACCAAACCGACTACATAAACCTAATAAACCTAGGGATTTTTAATTTTGACTGTCTATCACCATAGGGTTTTGATCTACACCATCCATCTATAAAATATAAAACCCAAATCCTAACTTCACTCCTCAGATCTTGCAGTAGCCTATCTCTCCTCTTCTCCTCTCACGACATCTCTCTCTCTCTCTCTCTCTCTCTCTCACGACATCGCCGCAGGCCACTGTTCGACATCGGCCACTCCAGTATGCTACATGCACAAGGTTGAAGGTTGTTGCTTCATGTCTTATATGTATAATTTCGTCCTCGGTTCAAATTAATAGTGATTTTATTTTTCATGATCTGTGAATGGCTGAATGCATTTTCAATTTCCCTCTTTGCAATTTGCTACCATGACCTTCGTACGCTACTTTGTTGTTCGTCACTGTGTAGTTTTAGAAGTTTTCTGTTCATGTCTATCATTACCCTTTCCACTTTCTTTGAGAAATCCATCATTTATGAGTTTCTCGCAAATGTATGCACGGACAAAAGAACAAAAAATTAAACTTCTGCCTCATTACTTGCGTTCCAAAAAAATAGCAGATTCGCCAGTAAAATGAATCCGGTTGCTTTATGTTTTAAATGTTCGCATGTTTATTGAAGAAAATGTTGTTCTTTGCTAAACTGAGGAATGAAGAATGACGAGTGAAGACTGAAGAATTTGATCTCGCGTCTATTTCTTAGTTCAAAGAAATGTCTGCCCTCGAGGTATTCATTTTATTTCCTCTATAATAATTTTTTAGATTAATAGTATGTAATTAAAAAAATAGTATGTAATGTGGAATTCGACTTTCCTTTTTTTATATATATTAATGATGAAAATGATGATCTTGATATGGATGAAGCTGCTGAGTTTGATTTACCTGATGATATTGATCTTGATTTGGAAAATGATGAAAAAAAAAGTGAGATTAAAAAAGGTGGTGATGGTCTAGTCACTAATAAGAGGGCTCCTTGCTGGAAATAATTTACAGTTATTATGCCAGAAAGTCATCCAAAACCTAGGGGCTGCTTGCAATTGGTGTCACGTACCTTATGCATGTTGTTCAAAAAACAATGGTACAAAATCGATAAGTCATCATTTAGCAAATTTGTGTACCCTTATATCCCAAAAGCAAAAGATGTACAGGTTCTAAGTAAAAACTTCTTAGTTTTGAAAAATAGAACAAGGCAACAGTGAAACAAGTGCAAACCTTGTGCCTATCACCTTTAGTGTTGAGGCGTGTAAGAGGGCCTTAGCAGAGATGATCATAATTGATGAGTTGCCATTTGCATTTGTTGAGAGTGAATGATTCAAAAAATTTATGCATGTTGTTCAACGGTTCAACCCAAGTGGGTCAAGATTCCAAGTAGGATTACGGTAGCTAAGCAATGTATGAGCATACACCAAGAGGAGAGAAAATCTTTAAAGAAAAAAGTTAAGAGTCAAAGGTTGTGTCTCAGTACAGACACTTGGACTTCGGTCCAAAACTTGAATTACATGTGTCTTATCGGCCATTTCATTGATGAGAATCGGAAATACCAAAAGAAAATTCTCAATTTTTGAGTTGTTCCTAACCATAAAGGTGACACTCTTGGTAGAATAATTGAAACCAAGTTGTTGGATTGGGGGATTGATAAGTTTTTAACCATGACGGTAGATAATGCGTGTTCTAATAATCTTTTGATTGCTTACTTGAAGAGGAAGACCAAAGATAAAAAGACAATTGTTTTACATCACGACTTCTTGCATGTGAGATGTTCCGCACATATCTTGAATCTAATTGTGCGTGATGGATTAGAAGAGATTGATTCCTCTATTGCAAGGGTGCGAAATGTTGTGAGGTATGTGAGGTCTTTCCCGAAAAGGATGGAAGAATTTTGGTCATGTGTTTAGAAAGAAGAGATTACATGTACACTTAGACTTTGTTTGGATGTGCCTACTCGGTGGAACTATACATATTTCACGTTGGATAGGGATCTAATTTATCAAAAGGCTTTTGATTGATTATGTGATGACACGATAGAGGAGGAGCTTGATGAGGAATTCGATCATTTGTAGTATTGTGACTTTCCGGTTGATAGTGGGATGATTGGAGAGAGAGAGAGAGAGAGAGAGAGAGAGAGAGAGAGAGAGAGAGAGAGAGAGAGAGAGAGAGTGAGGAGGAAAGGAAATGTTAGGCCTCCAACTCGAACAGATTGGGATGAGGTTATGTTGTACGTGTCATTTCTTAAAGTGTTTTACGTTGCAACATTATAGTTCTCGAGTTCTTTGTATGTCACTTGCAATGTTTTTTTTTTTTTTTAATGAAATGGTGTTGATTCAACAAGCTATGTGCAACTAAAGACAATGTTTTGTATCCTTTGGCCTGTGGTATGAGTGTAAAGTTTGATAAGTATTGGGAAAATTTTGAAAAGATTAACTCAATGATGTTGTATGCGGGGTTGTTCTTGACCCTCGATGCAAAGTTGGGTTCTTTGAATATTGCTTTCTACATACTTTGGACTTTGATAAGAAGTTGGTAAGTGAGATAACAGATAAGATAACACATGGGATTACCCAGTTGTTTGAATGGTATTTGAAGAACAATGCAAGTGCAAATGTGCATAGTCGATAGGAGTTTGGTGGAGCATCAAATAAAGTGGTTTTAGATGGAGATGAAGATCATAAATCTTTGAAATCACTTTTTAAGATGCACCAACAAAATGAAACAAACATGGCAAGCAAATCGGAGTTAGAAAAGTATCTTATTGAAGCTAGTGAAGATGATAGTGATAGATTTGATATATTGAAGCGGTGGAAAGACAATTCCTCTAAGTATCCTATTTTGTCCTAAGTAACACAAGATGTACTAGCTATCCCCGTGTCTACGGTCACCTCCGAATCCGCTTTTAGCACGAGTAGACGTGTGATTGATCCATATTGAAGTTCTCTTGCTCCCAATACCATGGAGGCTCTTATTTGCACTCAACAATGGATAAAGAAACTAACTAAAATCAATCTTAGAGAACAACTAGATGAGTTGGAGCAATCGGATTGAGTTGGAGCAATTGGATTCAAGTACTACTTTTAACTATTGTTTTCTTATTTCTTTATTTTATAGTACTCACTTACTTCTTTGTTGGATAAGTTACTTGTCTTCCTTTGTGTTTGTATTTTTTTTTTAGTTTTGGAGCCAAGTGGTAAAGCCTTACTGTTGCTGGTTTGACTGAGGACTGTTCGACATTTGGTAAACCCTTTCACAATGCTCTTGTAAGATAACTGCTCTTGTATATTTGGGAGTAATACTGTTGTAGAAATGAAACCATTATTATTATACAATATATTTTATGAATTAGTAACTATTAATCCTTAACTGTTAGTACCTGCCTTGGCCGAGGATATTCTTTGTTTGAAGTTCATGAAACATAGCTTAAGACACTGCCAGCAGTTGGATTTTCACATTTGAGACACTGCCAGCAATTGAAACAAAGCTTGAGACACATCCGCTTGTAATGTTTTACCATGCTTTGAACAGTAGAACCATTTTTGGTTTCAATCTGATTAGTAGTTGCTTGACTACTTATAGTCAATTATTTTGAGCCAGTTTTGTAGTTGTTTGACTGCTTGTATCCTTTGTTTCAGAATACCTGGACTCAATTGGTACAAGTTTTAGAAGGCTTGTTGTTCTAGTTCTTCCCTGGGTTTTTTTGTTGGGCTGTTATTACAATGTAGAGAATGTTTTTTTTTTTTGGCTGCACACAAGGCTTTGTTGATGTTGCAATGAGTTTAGTTATTACTTGACTGCTGCAATTAATAGTTTAGTTGACAAAATGTTGAATTTAGTTTCGTAATTCTGTGTAATTGGATAATGAAAATTCTAAGTTGTGGTAGGTAATATCACTCTAGTAGGCCAATGTGCTCATTTTATTTTGAATGCTTCTATTGGGTTTGTCCCAAATTACATGTTTTAAATTGTTGAATGAGCCAAATGACAGTTTTTGAAATCTTGAATTGGCCCAAATACCATATTTTGAACTTTTAGTTGGCCCAAATCAGGTTTTTTAATTGAATGGGCCAAATAACAGTTTTTTAATTCTTGAATTGGCCCAGATTTTGAACTTTTGGTTGGCCCAAATCAGGTTTTTTAATTGAATGGGCCGAATAACAGTTTTTTAATTCTTAAATTGGCCCAGATTTTGAACTTTTAGTTGGCCCAAACCAAGTTTTTTTAAAATTTAACTGGCCCAACTTGGCCCATTTCAGTCGCCCTGAAAAAATTGACTTTCCAGACCGAATCGAAATCTCCTCGAACCGAACCGGTCCTTTCATCAAATCGGTTGGGATCTGTAACGCCCCGATTTTTGGAAGCATTAATTTAAATCATTTAATAAATGATTAATATAAATAAAAAAGATCTCATTAATTAAGCAGCGGAAATAACATAATTGTCTTAGTTCGATTACAACAATAACATAGTACTTTGTTGAGAAATTAGATTACAGTTTTCCAACACAAAAATAAGGGAGATTGGCTCTACAGGTTAAGGTTGAGATCTTAATCCCAATGCTCCTCCTGAGCCTGATCCACTGGAAAACCTTTTGTTCCAAAATAAGCGTTGTCCTCGACACCTACACCTCCTGTTTGATCACAATCTGGCATAATACGTCCGAGTCGCGAAGCAACATCATGGAATTATACCAGGGTCACACGAAGTGTAACACCGTGAGTGATAAATCACTCAATAGCTACTCTGACCCCCAACGCTTACATAACATACAAGAACAACATATATGATTGAAAAACAGCACGTGAAAGAGTAAACACATAACTGATTTCATTACTAGCCATTAACTTACATTTTCATCTAAGTTCTCAACCTAGAGAACTTTCCTCCCAAATAACCACTAAGGATTATGACCAATCTGTGATTAAACTCCCCCCTTGCTTGCCCTGACTGGGAGCCCTGACGGAAGGCATAAGTTACGTACTTAATCCAACCGTCAATCGCCTCACAAGGATGAATTTCCCAGGGACTGACTGTACCACTGGGCTACGAGTGACAACTGTCAGCTCCTGTAGGTATATAGCCGTAACTCGGTCTATAATACATCCACCCTTTTAACGCCTCAGAATTCAAATGAAGTAATCACAGAATGTCATATCCTAGGGTTTTGAAATTCTGGCAGACTGCTAAATAATCTTCCAAACCGAAATCACTTGGTTGTCTGCCATTCAACAAATCTCGGGGTGACTCCCCATAAATCAATTCATTTCCAATTTCCATTAACCTCAACGTCTACGTGAAATCTGCGTATGATCACCCAACCCGGGAACCTAAGTGTCCATTCTAACATTCAACAATTTCATGCTAAGTGCACACAACAGAAGAAGCAAAGTGATAACGATATTCAAAGGGTCACAAAATCAAATAACACGATTCACAAGTTCACAAGTTATCACAAACCAAAGTAATTGAGAACAAGGGGCCTTAACGTAATTAAATAAAGTATAGGGTCATAAACGTAATTTATAGAAATAAGGGGTCATCCTCGAAATTTTAAGTAAGTATAAGGGTAACAAAAGTAATTTCACGGTTCTAGGGTCATTCGCGTAATTTTTACTAACTTTGGGGGCCTTTTGTAAATAAAGCTTTATGCAAGGGCAAAATTGTAATTTTGCCACAACGAAGGGTAAACACGTAAAATACCTTATTAGAACCCACGAGATAATATAAGAAATGTATACCATTTTCTAAAACCTTGAAACTTGCAATAATAATAATCGACATGTCTAATAAATAAACAAGTACGGTTGCAAAAATGGTCAATAGATAATCCCAGGCACATTTCCTAGTCTGGTCATGTACTTGGTAATTAAATTAGATCATGTTTAATCTAATGTGATACAAAATTTTACAATACAAGGTTAAAATATAAAGTAACAAAAATCTGTGATTAAAATGTTAAAAATCTAAAGTTTAGGGACCCAACAATAATAAATCTAAAGCTTAGGGGTCAAATTGTAATTAATCAAAAATTAGGCCTGGCATAGTTGACTGTCCAAACTATTCACTTGATTACAAGTTGGTGGCTATACTGATTGAGGTGATAGCTATGTGCTCCACCGATCGAAATGTCTGAGTTTTGTCTATACACAATGAAAATTTACAAATAATATATCAAAATATTCTTTAGAACATGAACTACACTTCTATCACAGAAAAAGTTGGATTTGAAGTGGTTTGGACGTGACCCAGTAGCTCGGAAAGTCAAAAACGCATATACACTACTTTTCAACGATCGAAACGCTTGGGTTTTGTTTCTACTTAACGAAAATCAACGTATTATATATCAAAACGTTCGTTATAAAATGAACTACATTTATATCACAGAAAAAGTTGGGTTCAGATTGTTTTGGACGGGACCCAGCAGCTCAGAATGTCAAAAACGCATATACACTGCTTATCGACGATCGAAACGCTTGGGTTTTGTCTCTACTTAACGAAAATCAACATATTATATATCAAAACGTTCGTTATGAAATGAAATATATTTATATCACGGAAAAAGTTGGGTTCAGATTGTTTTGAACAGAACCCAGCAGCTCAGAATGTCAAAAACGCATAGACACTGCTTCTCGACGATCGAAACACTTGGGTTTTGTCTCTACTTAACGAAAATCAACATATTATATATCAAAACGTTCGTTATGAAATGAACTACAACTCTATCATGGAAAAAGTGGGGTTCGGATTGTTTTGGATGGGACCCAGTAGCTTGAAAGGTTAAAAACGAATTTACACTACCTTGCAACTAACGAAAAGCTCGGGTTTTGTTTCTACTCAAGGAAAATCAACTTATTATATACCAATGGGTTCAGTAGGATGTAACCTACCTTTCTTCCGAAGATCAAGCTATACCGGAGTGATTTGGATGGGCCTCGGTCACGCCAAACGGACTGAACTTCGGACAGCAATAGAGCAGTCAAACTTCAACCGTTTTGGATGATTCTTGTGTCTAAAACTTAGCTCTCGAAGTGATCTAAAACTTTCCTGAAGAAACCTAAGCCTAAAAACCACTCCAAGTTGGAGAAAAATGGAGTTTTATGAAGGATACATGGGCTACCCGAGAATGGAATTGGTGGTGTGGGTGCATGGAAACATTTGTCCTCTTCTCCTTTCTTTCTTCTTCTTTTCTTCCTCTCTATTGTTTTTTTCTGCCCAAACAAATGGGGATGGGCAATATAAGATTTAGCTTTAGGCATAAACTCATGGGTAAACAAATGAGAGGTGAGGGCTTGTGACTAGGGGTTAGAGGAAAGTGTTTAGGGAGTGTGCTGAGTTTTAATTGGATGAGATAATTGGATGGCCAAAAATGGCTAAACAAGAGTGATGGATAGATGTGATGAAAATTTGAGTTTGATGGGTATGGGTTTTGGGTTTAGTTGGGAAGTAAATGGAGTTTAGGAAAAATAGTTAGGACACTAACTATATACTATGTATATACTATGCATAGTTACTATAGGAACGGAAAAATAAAATTTAAGTTAGGATCTTAGCTCAATAGTAGCTAGCGAATAAATATCACGAATTAGAAATCAACACGCGAATAATAATAATAATAAATAAATAATAGAGCAAAAATCTGGGTCGTTACAGGATCGGTTCTCAAAAGTCATACCTCGAACCGATTTCACCCCTAGCCACGGGTGCTTGCATGATCCCAAGAAGGGGAACAAGAGTCTGAGATCATGGTTATGGTGGCATTAGGGATAAATTTTTTTTTTGTCATTTGTCATTCTTCATCTATTACATGGGGATTGGGGAATGGAACTCGATCCCGGGATGTAATGTGAGGCATCCAAGAGCTCTACCGTATGAGTTACCTTGGTTATGGTAGCGTTAGAGATCCCAGGATGCAATGTGAGGCATCCAAGAACTCTACCGTATGAGTTACTTTTTATGGTAGCGTTAGAGATTAGCTTGCTTAGAGTAGGGATTTTTTTTTCCTTTTCGTACGATAAGATATTAATACGTCAATTAAGTTAAGTTAGAATAAGAATTATTGAAGGTTGATTTAGTTACTTTTTGGGATACATGTAAATTATGTCCAAGAATTAAACGCATCCAAGCAAGCTGCAGGAAATTTTATCCGTACAATTTAGTAAATAATGAACCAGTCGGTGTGACAAAAAGAACCTAAATCAAATCTATAAATAGATGAACATAATTTGTCTTTTTAACCGGCTAATAAAGAAATATTTGACCTTATCCTCCAATGGTTAGAATGGATAAAGCTGGATAGATTGAGACATTGTACAAACATATACACAATTTTCAAAGGCAATGAATGTCTTCACTTGAATCTTGAATTTTTTAGGTTGTTATTGAAATACACAATTTTCAAAGGCCATGAATGTCTTCACTTGAATCTTGAATTTTTTGGGTTCGTATTGAAATACTAGGAGTAATAATTGAGTAATGCTAGAGACACTAACTAATGTACAAATTATTGCACTAAATGTGCATGTGACACTATCTTAGTGGATGAGTCTATCCATGTATTCAATAATGCGTTAATGTGGTAGTGTCATGTGTACATTTAGTATAATAGTTGGTGCACTGGTTAGTGCATATAGCATTACTCGTAATAATTTGTTGTGATGTCATGGATGACCTCATGGTGATGATATCATCTCAATTCTATGGATTGAAGAAAAGAATGAGTCGGCAGGCGTAAGCCGGTTTTGTGATAGAATAATTACAGCTTGCCTCCTAAACTTATATTCAGTGGCGGACGTAGGATCTCATATTTCGCCTATTTTGCAAAGATCACTTTTTTAGTAATTTTATAAATAAAAAAAATTAAAAGTATACTAAAAATATGAAAAAAAATTGGGGGGAGTGCATGGGCCAAACACCCCCTTCCCGGCCGCCGTTTCAATAGTTTGAATCTCAAACATAATTATACGTAATTAGATTACAAACATAATTATACGTTGAATACTCACTCAACAGTTTACATATGTAGAAGCTGATAAATATGATTACTACGCATTCTAAGTATTAAATTATGGCGTTTTTTTCGTCGTTTAGCTTTTGCAGATAGCTCCACAAATTACAAATTCACAAGATTTATGTGTCTCTTAGGATACATGTATTCAAAGTAAATCCAGAGAATATATATACTTGCTTATGATTCGACTCATTCGAGTACTAACTCGTTCAGTGTTAATTTTGGACATGTACTCGAGTAGTTGTTGTTGAGTTTTATCATTGAGGTCAATGCAACTCAGGGGTGTTTCACTAACAAAAAATAGTTTTTTCCAAAAACCAAGACATGCAGGTCATTTTTTCACAATATATCACATAAAAAACCGTGGAATCATGGTGATGATGTCATCTCAATTCTATGGATTTGAAGAAAAGAATGAGTCGGCAGAAGTAAGCCGGTTTTGCAATAGAATAATTACAGCTTGCCTCATAAACTTAGAGGTTGTTTGGGAGCCTACTTTTCAGCTTTTCATTTTTAACTTTTTGGTTTTTTGGCTTTTTGGATTATGGTCAGAATGAGTTTTGAATATGGGAGAAGTGTTTGGGAGAAATATGCAGAATGTATTTTGCAAAAATAGTAGTGTTTGGGAGAAAATGATGAAAATGAGTTATGGATTGACTTTTTACCATTTTGCCCTTGTTTATGTCATATACTCCCTCCGTCCCTTTTTAAGTGAGTACTTTGGGAAACGTGTATTTTTGTGGACATTAAAAAATGTACTTTCGTATAATATTTTTAAATCTTTTTTGCACCAAATTAAAGTACTCAATGAGCACTTTAATTTGGTATAAAGAAAATTAAAAAATTATATAGGGAAATATGTTTTTTAGGGGTTTGAAATTGCACGTATTCCCAAGGTACGCACTTAAAAAGGGACAGAGGGAGTACCATTTTTATCTTTTTACGTATTACACGGGCATATACCTATATGAACAGTGGTATATTTTCCTCTTGATAATGATAAAGTGTTTTTGTATTAGACGAGAGATTTCTTTTTTTTTTTTTTAAACAAAATGAATAATGCAAATGAGGAAAGTTGTGCCTCCATATCAAACTCATCACAGATTCGGGCATATCTGATCCTTCAGCAGACCTTAAATTCCAAAGGGTAAGGGGATCCTCTCTCTCTCTCTCTCTCTCTCTCTTCGTTTGTTCTGTGGTGAGAAAAAAACAGGGGATCTCCTGAGAAGGGTAGAGGGTAGAATGGAGAAAGAGAATTGAGGGGAAAATGAGAATCAGAAAGAGAAACCAAAAAGTAGCTCCTGGGCTGTTTTTGCCTTCTGCCTCAGAATGTGAAAAACGAAGAAACTGTTTTGAGAGAATGGATTTTGGGTGTTGTCTCCCAAACACCCAAAATTGGAAAATGAGTGTGAAAAGTTGAAAAAGCATCGGCCAAACACCCCCTTATAGGCCTGGTTTGGGTAAATTGAAAAAACTGATTTTTTGGTTTTTTTGGTTTTGTCCTTATTCAAATTTTTTTTGCATTTGTTAGTTTTCAGTCGATTTTTTGTGGTTTCTTGGCCGGTTTTTTGGATTATTTTTCGTCTTTATTCATAACACTTTAAGTTTGGCTAATAATTTTATAGTTTTTAGATTCCTCTAGTCGAGACAAGCCAAGAAACCACAAAAAATCGACCGAAAACTAGCAAATGCAAAAAAAATTTGAATAAAGACAAAACCAAAAAAACCAAAAAACCAGTTTTTTCAATTTACCCAAACCAGGCCATATTCAATGGCGGACGCAGGATCTCATATTTAGCCTATTTTGCGGAGATCACTTTTTTAGTAATTTTACAAAAAAAAAAAAGTATATTAAAAATATGAAAAAAATTGGGGGGAGTGCATGGGCCAAACACCCCCTTCCCCGCCACCGTTTCAATAGTTTGAATTTCAAACATAATTATACGTAATTAGATTACAAATAGGGATGGGCATGGGGATGGATCAGGGCCGGAGAGTACTATCTCCATCCCCAAACCCCTTCTCCATATCTATCCCTTACCCGATCCCCAACTAGACTTTATTTCCATCCTCCATCCCCACTCCAAATGGGGAATGGGGATTCCCACGGGGATTCGGGGATGTAATCATTTAAAAAAAAAAAAATAGATTACTAAAAATCTAGAATCCAAGTTACAAATTAAATGCTAAAATCAAGTTACAAGTAGAAGTGTCATATGGGCCGGCCCGGTACGGGCACGGTACGTTTATCGTTGGCATGGTACGGTACGGTATCCATGTGTAAGCATAAGTGTTTGTCAGCTTCAATTCAAGTTGTATCAAGTATCAACTAGATTTCTAATTTAAAAGCTAAAGGAACCTCAAGCAAGATAGCATATTATGGTATCCATCAGTCGTAGAAAAAATTAAGTGAATCGCGTATCAGTAGGCATTTATCAGATGAAAAGTATCATTAAAAAAACACAAATTGGGTCCCGATCGACAAGCTTTCTAAACTCGATCGAGAAGATACTTTACACGATTTCATCAATAGGAACAACAATATCAACGGCTCGATTGGAAAAATATTGTTTTTATTTTGCATTTTTTTGTGTTTATTTTAAGGAATGCATATGATTGATAGTTTGAGTAGATGTCAACCTAGTGTATTCAAATTATAGTGATGCATTTCTTATTTAATCACATTTATTGTATTACAAAGTTCAATTATAATAAAATGTTTGGAGAAAATTTAGTGTGACCCCATGTGTTTGGAGAAAATTTAGTGGGACCCAAAAGTTTCATAACTTATGAATGGACCCCTATATTCGGGAATTCGGGGACGGGGCGGATCGGGGAACGGATTCGGAGTGGATTCGGGGCGGAGACATGCCTATCTCCACCCCCTACCCGATCCCCAAACATTTTCAAAAAAATTCCCCATATCCTATATAATCTCCAAACAGATCTCCATATTGCCGATCCGTTCGGATCGGGAATCAGATCGGATTCGAACTGGTCGGAGGAAATCGCCAACCCAAATTACAAGCATAATTATACGTTGAATACTCATTCAACAGTTTAGATATGTGCAAGCTGATAAATGTGACTACTACGCATTCTAAGTATTAAATTATGGGTGTTTTTTTCGTCGTTTAGCTTTTGCAGATAGCTCCACAAATTACAAATTCACAAGATTTATGTGTCTCTTTAGGATACATGTATTCAAAGTAAATCTAGAGAATATATATACTTGCTTATGATTCGACTCATTCGAGTACTAACTTGTTCAGTGTTAATTTTGGACATGTACTTGAGTAGTAGTTGTGGAGTTTTATCATTGAGGTCAATGCAACTCAGGAGGTGTTTCACTAACAAAAAACAGTTTTTATAAAAAACTAAGACATGCAGGTTATTTTTTCACAATATATCACATAAAAAACCGTAAAAAATTAATTTATTCTAAAAACTGCCTTAGTAAAACACCCCCTCAGTGGACTCGATTCAAACCGAGATTAGTTATTTTTTAAGCATCGGATTGAGGTACAAAAAGGCCATCATCAAATGGCCAAGTGCTGATCAAGGGAAGCAATTTAAAATTTCAGTCCACAGCGGGCTGTTGTAGCATAAAAAAGTACATGAATGAGTTTTCCGTTTTTAGCACTCATAATTTTTATTTTTTTTTGGAATCCCTCCTTTTTTTTTTTTTTTTTTTGCTGTCCCTTTTGGCACTTCAATTTAGACAAATTGACCTTTAGCTAACGGAAAACAAAATGGCTTTTATCACTCTTAGGCAAAAATGACTTTTACCAATGAGTGCTAAAAAATGAAAAACTTGGCCTTAAATAAAATAAACAGTCTACAATCACACCCATTTTATAAATTAAACCCACTGACATAAGTGTTGAGGCTCCACAGTCCACACACACTAGTGGTGCAGTGTTTGTGGGTCCCAACGGAGTGTATGCACAGTTCAAAAAAACGGAGTGTATGCATTTTTGTGTAAATATGAGTGTGCTTTTATAATTTTTGCTTTTTAATTAGAGAGTCACACATCAAAAGTTGAGCGGGTTTATTGTTGGAGAAGTATACAACAGGAGTGATTATTCGGTACTATTGTCTACCACTGGAGTGTTTGTGGGTCCCAACAGAAGTGTAGAGTTCGCTTCCACGCAATTGTGTGGGCCGCTGGAGAGAATACCCCATAGTGTCTACCACACAATCACAATTGCGTGGAAGCGAATTGTACACTTAGTAATGAAGCCTACACAAATTCGTGATGGAAAAGGTCGTTGGAGGGAATACCACATAGTAGGGGTGTTCACGGATCGGATTTGGTCGGTTCGGATACGGATCCGATCCGATCCGGTCATAACGGATTTGGGTTCTTAAGATCCGAGAACCATCCGTAGGTGACATACGGATGGATCGGATCGGATACGGATTTCGCGGATCGGTTCCGGATGGATTTGACAGATTGGGCTATGACAAATGGGCCTCTAACTTGGGCCAATCTAGAAAAAATTTCAAATAATTTTCCAGCCCATTTTCTGGCCCAAACATTTCTCAAGAGTGACTATTTTTCAAGCCTATTTTTTCCACCCCATTTGAGAGAGAGTCACCTGGTTCGGCTTCACGAACTGGGGTACTGGGTAGTGAGGCGCCGCATGGATGGATTCGGGAGAGAGAGACTTAGGGTTAGGGTAAGTGACTGGGGACCTGGGGTAGTGGCGTAGCGGGTACACTACTGGGGTACACTACTGGGTAGTATTGGCCATTGGGTAATGTGGTGTGGGACTGTGGGTAGTGGCAATGGGTCACAGAATACGCCTTTTTTTTTTTTCAATGGGCGGTTCAGATTTATCCGGATCCGATCCGAATCCGATCCGGAACCGTAAACTTATGTGTTGAACGATCCGCAATCCCTCCGTACATACCTCGGATGGATCAACGGATGGTTCGGATTGGTTCGGATTGGTCAGATTAGCGGATCGAATGATCCACTGAGCAGCCCTACCACATAGCATGGAAGCGGATACTCCGGGAGCAAATAATAATTTTTCACGAGTCACGCTGTCACGGGTTGCGACGTGGCTACGTATTGATTGGCTTTCAGAGTCTTTGAATGTGGTCCCCCAACATTGTCGGTAGCTACTGTTTTGGTATTAATAAGACAAAGTTTGTACGACATTTGGATTTAGACTGATGACTTTTACCATACTCCTTATGAGTGGGATTGGCTCCCAACTTTGGGATCATCATTGCAAAAACGAGTTAAGCATTGCAAGCTAGCTCTTTGGGGTGAGTTCTCTAATGAATTTTATTAAAATTTGATAAAATTAAACCTTTGATTTTATCTTAAAAATTTACCGATTTTATCAACTCTTCTCACTAATGAATAAAATTAAGGGCTTAATTTTATAAAATGTTTGATAAAATTTATTAGAGAACTCACCCTTAATAGGAGTTTTTTTTTATTGTGCTGCAGGAGTAGCTATCATTGTTGAGGTCAACTTCTTTTGTGTGTAGTAAGAAGAACCTCGAGTACCCAATCAATTGGGCTAACTTGCAAGTTCTTGATGAGTTGTACACTGCTTTACTTGTACTAAAGAGTTTGGAATTTCCAAGGATGCTCTTCAATTTTTTGAAATTAAATTAGAGTGCACACTCTCCTATGCATATAATTTTACAAAAGAGAGAGGGCATTAAGAGAACTTGTTTTAAGCCAATTTCAAATTGGACAACAATTTCGAAGATAGAAATGTAAAAACGAAGACAAACAAATCACGACGGAGGGACATAATTCAGGCACTTTCCATACAATAATCGACCTTATTGGATTCACGTGGATAACTATGTACAAGAAGTTATAATATACTTTGCAGAATTATAAATGTATATGTATGTATATATGTATACAGTTATGATCTATTGAGGGATCCTTCAGGGTCACCCATTTTCAACTTTCTAGACCAAAATTCGACGATCCAAACCGCTCAAAAACTGCCAGGATGAAACCCTTCCGAATTTTATTTTTTTTTGGGCGATTCCTCGCGTAGGCCTGTAAAAATACGTTTTAAACACATTAAGCGGTTCGGATCGTTGATATTCGACCCTAATCTATGAGGTCCACACGAAATTTCCGTGAGGGATCCCTCAATAGATCATTTTCATATATATAGTATGTAGGCGTCGAATCTTATCAGGGATTCCAGATTAGGTTTCCATCCGAGACTCCCCAATTTCCTATATTTTCCGATAAAATTTTGATGATCCGAACCATGTGTTTAAAACATGTTTTTTAAGGGTTCTCGCGAGGAATCATCAAAAAAATGACCGGAAAGGGCTTGATCCGATCAATTTTTATTAAACTGTACGTACACGATTTTTATCTAAAATTGATTAGATCAAGCCCTTCCCGGTCATTTGTTTTATGATTCTTTTTCGTGAGGACTCTTGAAAACACGTTGTAAACACATTGGATAATTCAGATTGTAAAAATTTGATCGGAAAATATAAAGAGTGGATGGAAGTTTAGTTAGGGATCCCTTATTGAATCCGGTGGATATATATACAAGTAGAGTTTCCTAGTCCAATGTGGGGTCTTGGGTATTGTCTAAGAAAATTAGGTACATGGCCTTCAAAATATTGATAACATCAATCTAATAAGGATAATTATCAGTTACCTCTCCTAAGGTTTCTGACACAATCACATACCTCCCCTGAGGTTTCTAAAATAACACTGCCCTCCCCTGCTTTTGCTGACAATACCATGTCACCCCCTTCCGTTAGAATGCAGTGAGGAAATGGATGGAAAAAGATGATGTCATTGTACATGCAATTGTGAAAAACCTAAACTACCCTCACATTTACTCTCCTTTGCTATAAATACAGCAACAACAGTTGCCATAATACAACTCAGAAATCTGAAGGAAGAGAGAGAAGACAACCATAGTAGTTCCAAGGTAAGCCATCTTAAGCAATTACAAGTAGAGAGGTCTCACTATTTTTTTAAAAACTTTCTAAAACTAGTGACGTCTGCTTTTCTTTCTTTGAGGTCTCACTAATTTCTCTAAAACTAGTGAGGTCTCACTAATTTTTCAGGACTCAGGTCTCACTAATTTTTGTAAAACTAGTGAGGTCTCACTAGTTTTCCTTAATGTTCTGAACTTGAACAAAGCTCCTCTGAAAAAATGCAGCAACAAATGCAGAATTCAAAAGAAAACTAGTTGTGCTCATGAATACAGTAGCAGAATTCAGTAGCATTTTGTGCTCACGAATACAGTAGCATTTTGTGCTCATGATTACAATAGCATTTTGCTTACAGTTGCTATCGCCAATGCAAAATAAAATAAGTAGATGTTATAACAGTACCAAACAGTACCAAATCAAGGCCCTATAAGCCAGGGCAACAACAAAACACCATAGTAGTAGCATAAATAAGTCCTAAAGTTATAAATAAGTCCCAAGGACCAGCCATATAATAAAGTCATTACACAGGCATACAAAAGAGGGCTATACATGTGCTATACAAAAGATGAGCCCTTACAAAAAGAGGGCTACACAGGTGCTATACCAAAGAGGAGCCCTTACAAAAAGAGGGTTGTACAGGTGTTATACAAAAGATGACCCTTACAAAAAGAGGGCTATACATGTGCTATACCAAAGATGAGCCCTTACAAAAAGAGGGCTACACAGGTGCTATACCAAAGTGTCCAAATCTGCCCTATACATTAAGCCCTTACTATACCCTATCATATATGTAGCATATACAAAAGATGAGCCTTGAATATGTGCTTGTAGCTCACATAAACATGGGATTTTGGGTGATATCACGCCTATTGAACTGCATTTTGAACAAAGTTCCAGGGTTTGTCTTCCTAACCTCTACTGCATAGGTTGGAAGAAGCTTATACTGCCCACCATGACTACCCTCAAGCACATCCACGCACTTTCTTCTGGCCCGATATAGTTGTATCCTAGATGCCTTAATGCCATACCTAGTGTTCAACTTCTCTTGCATGGCATCCAAACCTAATTGAGGGTTGTCTTTGAAATCCTGAGGAAGTTTCCTTGATATCCAAGTAGATGTTGCATCCTCATTTTGGTTAACCCTAGAACAAGTATGCTCAGGTGTATATGTCTTAATCTAGTAGGTTATGCCATCTGGCAATGGGGAAGCATGAATCCTCCAAGGGCAGCCCTTAAAAGCACAATGTGCAGTCACCCTACACTTCTCATTTTTGTCCTTCATAATTTTAAACCCTTTCTCCACTGTATAGTCCCTTAGCTTGGCCCTAAAAGCATCCACATTAGTAAATATCATCTTTTCCTCCAACACTACTTCTCCCTCAGCATCCAAATAGGGCTCTTTGGCATTATAACTTGTACCAAACCCAGCCCCAGCCCTAAGTCCCTCATCATCAAACCCACTAGACAAATTTTTCCCTTCATCACTTGATTGGTAGTCACTAAGTCCATCATCATCATCTTCCATATTGATCTCATCAACAAGGCTACCCCCATCATCAGACTGTCCCCCCTCATCTTCCTCACTTAGCAACCAATCATCATCCTCATCACTAAAACCATACAGGGTCATCTTCAACACATTCCCTATCCTGGTTTCCATCTACCTCCACCACATCATCTCCATCCACCTCATTAGGGTTAATTACTTGACATGGAGTGGGGGTGTCCACATCTACATATATGTTCAAAGTACTAGGAATACCATCCATAGAAAACAAATCTATGAGGGCTTTGTCACTGTCTAGTTCAACCCTATAGCCACTACCACGAAGTTCACAAAACATAGAGATGCTTAACCCTAACCCAGCAGGATAATCAGCCAACACTCCTTCACTCACATGGGACATCAAGTCAAAATAACAGTACCTTTCAGGATCTATGTCACATAGTGAAACAACTTTGCCCTTGTGATTGAGAATGAAATTGAAGTAAGGATGAGTAAAAGGCATGGCTGAACCAAACAAAAAACACAGAAACAAAAGGCATGGATTAATATTAAGAAAGAACACAAAAACCCCAATTTTTATAACCTCACTGTTCGGATTGAACCAAAAAGAAAAGAAAAAAAACTAAAAATCCGTAATAGAAACAAAAATGTGTTGATTTCAAAGGCAAAACACAACAAATGCACACATGTGTTGATTTCAAATGCAAAACATAAAAGCCCCAATTTTTATAACCCCAACTGTACCGATTGAACCCAAAAAATCAAAAATTGAACTAATAACAACCTAAAATGGCAGAACACGGCTCAAATGTAAGATTTTGTTTTCATTTTTACCTCTAATAGCTTCAAAACCCACAGTTGGGTTGTGTTTTTCTCTTTGATCTTCCTAAGACACGATCTTCAGGAAAAATGAACCATGTTCTTCAGGTGTTGGTGTAGATTTCGAGATCATTATGGGGATTACGTGATGCTACCAGCTTCGATCATCATCTTCTGTGAATTTCGTCTCCTCTCTCTCTCTCTCTCTCTCTAAGTCGCGTTTCTTTCTTCTGGAGTGTGGAAGAATGGGTGAATGGAAGAAAAGGAAAAAAAAACCTAAGTATGGTTTATAACCAAAAGGGCATTATTGTATTTTCAGGGTCTTCTAACGGGGTGTTTTAACACCGTCTAAGTGTTTTTGGCGGGAAGGGGGTGACATGGTATTGTCAGCAAAAGCAGGGGAGGGCAGTGTTATTTCATAAACCTCAGGGGAGGTATGTGATTGTGTCAGAAACCTCAGGGGAGGTAACTGATAATTACCCATCTAATAAATAAAAGTCCAGAAAGCAAGGAGGGCCACCCGACTGGAAAATGATATACGGATGCTTATGTTAGATAATATATGCGGAATATAAGAGGGGGAGGATTTAAATATCGTCCGTTACGTGATTTTCAATTCTCCGAAACAAAAAAATTCACATACGTATGGGCTGTTTCCGCTACAGATACCGCAGCGCAGTCCGCTGTCTGTAAATTTACAATCTCGAGAAAGGGGAGACAGTGAAAGAAAGGTTGAAATTTCACATATTTCTCCAAAGAGGGGGTACACGTCGCCTTTGTTACAAAAATGGACGGCACCGAATTCGTTGACCTTCCCCTGTTTTTTCCTCATTTTACCCTCCTCTTACCTATATATACATAAACAAAAGTTCTTACCCATGCCTACACTCTCCCTCTCTCTCTCTCTCTCTCCCTCTTCATTATCCTATAGCAAGTAGTATGAAATTAATAGTAGTTCGATAACGTAAACCATGGGAAGAGCACCTTGTTGCGAGAAAAATGGGCTGAAGAAGGGACCATGGACCCAAGAGGAAGATCAGAAGCTAATAGAATACATTCAGAAAAATGGGTGTGGAAATTGGAGGACACTTGCAAAGAATGCCGGTACGTAGAGTTTCCTTCCTTCCCAAAATCATTGGCGTTTAACACAAACTTATCGCAAATTAAACAATTCGCAAAAGCATGCCTAGTAGTGCAGGTTTGAGTAACGGAAACAGCCTCTCCGTACGTAAATATGGGTTAGGGTGCACGTAGAGTACCTTATAGCGCGCAAATGCCTCGTATGCACAACCTATATGAGAATTATACATCAAAATTGTGTTGACATAGCACTAGCAAATATACATGTTGATTCGTTACGAAGTTTAGCACGGTTAAATCAATGGATATATGCATTTTTCGGGTTTTCTTTATCGATTTGGATTATAATGTTTGTAGTATTAGTTTTGCAGGGCTGCAGAGGTGTGGAAAGAGTTGTCGGCTTCGCTGGATAAACTATCTAAGTCCTGATATCAAGAGAGGTAGATTTTCTTTCGAAGAGGAACAGACTATTATCCAACTGCATAGTGTATTAGGAAACAAGTAAGTCGTTTTGATTCCTTATGAATTCTCTGTTTTCAATTGAGATTTCAGGTTAATAGTTTTAATGGTTTGGGTCCATATCAGCATGCATCTTTTCGTAATTTGGGGTAATTTTCTTGGACAAGGAGTCCCTGTGCACTAGGTGCATGCATGGCATTGTGCCATGTACCCCATCTGGCTATCTGTTGTGAAAATTTACTGCTCGGATCAAATCCATGCAGTGGCTCACATGGAGTTGGATTTGATTCGAGCCGTGTGTTTTCGTAACGGACGGCCAGATGGATGCATGGTACCGTGCCATGCATGCACCTAGTGCACGGCAGGATCCCCCAATCCAATTTTCTTGTTGTACGTATGGGATTACCTTCGAAGTCTTCTCGACTAATTAGAGCAACATTCGTAGGATCACTAAAGTTGAGCGAGCAATGCTACAAACTCAACAATTTGCACAACATGTCACACTTGTTGTTTCATGCACTGAGAACTGGAAAACTATCAAACTAACAAATTACCAACGTAACAATGACACATTGACACGTTCTGCACAATCTGGTCTCTAGATTTTGTCGGCCCGGAGTAACCCCATGAATTTAGTTATACAATGTCACTCCCTGTGACCGCTTTATAAACAGACTTGTAAGTGCGATGTCAAATGTCATAAACGACTTAATTGAAACTCTTCCTACAACCAATTAATTTGAGGAGAGATGATAGAAAAACAGTCCAACGGATTTTATCAAGTCGAAGTAATGGTGATGAGATGGGTGTGGTAAAAGTGAATTTTGAGTGCAACAATGACCCCACACAGTATTGCCATATAATTTCACCAGCATTGACAAGCTTGGTGGGAATAGGGGTAAACTGAAAATTTGTTGTATTAATATATTTTGTTTTTGTTTCACAAAATGCGTTGTCAAGTCGACGATAATTTTATAACGAAACAAGGACACTCCCACCTTTTATCTCATTTGGAACTCCTTATATTTGTTTTTTTCTTATTTAATTGGCCGATGACACTCCTTAAAAATTTCTGCTCTCACGGTTTTACTTAATATTTCGTTGGAAGGATAACAGGTCTCTATCTCTCTGTTTCGCGTTGTCATTGGTCGGAAGCATGTATTTGTACATGTCACGTCGGTGCTCTGAAGTACTCGATAATAATCGACGTACAAAAGTTTGATTGTAATGTAGTCTCCTTGTGCACAGATGGTCCATGATTGCTGCCCGCTTGCCCGGAAGGACCGACAACGAAATCAAGAATTACTGGAACACCAGCATCAGAAAAAGGCTCCTCCGAATGGGAATCGACCCTGTGACCCACAGCCCTCAACTTGATTTTCCTGACCTCTCTTCAATTTCAACATCCTCTATTTACAACCCATACCATGAAATCAATCTTTCAAGGCTTCTGGGGGGCCAACAACCCCTCCTAAACCCAGAATTTTCAAGGCCAGCAACTTCTCTTGACAATTGTTATCAAGTTCAGAACCAATTGGCCCCAGTGGTCCAAGAAATTTCAAATTGTAGCACGTTGGCTTCACCTTGTTACGTTACATTTCCTGATGAAGCCCAAGTCATGGAACCAAATTTGGACCAATTCTCGGCAAATTTTACCAATTTTAGCTCCCCAAGTTGTCAATTGAATGAGTGGCAAAGCAATGAAATGCCTGCTAATTTAGGGGGAGATTATTTACCCCAACTGGAATACAGCTATCACGGGTCGGAGCAAAGCATCATTGACCCTCCTTTATATGATGAGAACTCAAATTTCCAGTTGCATAATGGCAATGGTTTTGGGTCCGGTTCAGGTTCGCCAACTCTATCAACAACTTCATTGAGCCCGACACCATTGAATTCTGATTTCTACGTTCATCGATGGCAACAGAAATAGTGAAGGAGAGAGATAGAAAGCTACTGCAGCCAAAATTTTGATATTTGATATCGGTGAATGTTGATGAAGTCATTTATCATCACAAGAGTTCGTTTTTGGATTTACTTTCTTAATGTTTCTTGTAATATATTACTAGTGGACCTGTTGCATTTCTCTGAATCGTGAACATATACTCGTACAAGATTTTTAATTCGTTGTAAAGTTTATGACTACAACCGAAGATCGGGAGACATGCTGCAATAGACAAGACAAAAACAATTGAGTCTCAGTAATATCTCTATGTTCAGAGAAAAGCTATCTCTCATGTTATGTTACGGTAGAGGAAAAGTTTCCCTGAAAAAGTCCAAGAAAATGAAATGAACGTTTAGATTCACATGATTATCAATATGAACTGTTGATTTTTCTTTTATAGACCTTTTGAGGTGATAAAGGTGAAGAGATTGTGATACCCCGTCCCACATCAAAAGCCTACATGGATGATCCTGGGTACGTAGGCTTTCGATATGGGACGGGGTATCACAATCTCTATAATATCCTCGTAAGGGGTTGAACTCTGTAAACTACTACTAGTACATTGTATTGTAATATCCTCGTGAGGGTTGGGTTGAACACTAGGGTCACCATGATATTTCATGGCTCTTTTCCCTAGTGGCCACATGCTCCCCCAAGCCCAAAGTCACAGGGTATTTTGCAAGTCTTTTCCTGGACCCGAGCCCATACGATTGTAGACACGGGTTGCTATGATACCAATTGAAACATCTCATACAGATTGATACTCAAGCCACACCACATGACCCAAAATACTTAACGTCAAGGTACTAATAGTAGCTTACACGGCAATTTGTCCTTAGGATCAGCTCATCTCACACAAACGCGTGGAAAGGGCTGTAGAGATTACTCCGATTCATCGGGACACTCTTCATTGCCAAAAAAATAAAAAAAAATAGCAAGTACTAGCAACCCAGTGATCAAGGCCTGGGAGATTTACTCCCTCTTAGCGTCTCAGGTCTGAAATTTCTTAACTGTTAAGTCCTTCGGTGTCATTCCATACAGAGCTTTGTTTTGGCTTTAAGTTGACTTCCCGCTAATGAATAGTGAGTTAGGGCCCAGGATGAGTATAGACTTGAACTGACCCAGACACCTAAGAGGAAAAACAAAAAAAAGGCAGGTACTGGCCATCCCTCTCGGACAAGTAACTATTGAGGAAACTAGCAACAAACAATTGAGAAATGTGAAGGAAAAAGATGCGAGAAATGATTGAAGTGTTTACCAGATTAGTATTAACTATGTGGCTAGGGTCATTGCTTGCCAACATCAATAATGCAAAAGAAAAATTCAACATTTTCCTTATGTCTGCCAACCATTCTAATTAATGCTTACCTCAAACCGGTGACCCACCCCAGAACTACAAAGAGAGAGGCGTCCGGTCATTTGAGAACTTCTGAAACTATCACTGTCATTCTACAACTTTGGCCCTGTTCCACTAATCTTAGCATTTTAGTTTTTTGAGCTTAATTTTTAATTGGTGTATGTAAAGAGAATCGCATGTCTCATAAAGCGTGAAAAGTCAAAATATCCTAAAATTCACTCAGTGAAAAGGATCCTTAATTTTTTTTTTTTCCATGTAAGCCATGTGTCACGTACGTACACATCGATCTATATGTAATGTTCACGTAATCTCCCGTATTCATGAGTAGAGATGAATGTAGTTTCTCTCTTGTGTTTTTTTTGAACCGGGAAAGGTCAACCCAAAATATATTACTAATCATCATAAACAGATGCTCTAGCTAGATTATCAGCAGCTCTTACATCAGTTCTAGAGACTTTCACAAGTTTAACAACGAAAAACCATAGAACATAAGGAAATGAAGTCTAACAAAATAGGCTGCATAAAGGGACAAGCTTCCCCTTCGCATCTTGCTCAAAAAAAAAGAAAAAAATCAGCTCAATTAATCTTGATGCAAATCTTTTCCATTTTCTTACGAAGAGCCTATTCCAGAACATAAATCCCTGCTAAAGCTTCCACCATACCATCTGGCCTTCTCTCTGGTGTTTTAGATGCAATAGATAACGTTGTTTTTGATAAGTGTCGAGGAATTAACCCCAAGGAGTTGGCATATTCACGGCTTGAAGCTTAGAAGTTCAATTTATCGATCCTTAAGTTTCGGGTTCGAAACCTTGTGGTCATGTGCTGTCAACTCTTATCAATGCATATGGAGTTTTGTCCTAACTTTAATTTGGTCTCCTACTACAGGATGGTGGAATTGGGCTTGTTTTTTTATATACGTGCGAGTAACTGGCCTGGAAACCTAAATTATAAACAAACAAACAAACAAAAAAGTGGAGAATAATTTGTTCATCCTTCTTAAAATATTGGGGAGAAAGTTACCTTCACTATGATTGATGGAAAAAGTGTGAGTCTTGTGGAGTTATTGATCCTGAGAGTGAACCTCGACCTGACCCAAGGGCAGAGCTATATATTTGGGTGTATATTTCGGGTATTTTTTTTTATAAATATTCCTAAAATAATTATAAAATATCGGAAATAATTAAAAAGTAAGAATTTTTTTCATTTCGAGAACACTATATTATGTAAATGATCCCTTGTGATGATGATACTGCGTTTGTCGTGTCATATGATAACAACTATACTTGAGATTAATTTTTTAATTTATCAAAACCGTCCTATTAAAACTCGAATGACTAGATTTAGTCTTGAAAAAATCATCAAACCAAGATTTCTTACATAATTCTACCCCCTCCGACTTCAATTCCTAGCTCTGGCACCGACCTGACCTCTAGTCTGGAGCTGGCTTTGCGTAAGACCACTACTTAGCCTGCACAGGTAACATCATCGTTAGCGCCTAACCAGTCAGAGTTCGAAAGGGAAGGAACTTCAATGGTTAAGTGAGAAAGGGGCTGGGGAGAGTAGGATGGCCATTTCATCCAATCTATTCGTATCTGATTCCGGCTTCGAACGCATCATCGGCGATTTTGAGATCTATTTGGGGATTAGGTAGGATATGAAGATTTTTTTTGAAAATTTTCGGGGATCGAGTAGGAAGCAGGGACAAATATATCCTTGTCTCAAATCAGTTCCCCGTTCGATCCTCACCCTGTCCCCAAATCCCCGAAACATATATAGGTACTTCTATGACCTATTGTTAGTTATATGTTTTGAGGGTTATCTGTTCTCATTCCTAGTTTTCACTATCCCATTCCAAGCGCTGCACAAGACAGAGAAGAAGAGATAACCCCTCTCTCTCTCTCAACTGAGGTAATCTCTTGCTTTGGAACTATAGAACTAAGAGTTTCTGATCATTTTTATTGCTGTTTGGAACTATGAAATTATGAAATAACATTGGCCCATCTACTCTTGATAGATTGTAGGATTATTTTTCTTTTTGGTACTTGTTGGGGTGCAGACAACCTTCAACAGTACCGGGGGGGGGGGGGGGGGGGGGGGGGGGGGGGGCACACTCCGGACTGCAGCGAAAACGATATTTGAGGGACCTCGGTGTGTAATTTCAGCCATAGCCCCAACCTAATTATTTCGTCGTTAGTGTGTAATTAGGGTTATTAGTTCTAGAGAAAAATAGAGAGAGAGAGAGAGATGCGAGAGAAAACGCAGATCTCAAAGAGATTGCAGAAGACTTGTACTCTTGATTTTGATTTCATAGTGGACTGGTGTGGCTCCCATGATTTTTCTTCGCGTTGAGGTTTTCCACGTATATCTGTGTCTCGTTTCTTTTTCGTTTTTCCATTACGCACGATTATTTGATTTTCTGTTCTGTGATTCATTGTTTCCAAGATCCGTAGGGGTGTTGTGGGGTTGCAAAAATCCTAACAGTACTCTACCCAATGGATTGTAAGAATATATTTTCTTTTTACTACTCTACCCATTGGAAAGCTTGGTCTGCTTTTGTTTTGGTGGGAGAGCTTTTGCATCCAGTTTATGTTATATCTCTTTTGTTCATCTTTTTTCCTCTTTATGTGAACATAGGAAGATATATTGGATAAAAGATAGGAACATATATTGGATAAAAGACAGGGAAAAAAAGGAACGGCATTGAAAAAAAATTTAAGTAAATTTGGATCCCCAAACCCCACGGGGATGGAGGATAAAAACAAAGCCCTATTGGAGCGGGGAAGGGGTTCAGGGATTGGGCATGGAAATAGTACTATCCGGTTCCGATCCACCTCCATGGCCAACACTAGTGGAGAGGAAAGTACAAAGAGAGAGTAAGGGTAGTGAAAAGCGGCGTCTCATCTTAGGGTTTATTGTATACCTTTTTATAAATTCTCCTGACTTGCCCAACAGTATGCACATTCTCAGCATACATGGTAACCGTTTAACTGAGGTCACTCATCATGTATGGAGGGAGTCGGTTAAGTGCACGTGCATAAGCTGCCTTCTGTAAATTATGAGTCGGATCTGTTTCAAATGATTCGGACGAATCGGTTTGGATCCACGCGATTGGACAACGATATCGGATTGATGACCCGAGATAAGATGATTTGGACAATTGGTTCCGTTCGGTCCAATAGATGTTTCGGTTCGGCCATATACATTCTGGTTCAGCGATATGTGTTCTATTTAACAAGGGACAACGGCCGCTAATCGAGGGTCCCCTACACAATTTTCATCAATCAAATTAAGAATAATCTCACCCAGGGGTGTCAACGGTCCAGATTGGTGCAGATGGGTATGAATCCGAAGACCGAACCGCGAGTCCAGGTTTTAAGAAAAAGCAATCCTTGTCCAGACCAAAAGTCTACTGTTCGGTTCCAAACGAATCCGTAACTCACAGTTCGGTTCACAGATTACTACATTCCAAAATTTTTTGAAGCAACCATTACATTTTCATATTCAAAGTAGCATTACATTTCCATGAGTACCATTACAACCATTACATATCATTACATAGCATATTGAAAAACATTACAACGCTCCCATTTAGATATTACTAGATTACTATCATTATATACCATTACATAGCATTACTGTCATCCATATGTATGAGTATATAATATTGAAAATTTAAAATTACTATTAACACTCTTAAGATTTTTTTTTTTTTAAAATTCAATATCTGTGAAATCGCCAGCACAAACTGTCGCCGGCGATAGGTGGAAACCTTTGTGAAGCTAAGCTGTCACGATAAAGCTTCGGCCTACACAACAGAAACACAGATACATCAAATAGTTACAACAACTAGATAAAAACAACACAACTAAACAAAACACCATCCATCAAAGACACCCTCCATCATCACGCAGAACAGCCGCCCAAAAAGGAAGACTACCACTGCCATCCCCACGCGGCGCCTATCACTGCACAGACAAAAGAACACCCTGCCAAAACGGACTACGGTCAAGCTTTAACGGGGCAGGCTTCGGACAAGCAGCATGCGAAGCTCTATGGACCTGTCAGCTCAACCATTAGCTCTATGGAACCATTAGCTCTATGGACTGGCCCTGTGGTAAACAAAAAACGGGCTTCAGACAAGCATAATCGGAGGCTGGCTCAGACAAGCGGCATGCAATGCTCTATGGACCGTCCGGCTCATCCACTTAGCTCTATGGACCGGCCCGCTAGCGGGGAGATAACAAAACAAAGGCCCAGTGACTGGAAGCTCCTCAAAACAGATCTGCAACAACAAACAGACCCAAACACAAACCCCGAAAACAAACAAATAAAAGCATGAATATATCCGAACAGACATGGAGATCAAATCCAGCGGGGAAGGGGAAAACAAGAAGGGGGGCCCGGATTCGATCGAAAAGGAGAGAGAAAGAAAAGAACACCCGATCGGACGGGGAAGGGGGAAACGAAAAAAGGGGGGCCGATCAGGTCAGCAAAGTTTATTTATATCTCATTCAGCCATTCAAGTAAAAAATTAAAAATAACTTAGAATAATATGTTAAATTATGATTATTTACTCAATATTACACACACACACACGCACACGCACACATATTATTTTATTTTTTTATAAAACTATCATGGTTCGGTTCGGTTTATCCATGGTATTTTAATGAAAATTTGTGTACCGAACCGCAAGTCACGACCTTTTAATTTTCCAATCTGTGCCTGGACCATTAATTCATTGACCCAATCCAATACCTATAGTCCGATTCGATTTGGTTCAGATTCACAATTCATGGGTTTTTTTTTTTTTTTACGGGCCTAATGTCACCTTCTTAAAAAAAGGGTGAACAAATTCAGACTCAAGAAAGTGCCAAGATAATCAAATAGGGCCCCCTTCCTTTTCTTTCCTTAATCTGCCAGTCTTTTTCTCTTCGACCGTCCAAAGAAAAAGCTCCTCAAACTTTTTGAATAAGTCCCACCCCAAAAGATCTGGTTTATGTCGTAGCTTGAATTTTCGTTGTTTTATACTTTCTTGCAAAAATCTTGTTTGACTGGATTCGGACACGATTTATAGTAGATACTAACGCGACTTGTGCATACCCAAGCCCGACCCATTAAGAATCAAGCTTCGTTTTATATTCTAAAATCCAGACCAATTAAAGTTTTATTTCTCATATCTGCCCTACAAGCCCATTTATTTTTCTAAAGCATGATATCACAATTATAAATAAATCAATTACAACGATCTATTTCAAGCTGATTTACCCAAAAAAAAAACTACAACGATCACAAATTAGAATTCACATCCAGAAATACTTAAAGTTTTATGTTCTCACAATATTATAAAAAACAAACCCATAAAACATTATGGTTCTAATAATTAAATTGTCGAACAATACTACAGACACTAACTAGTGTGTCAACTATTACACTAAATGCACACATGGCATTATCACATCAATGCACTATTCAATACACAGATAGATTCGTCCACTAAAAGAGTGTCACATGGACAATTACTGTCATAGTTGGTATACTAGTTAGCGCATGTAGCATTTTCCTTAAATTGTCTCTTAAAAGGCAATAAAAGTGTTCAAAAAGTGAAACTCTCCAACATTCATAAAGCTTGACATGCAAAAAAATTCCTTTGGTCTCTCTTGTTACTTATTCATAGCATTTTCTGTAGAGAACCAAAAAACAAAAAAAATGATAAAAGGAGAAGACTAAAGAAAATGAAGAGCAGCAAAGTGACAGACTTCTAGTTTTTGCCGGGAGTACGGATACATATATATATATATATATATATATATATATATACACAGGCCAGGCTCAGGTTGGGCCTTGAAGATTTTCCCAAACCCATCCCATTAACTAATCGGGTTTAAAATATCAACCCGGCCAACACTATAAGTCTAAATTTATATCCCAAACCCTAAAAAAATCGAACTAGCCTGGGCGGGCCATCGGGTCGGTATGCACTCCTATATACACCCTAAACAAAGTGACTAGTCATTGCAAAAAAAAGAAATTTTCCATTAATTTATACTCGCCCTCTAATTACGTTGTCATGACTCATTTGACATTCATCTACGGCTGGAAACGAGCCTTTCTTGATTTATTTACAAAACAACTAAAAATGAGCTTCTACAAACAAACTGAGTTTGTAACAAGCTGTCAATTAGCCTTTTGAGCCAAACAGAGGTTTAGAGTATTAACCATATCATTTACTAGTAGCAGTACTCATGCATATTTATGATATCATCTTCGCATAATTACAAAAAGTAATTGATTTTCACACTCCTTAAATTGATATCCACACTTCTTTTTTTGTCTTTTAGTAAACTTGTAGACATAAATAATTCACCAAAAGACAAAAAATGGGGTGTACCTGGATATCAATTTGGGAGGTGTGGAAATCATCCCCCTTACAAAATCCACTTAAAGGGCAAGTTTGTAACTTTACATGGAAGATGACAAAAAAAAAAATGCAATTATTTGAGGAAAAAAAAAAGGAAATGATTTTCACACCCCTCTTTTATTTCCAAACACTCTCTTTTTGTCTTTATTCACCTTGAAATTACCAAATTACGACTCATGAGGTAAATGTAATTTGGTTATTTCAAGGTATTCTAAGGACTAAAAAAGAGAGCATTTGGGGATAAAAAAGGGGGTGTGAAAATCAATTCCAAAAAAAAAAAAAAAAAGTGTTTGTGAATATCATTATCCAAGTTTTTTTGCTTTTGCTTTTGCTTTTGCTTTGTATGGTGTACTTCATTAGATTATGCAGGATAGCTTCTCTTTTGAAAAATTACCTTCGTTGGTTTGGTTTTTAATTTGGGTAATTATTGGAGCAAGATAGACAGAAAAATAAGAATAATAATTGTAGAGAAAAGCAATAACCATGCTGTGAGAGAGAGGATGTGGTTTTTTTGAAACCAAAACGAATTGACCTTAAGTTTTAACTTATAAGTTTGGATAATTGGCCTTTCGATCTCTTTCTACTGCAGTTTTTCAAGCAAAATTTGTCTTCCATTTCCTGTCATTGTTGCCAATTGTGGGCCTTAAATTAGGTTAGACCGAAAAGTCAAAAGTGTAAGCTCAACTGATAGTGTAAATTTCTTTGAATACTTTGGTAAGATAGATAGTAAAATTTAATTTAAATTACTTAAGTTTTCCATTTCGCATAGAAATTCAGAATTCAGATATAGATGAAGTTAATCCTTTTTTTTTAAACTGCAAAAAAATCCATTGCTCACATTTCTTGTGTCAAATTTGGATGAAACTATGCCTCCACACTTTTATTTTATTTCCCATAATTACTCATAAAAATAAATCAGAAATGCGTGCAATCATAGAATATGAAACAAGCAATTAGATCAGATCATGCGCCAATAAAATCCATGTCAAGAACCATTGCTCACATTTCTTGTATTACCATATGCAGGAGCCTTGGCTCCTTTTAGGTGGCGGCGTCAATACGCATCCAAATTTGGCAAACCCCGAGGTAGCTGCTTTTGCCTTTGTTCAACATACACCGTTTGATTCGTGAATATTGTGTTTGTTTTTCAGCTATGTCATGAAGCAATATCTTTCGAAGCAAACCCAATCTGACGTCTAACTGCAAATCCTGTTGGCGGTAGCTAGACAACATCAAAACCGTCATATTCCAAGCAAGCTGTTATGGAAGCAAAGATTGGACTTCCACGGCTTAAGATCTTGAATTACAATTTACAGCCTTTTCATTTTTTTGAATCAAAATTACAGCCTGTTTGTCCATTTCGGGTGTTCCCGTTTTTTATTGTTGAGGTATGATTGGATAGGAAAATTTGGAGCCGAATTTTTTATGAGATTTTGATTCCAGGTTTCATGAAATATTTGCAAAAATCCATCATGATAGTTCATGATATATAGTGAACAAGGTTTTATTTATTTTCCTTGCTAACTGATTCGTACAGTGAATATGGTGTATTAGTGTATAGAGTTGATTCCAAGTTTCATGATGTATTTGTTATTCATGATTTTCACGTAGTAGTCATGGTTAATTTGTTTACCATGTTAGGTGATATGTACAGTGAATATGATTTATTAATTTATTATATTTTCTGTATTTGTCGTCATTGAGTTATCATGTTTTTGCCATAGTCTATGAAAATCAATTAATTTGTCATGTTTTTGTTGTCATAAGGTATTTTTTTTTTTAATGTTTTTTTCGTTTTTAATTGCGTAGTTTTCTTGATTTTACATCAGAGAAGTTAGGAGATAAAAAGAATTAAAATATTAGGAAAGAAAATGGTTTGAAAGATAGCAAAGAGAGATTGAGATAATTTAGGAAAGATTTAGAGAGAAAAATATTTAAAAAATTATGAGGGGGAAAGGGTAGTTTGGGATTTATTTGAATTCGAGGATGCCAACTTAATTCTTCAAACCAACTAGGATGGAAACATAAATAAGTTCCTCAAACAAGATGTCTATTTAACTCCCCCTTTTGATTTCAGAATGTGCTAAAATCATGGTATTTCAAATTATAAAATTATGTGTTTTCGTGTATTATTTTTTGAATTTTTTTACACCGAATTAAAGTACACGAAGAGTACTTTAATTTGGTCCGAAAAAAAATCGTAGAATGATACACGGAACCACTTCATTTTTTTATTTCGAAAAATTGATTTTAGCACCTGCTGAACTCATTTGCTAAAATCATGGATGATTAAGTTGCTAATTAAAATCTTTTGAAAAACTATGCCTAAATTAAAAATGAATAATTTTTTAAACAAAATGCTGGCAATTTCATCAAAGTGGTCAATTCATACCACATTTATATGTACCACCACAAGTTGAAACATCTTTGATTAACTTAAATGGACAAGACATTTTGCGGCTGGAAATTTGAAATTATAACAAGTTAGTAATAAAATTCAAAGAGAAGAAAAACTAAGCAAAGAATATGCTTCACCTGTTCTTTGAATATTTAGTAGTCTATGATGGATAGCAATGGATAAGATTTGCTAATTAAAAAGGTAATTGATTACATATATGACTATACTCAAGATTTAACGTATGTTCTTATTTATATGTACATATATAACATAGTCTATGTAGTATGCATAACTGGGTACGGAAGCGTATGGGGCGGGGGGATCCGGGGGTGCGGATTAAAATCATACCCGCTCCATATCCGAGCGGGTTTTCTTCATATCCTACTATACTTGCTACTATTGAGGAAATATTATGGGTTATCCCTGCCACCATATAGATGGGGCGGATATCCCACCATATAGATGGGGCGGATATCCACTGGATATGGGGAAATTGTCATCCCTAGTTGAAGGTCCTAAAACTCCTAAAAGTGCTAAAGCAACTAAAAATAATAAATGTATATGAGGAGAATGACCCCTCTCGAAATAGAAATGTTACAGGCATTAACTAATATATAAAGGGAAATATTACAAGTAATAATTAGTGTACCAACTATTGCACTAACTGTCCATGTGACACTTTTTAGTGTATTAATCTATCCATGTATTGAATAGTGCATTGTTGTGGTAACGCCATATGTGCATTTAATGTAATAGTAGTTAGTGCATGTAGCATTGCTCATATATAAAACATTAAGTTGAATGCACACATGGCACCACCACATCAATGCATTATTAAACACATTGATAGAATCATCCACTAAAAGAGTGTCACATGCACATTTAGTTTAATATAGTTTGTATACTAGTCAGTGTCTGTAACATTACTCATCACGAAAGCCATGTTTAAGAGTTTTAGGAATTGGGAAAAAGTGTGATTTTCCTGTTTCCTACTATCATCACATACAAAATTTCAAAATTGCCTAAGTTTTCAAAATAGATTGCTGTTGGTAAATTTTTCTCTTTGGCTTTTCGAAATGGACATGTATTGTTGTACGTCTGAAAACGAAGTAGTTGACTAAAATTATTGAAAGGAGAGAGTGTGTATTATGTGTTACTTGTACACCACACAAATTTCATCGCAATTTAGCATGGGATTAGGCCGATTGGCCAAGAAACAAGGTGAGGTTGAGTAGGGCTGCTCAAAAAAATTGGTAAATCGTGAATCCAATCCGGACCGAACCGATTCGTACGTTTTGGATTTTAACCGTGGATTAATGTTCCGGACACGGATTCAAAAAATAAAAAACCGTGACTCGCTTCCGGACACAGATTTTGATTTTGAAACTATGGATTAACCGATCCGGACCATGCGATTTTTATTATATATAATTTTTAAAAAAAATAAATATATATGTATTTTTGTAGCCTACTTTGTTTAGAATTCCAAAATGATGTCTGCATTTTGTGCTTTTGACTGTCTATTTATATGTGTTTGTTGGCATGTTTAACAAGTTTGATGTTTACAATTTACAATGTTCAAGCTCAGATTTATAGCATACTGTATTTGGAATTCCAAAATGAATTTTGGGTTTTGTTTTTTGTCTATCTATTTTGATTCCATAATGTTCAAGTTTAGAGTTGTTCAATTCATTTGTTGGAATGTTTAACAAGCTTTCATTATTTCTTTCCAGTGATTGTTGTTTCTTTGTTCTTATTGATTCTTTATATTCTCATCTACTAACTATACTACTGAAGTGTTTGTTTCAATGTTTAGTTTGAGTTTTAAAATGAGTTGATAATTTTCTTTTAGAATAAGTTAAAAATACCTGAATAAATCCGGAACCGATCTGTGACTCACTGATCGGATTGAAACTGAACCGTGAGACTTTTGGATCGGACACAAATTTTATTTTCAAAAAACCGTGACTCGCAGATTAGAATTGGATTCATGTCAATCCGGACCGTGAGCACTGATAAGCACGATATATTGACATATAAAAGCTCCATATCATGTGTTGTTAGTTTCTAATTGCGCGAAATTGGCTGTGTTTATTATCTATTTTATTCATTTACTTTGAATTATTTATTTGCAGGAAAAAGATAATAATTTCTCTTATTTCGGCCGTTAAACTCAAAAAGCACAATGTCGATTTTTGTTTGGTATTAAAGTAAAGCCCGAACACAATCTTGAAGGGGATTTCTACGGTCAAATTGGGTTGAGATTTGAAATCAAGAGATTATGGAAAATATTGTGAAGTGTTTTTGCAAAAATCTTTGGTAAAAAATAACGAGAATTTTGGTACACGGCAATTTATAGTTGTCCTGCATTGGATTTGGAAAAAAGAATCAAAAGCCATCTCTTAAATGGAAAGGAAAAGTCCACCGAATGTGGACTGATGGGAATTATATAGAAGATTCTTTTCCTTTGAAAGGAAAGTATATTTTTGGTGCATCAAGCTCGGCTTGGGGAACACTTCACGGAGTAATTATATGAGGGGCAGCACTTCGGCTGGAAGGAAGAGGAAGCAATCACGGAAAAAAAACAAAGACAGCAGCAACATCACTTATCCCACGGCAGAAAAGGTCACGGCTAGAGCAGAGCTTTGGGCTTAATATTTTATCTCTTTGTAAGCTTTCAATTTATGTCAATGGAGTTTTATTATTTGAGTATGTTCACGTACTCCATGAGTGGCTAGTCGTTTAAACTAGGGTGGAGGATGAAACCCCATGTCTAGTGGTGGTTAATTACAAACTCTCGGTTTATTTTTCTTAATACATAATCTCATCGAATAATTGTTCTTACCTCTGTTTAATTTGACTAAGTGGTTTTGGATATGGATTCAATCATGTTTTTTCCATGATTTGAAACTACTAGTTAATCATTTTGCCTGGTTATTAAATCTTGATTTCAAGTGTTGGATATCCGTTGTGATTTGTTTGTTAACGGATACATCGGAATTTTCGTGTCTTGAACTTTGAGGCGAGGAAGAGCATACATTAGATTTTTCTTTAAAATAAGCTTAACGAAGATACTTTCCACAGTAATAGAGTTTAGCCGCCAAATTACTGTGAAGAAAAAAAGTAGAAAAATAAATCAGAGTTTGTTAAAAATCACTTTGAATACATGGGTGTGGATTCCGAAACTCTAGTTATCTTTCCCAACCGGTAATCTTCACTTTCTTTTCCAAATTTTAATTGTTTTCTTTTGTCATTTTTACTTTAATTTTAGTCTACAAACCATTCACAACTTTTTGGAACTAGGTTAGGGTTCAATCGGTTTTAATTCATTGAGTTTCCTATAAAAATTACAAGTCCCTGTGGGTTCGACCTCGCTCTTGCAAAACTATACTTCGGTACGATTCGTGCGCTTGCGAGTACATTAAAATTTCACAACAAGTTTTTGGCGCCGTTGCCGGGGACTTAGTTTTTTTTTTTAGGAAATTTATAAAATTTGAATTGATTTCACTCTTCTACTGGTTATAGTTAGCATTTTAAAAAAAAAAATCCAATTCATTACGTGCATTTACTCAACAATGAATCTTTAATTAGTAGTAATTGCTTTTTGTCACTAATTGTTTTACTCTTTTGCTGTTTGGTTATTAGTCATATTATAGGGCAGTTTTTTTTCTTCTAATCGGCCAAGTTTCTGTTAAGCGGGGTCACTGGTGATTTAGCAACTTTGGCGCACAACAGATTTAAGAAGCACAGTTTCATTGCATCAACAAACAGGACTTCTATATCGTGAAGGCCCAGTCTTAGCACAATAAAGACCCAAATTATTTTTATTTTAATCTTACCCAGATCCGCATCATTATCGGATATCCTTGCAGAGGCAAGAAGTGGCACGAAGAAAACTACACAATTGTTCTAAACTCTGTCTCCATCAGGTACATCTAGACTATTTGTTCACTGTTTACTTCAAGTTTCAAACTACACTACTGTTCTCATTTTAATCTTACCCAGATCCACATCATTATCGGATATCCTTGCAGAGACAAGAAGTGGCACGAAGAAAACTACACAATTGTTCTAAACTCTGTCTCCATCAGGTACATCTAGACTATTTGTTCACTGTTTACTTCAAGTTTCAAACTACACTACTGTTCTCATTTTGACAAGTCGGTTCATTTACTAGTTAGTTAAAAACATTAATAATAAAAAAATATAGTACATCCAACCTAGTTTAGTATCCTTTCTTTTTACCTCAATTAGTTCATTAGTTGAATATTTTTGACTTGGCACTTCCAAGTATAGGAGTAAAAATCAGTGAATTGGTTTATGTTTGGTTGTCGTTCGAGAAATTTAGAGTTATTACCTTTGGATCCAGAAATTGAAAGAACCTTTAAAAGAGGATTAAAAAGTCAAAGAGTGGAACGTAATCGATCAAAAAATGGGAGACGTGGTTCAAAACAATAAAACTCTTAAAGATTTATTCGCTCCAATTACCACAGACCCACCATCCTGCATAGTGCTACCCACCACCAACGCAACACATTTTGAGTTAAAACCACAAATATTTCAATTGTTGCCCATATTTCGAGGTTTAGAAAATGAGGATCCTTATATGCATATCAAAGATTTTCTCGAAATATGCTCTACATTTAAATTTCAAAATTTTTCTGATGAGTCGGTTAGGCTACGACTTTTTCCTTTTTCTTTGAAAGATAAAGCTAATGGATGGTTGAAATCTTTACCGTCTGGGACAATAACTTCGTGGGAAATTCTTGTAAGAAAATTCCTCTCCAAATTTTTTCCAATGTCCAAAACAAATAAGTTGAGAAAAGAGATTGCTGATTTTTGTCAGGAGGAGCATGAAAAGTTTTATGAAAGTTGGGAAAGATTTAAAGATTCTATTCTTAAATGTCCCCACCATGGTTTCGAAACATGGAGACTTATTCAATATTTTTATAATGGTTTGACATAATCAAATCGCAATATGATAGAGTCGATGAATGGTGGTGGCTTTTTAAATATTAGAGATCATGATGCGGCTTATGCTTTTCTTGAAAATTTATCTGAAAACTCTCAACAATGGGATTTTACGTATCAACGAGACAAATCAACCTCCTCATCTAAACGAGGAGGATTGTATGAAGTAAAAGAAGACACCGATATAAGGATAAAGCTAGATAGTCTTACCCGAAAGGTCGAAGCGTTAGCTTTAAGTAGGACTATGGAGTCTGCCAATCAACTTCAAAGTGAAGTATGTTTTCATTGTGCTAGTCCCATGCACACGTCACAAACATGTCCTTCCATGGTAGGATATTCCGAAAGCTTTACTGAACAAGCAAATGCACTTAATAATTATGGAAAATCTTTTGGGAGTCCTTTTTCAGACACATACAACCAAAATACGCGAAAACATCCAAACTTTTCATGGAGACAAGACCAACCTCCTACAAATGTTGGTGGGCAATCCTTCCACTCACATAACCAATTTCCCCCAGGTTTTCGTCCCCCTAATCAGTCATTTCCTACCCAATCTTATTCCAATCAGCCTCATGTTCCCCAATCCAACTTCCAATCTATGGCACCACAACCACAACAGTCATCTTTTGGGGACACTCTTAAAGCGTTCATGGCTAAAATTGAAAATAGCACTCATTTAAACACCCAAGCCATTGCCAAATTAGAAAATCAAATGGGTCAACTGGCGAGTCAAATGGCGGAGAGAGAGAAAGGAAAGTTTCTGAGTCAACCTCTACCAAATCCAAAAGGGAATTTTCCCATTGGCAACACCTCCAACTCTTCAAATGATCAAAACCATGTTCAATCAATCATTACTCTTAGATCCGGGAAAGAGGTAGATAACAAAGTTAGTATGCCAACAGAAGAAAAATTAAGTGAGTCTGAAAGTGAAGAGAACTTAATTGAGTCGAAAAGCGAAGAAAAACATCCTCCTAAAGTTAAAGAGTCTGATCCTCCTGTTAGGAGTTTCATCCCTAAAGCTCCATATCCTCATCGACTAGTGGCTCCTAAGAAAGATTCACAATTCAGAGATATTTTAGAGGTGTTTAAACATGTGCAAATTAATATTCCGTTCTTAGATGCCATTCAACAAGTGCCATCTTACGCTAAATTCTTAAAAGATCTGGTCACAATAAAAAGGAAGACAAATGTTCCTAAAAAGGCATTTTTAACCAAACAAGTTAGCTCCATCATTCAATGCAAAGTCCCAATAAAATATAAGGACCCTGGTTGTCCAACAATTTCTTGCATAATAGGTGAGCATCACATCGATCGGGCATTGTTAGATTTGGGGGCCAGTGTCAACTTATTGCCTTATTCAGTATACTCACAGTTAGGTTTAGGTGAGTTAAAACCCACAACAATGACACTCCAATTAGCTGATAGATCTGTCAAAATTCCTAGAGGGGTCATTAAGGATGTTTTGATTAAGGTTGACAAATTCTATTTTCCTGTGGACTTCATAGTTTTAGACACTCAACCTGTCCAAAATTCTAGTGGGCAAATTCCTGTTATTTTAGGGCGTCCTTTCTTAGCCACATCTAATGCCTTGATCAATTGTAGGAATGGTGTGATGAAATTATCATTTGGTAATATGACTGTTGAGCTAAATATTTTTAATACTAGCAAGCAACCACTAGATGAAGATGAGGTTAGTACAGTTTGCATGATAGATAATTTGGTTGAAAAAACTTTCATTCAGTCTAGTTATGAGGATCCATTAGAAGCTTGTTTAGCTCATTTTGGATGTGAATTTGACATAGATGAATCAATTGAACAAGTTAATGCATTATTAGATACTGCCCCTTTAATGAGCATCAATGAATGGCAACAAAAAGTGGTTCCTCTTTCACTCTCATCTTCACCACCACTTCCGTCTATAGTGGAGCCACCCAAGTTAGAACTCAAACCATTGCCAAACACTCTTAAATACACATTCCTAGGCCCTTCTGAGTCTTTACCAGTAATCATAGCTTCTGATTTAGACGATACTCAAGAACAAAAATTGTTGAATGTCCTAAAAAAGCATAAAGAAGCAATTGGGTGGTCTATAAATGATATTAAGGGAATTAGTCCTTCGTTGGTCATGCATAGAATCTATTTAGAGGAAAACGCTAAAACTTCACGAGAGCCACAAAGACGTCTAAATCCTGCCATGCAAGAAGTGGTTAGAACAGAAATTCTTAAACTTTTAGATGCGGGCGTTATTTATCCTATCTCAGATAGTAGTTGGGTAAGCCCTATTCAAGTTGTTCCCAAGAAATCTGGAGTAACGGTAGTAAAAAATGAAGACAATGAATTAGTCCCTACCCGTGTTCAAACGGGATGGCGTGTTTGTATAGACTATCGTAAATTAAATTCCATGACACGGAAAGACCATTTCCCTTTACCATTCATTGACCAAATGCTAGAGAGGTTGGCGGGACATGAATACTATTGCTTTCTTGATGGTTATTCTGGTTATAATCAAATTCCCATAGCACCGGAAGACCAAGAAAAAACTACCTTCACTTGCCCTTATGGTACTTTTGCCTACCGCCGCATGCCATTTGGACTATGCAATGCACCCGCCACATTTCAGCGATGCATGGTAAGTATTTTCTCTGACATGATAGAACGTTTTCTTGAAGTGTTTATGGATGACTTTTCAGTGTTTGGATCATCTTTTGATGAATGTCTACACCATTTGACCCTTGTATTAGTGCGATGTAAAGAAAAAAATCTTGTGCTTAATTGGGAAAAATGTCACTTTATGGTTAAACAAGGAATTGTCTTAGGTCATATCATCTCTCATAAAGGTATTGAAGTGGACAAAGCTAAAGTTGATTTGATAACTAACCTTCCACCCCCGCGTACTGTGAAAGAGATTAGATCATTCTTGGGTCATGCAGGTTTTTATAGGAGGTTCATTAAAGATTTTAGTAAAATTGCCAAACCTCTATGCAATTTGCTTGCGAAAGATGCCCCATTCGCGTTTAATGATGAGTGCCTTCACGCTTTTGAGAGACTAAAAAGTGAGCTGACCTCCGCCCCTATTCTTCGACCACCCGATTGGAGTGTCCCATTTGAAATTATGTGTGATGCCTCTGATTATACAGTAGGTGCAGTTTTAGGACAACGTGTCGATAAGCTCCCTCATGTAATTTATTATGCTAGTAAGACTTTAAACGATGCACAACTCAACTATTCCACCACAGAAAAGGAATTGCTAGCAGTGGTTTTTGCGCTAGATAAGTTTAGAGCTTATTTGTTGGGATCTAGAGTTGTAGTCTATTCAGATCACGCTGCATTGAAATATTTGTTGTCTAAAAAAGATGCTAAATCAAGATTAATTCGATGGATTTTGTTACTGCAAGAATTTGATATTGAGATTCGAGATAAAAAAGGCTCTGAAAATGTGGTAGCTGACCATCTGTCGAGATTAGTTGTAGAGTTCACCGAAGATTCATTGCCTATTTCTGAAACTTTTCCCGGTGAACAATTGATGCATGTGTCTCAATTATCTTCACCTTGGTTTGCTGATATTGTAAATTATCTTGTGACTGGAGAGATACCATTGCATTGGTCTAAACATGATAAATCTAAATTTTTATCCAAGGTTAAATATTTCTTTTGGGATGATCCATACTTATTTAAATATTGTCCTGACCAAATTATTAGAAGATGTATTCCCGAAAGTGATCAACATAGTGTCATTTCATTTTGTCATGATCATGCATGTGGAGGACATTTTAGTGCTAAAAAGACGGCTGCAAAAATTTTGCAGTGCGGATTTTATTGGCCTTCTATTTTTCAAGATTCCCATGCATATTGTAGAGCCTGTGAGCGTTGTCAAATGTTAGGGAGTATTACAAGAAGAAATATGATGCCTCTTAATCCCATTCTAATTGTAGAAATATTTGATGTTTGGGGCATTGATTTTATGGGTCCATTCCCGAATTCTTTTGGTAATTTATACATCCTTGTTGCTGTTGATTATGTGTCTAAGTGGGTCGAGGCTATTGCGTGCAAAACCAATGATCACAAGGTGGTGGTCCAATTTTTGAAAGATAATGTGTTTTCTCGTTTTGGGACACCACGTGCTATTATTAGTGATGGCGGTAAGCATTTTTGTAATCGAGTATTTGAGCATTTAATGAAAAGATACTTCATAACCCATAAAGTTGCAACCGCTTACCATCCACAGACTAGTGGTCAAGTTGAGATATCTAATAGGGAGATTAAAAACATACTAGAAAAAACGGTAAACCCTAACAGAAAAGATTGGTCTTTAAGGCTAAATGATGCATTGTGGGCATACCGTACCGCATTCAAAACTCCCATAGGAATGTCTCCCTATCGACTTGTCTATGGAAAAGCATGTCACCTACCCGTTGAATTAGAACACAAAGCCTATTGGGCCACTAGGAAACTTAATTTTGATCTTGACAAAGCAGGTGTTCGCAGGAAGCTTCAACTCCTTGAGCTAGAGGAAATTAGGGATGATGCTTACGATTGTGCCAAATCATACAAGGACCGTATGAAAAGGGTTCATGATCAAAACATTTTAAGAAAATCTTTCACTTCTGGTCAGAAAGTCCTTCTCTATAATTCTCGTCTGCATTTGTTTCCAGGAAAACTCCGTTCTCGATGGTCTGGCCCTTTTATCGTTCGCACTAGCTATCCACATGGGGCAGTTGAAATTGAAAATCCAAAAGATGGTTCTGTGTTTAAAGTGAACGGCCAGCGATTGAAATCGTTTATAGAATTGAAAACTCCAGAAGTAGAGGAAATTCTTTTGGAAGATCCTGTTTATCAGGATTGATCATTTAGTCTGCACAAGAGTTGATTATCTTTGTATTTTATTGTATCTTATCGTTTAGATTAGCATTTTATCTTATGTTCTTTTGTTTTATATTACTATTCGCTTCTAAATTTCTTATGTTATTCGGTTTTAAAAAAAAAAAAAAAAAAGTCAAACAAACAAAAAAAAATTTATAGTTTACTTTATTTTTAGTGTCATTATTTTTGTTTTTCTTTCTTGTGTTTCAATAATTTGTTTTGCAGGTATTTCATAGTTTACCATCATCGAGCCTATCAGGTGTATCTTCTCCTTTATATTTTTATGTCCATGTCTATTTCTTACTTTTACATTCATGACATTGGGGACACTGTCATATTTAGGTTTGGGGGAGGGTGTACCTGGTTCTTGATGTGGTCGCTCTATGCATAAGATTCACTTTTTACCATTTTTTTTTAACATTATTATTATTGATTTTTATTATTATTTATTTATTTATTTTTAGAAAAAAAGTGAAAAAAAAAGTAAAAAAAAAAGAGAAAGAAAGAAGAGAAAACTCAAAAAAAAAAAAAATTTGAGGTGGATGCTCTATTTTGACTTTCAACTTGGTTATTGGTTTTTGATTAGTGCTAGTTCGACTGTTTCTCGGGTTAGAGTCTTGATATGATTTCATTGGTAGATTTAAGCTTGTGAACATAAGCATTGATGAGAGGCACTTTGACTTGTTTTTATCACTTATGCTTGGATAGCGATTTATCACTTGTGTACATGCCTTTGCACGAGCACCGTCACACTTAGAGTTGCATTTGATCTCGAGTCCCACACACAAATTTTTGGTGCCTCAATATGAATTGAATGTTTCAATGAAATACTTAACGCCCTTTCCCCCAAGAAAAGAAAGAAAAAAAAAAGAAAAAAGAAAAAAGAAGCGAATAAAATGCATGCTTTTTTGAGCTTTCTACTTAGTAACCGGGCCTCTTGCCTCAGTAAGCAGTGAGTGTTCGCGTCAAACGGTGGGGAGTTTCGGATTAGCTATGTGTGGTTAGCTTGGATTGATAAGCTTTTTTTACTCGAGTAATTAAGCCCGAAGGGGTCTCTTAAAACCTAGCGCTCTAAGGCCGAAAGGCTTGGGGAAAGCTGGCCTAAAACTCGCTAAAAGGGTCAACTAGAAAGCCCGAGGAATCCAGGCATTGCACGATCACACAATTAAAAGAAAAAATATATATATTATTACAATAAGGGGAGGGCTATATGTTGAGATGGACATTTTGATGACTTGTTGAGGTATTGAAGGTGCGTGTATTGTTTTCGAGGTTAATGAACACATCTTTGTGTGGCTTTTCACTTACACGCATACCTTGTGATTTTTCCCTACCCAGATATCTGTGAGAGGAGCAATATTTGTGCTAATTCGGATTAGAATGTTCACTTGTTTAATTCTGTTAATGAATGAAATATCTTGCCTCCAACTTGTGTTACACTTGTACTAGTTACTTTGAGAGGCCATTGATTAAGTTTAGGATCATGATTGAATGTCTTTCCTCTCGTGTTTGTGGGTGTTCACTGCTGTAAACCCTCACGAGACTATAACTCGTCCACTAGGGCCACCTAGGGGTTTAAAGGCTTGTTGCATATGCTAAATGCAATCGGACTCCTCCGAAAAAGGATTAGTTAGTGTTTTTCTTTTTCTTAATTTTATTTCATATCTTTTTCTTAATTTTATTTTATTCCTTTTGCTCGAGGACTAGCAAAACATAGGTTTGGGGTTATCTGATAAGCACGATATATTGACATATAAAAGCTCCATATCATGTGTTGTTAGTTTCTAATTGCGCGAAATTGGCTGTGTTTATTATCTATTTTATTCATTTACTTTGAATTATTTATTTGCAGGAAAAAGATAATAATTTCTCTTATTTCGGCCGTTAAACTCAAAAAGCACAATGTCGATTTTTGTTTGGTATTAAAGTAAAGCCCGAACACAATCTTGAAGGGGATTTCTACGGTCAAATTGGGTTGAGATTTGAAATCAAGAGATTATGGAAAATATTGTGAAGTGTTTTTGCAAAAATCTTTGGTAAAAAAAAACGAGAATTTTGGTACACGGCAATTTATAGTTGTCCTGCATTGGATTTGGAAAAAAGAATCAAAAGCCATCTCTTAACTGGAAAGGAAAAGTCCACCGAATGTGGACTGATGGGAATTATATAGAAGATTCTTTTCCTTTGAAAGGAAAGTATATTTTTGGTGCATCAAGCTCGGCTTGGGGAACACTTCACGGAGTAATTATATGAGGGGCAGCACTTCGGCGGGAAGGAAGAGGAAGCAATCACGGAAAAAAAAACAAAGACAGCAGCAACATCACTTATCCCACGGCAGAAAAGGTCACGGCTAGAGCAGAGCTTTGGGCTTAATATTTTATCTCTTTGTAAGCTTTCAATTTATGTCAATGGAGTTTTATTATTTGAGTATGTTCACGTACTCCATGAGTGGCTAGTCGTTTAAACTAGGGTGGAGGATGAAACCCCATGTCTAGTGGTGGTTAATTACAAACTCTCGGTTTATTTTTCTTAATACATAATCTCATCGAATAATTGTTCTTACCTCTGTTTAATTTGACTAAGTGGTTTTGGATATGGATTCAATCATGTTTTTTCCATGATTTGAAACTACTAGTTAATCATTTTGCCTGGTTATTAAATCTTGATTTCAAGTGTTGGATATCCGTTGTGATTTGTTTGTTAACGGATACATCGGAATTTTCGTGTCTTGAACTTTGAGGCGAGGAAGAGCATACATTAGATTTTTCTTTAAAATAAGCTTAACGAAGATACTTTTCACAGTAATAGAGTTTAGCCGCCAAATTACTGTGAAGAAAAAAAGTAGAAAAATAAATCAGAGTTTGTTAAAAATCACTATGAATACATGGGTGTGGATTCCGAAACTCTAGTTATCTTTCCCAACCGGTAATCTTCACTTTCTTTTCCAAATTTTAATTGTTTTCTTTTGTCATTTTTACTTTAATTTTAGTCTACAAACCATTCACAACTTTTTGGAACTAGGTTAGGGTTCAATCGGTTTTAATTCATTGAGTTTCCTATAAAAATTACAAGTCCCTGTGGGTTCGACCTCGCTCTTGCAAAACTATACTTCGGTACGATTCGTGCGCTTGCGAGTACATTAAAATTTCACAACAAGCACTCCTAAGGTTGAGTCATGCATCAAATTTCACCATTATTCAGATCAAAAAGACTTTTGACAGCAGTATTAATTTTTTTTTTTTTAAAACGTCATATTAATGTTGCGAAAGAGCCCAACTTATTATTATTGCATATGTCATTTTTTTGAACTGTGATACTATTGCATATGTCTGGCCCATAGAACATGCGACATGACTAAAGCTGGCCTGTAAAGTGTAAATGATGGACCAATGAACTTCCCGTGCTGTTATTTTGGATCTATAATTGGGCCTAGTCCGTTGAGAACAGATCTACAAACTAACCCTTCATGTAGTGGCCTTATCCTTTGGACACACCTACTGATCAGTGATCATGGAGGCTTTGCGTTTACAAATACTATAGTCTATTGCACCATCCTTTAAGGGTATTTGGGAGCCTACTTTTCAACTTATTTTTAACTTTTTGACTTTTTAGCTTTTGGAATTATGGTCAAATTATGTTTTGAATTTGATAGGAGTGTTTGAAAAAAATATGCAGAATGCATTTTGCAAAATGAGTAGTGGTTGGAGAATAATGATGAAAATGAGTTATTGATTGGTTATTTACCATTTTACCCATTTTCTAATTTTAATTTATTTATTTTTTTGTTAGAATAATACTATCCTTCCATTCACAGCCAACACACACGTGTATATATAATATGCCTAGTTTTATTGTATATATACATCAAAATCAGAGGCAGCAGAGTTGAAGTGTACTTCAACAACACTTATAGTCTCCCTCTCCCCAAACCATAACAAATCCCTCTCTCTCATCATCCCAAACCCCACCTACTGTCTCCCTCTCCCTAAACCACAACAAATCCTTCGATCTCTGGCCTCCATCATCTACGACACCGCTGCCCAAACTTTAACTTCAATTCCATTGCCATAGAATCCTGAACCACCTCTTCCTTCTCCACCGTCGCCGCCGCCACTGGAGGTGCAGAGCTTTGGGATTGTGGACGATGACGGACAATTTCAAGGTCGAGAACTTTGATCCGGTTGTTTAAGGGGTAGAATGGGAGAGAGAAATTAGGGGAAAATGAGAACGAAAATGAGAAATGGAAAAGGAGCTCCCAAGCTTTTTTCACTTCTAGCCTGGAAAGTGAGAATCTGAAAACCTGTTTTGCTAGAACTCGTTTTTTGGCATGGCAGCCAAGCAGCCACAAATGGAAGAATGGAAATGTGAAAAGGGGAAACTGAGGCGGCCAAACGCACTCTTTGTCACGGGGGTTCTCAAGCAATAATAAATTTTTGCCCGCGATGGCACCAAATTTTCTCACACTTGGTCTCAGCCAACGAGTAAAACTCACACTACACACATGAGTTTAAGTGAATGTCTAGTAAGCACAAGATATACAGGAACCCGTCCCAACATTTTATTGCACCAACAATACAAGGAAACCTGATCAGAAAAAAAAAATGTTGGAAATTTCCTAGAAATTCGGTGTTAATGAAATGGGACATTCAAAGGGTCTTGTGAGGCAACCGAAGGGACCCCACAAAGTTGAAAGATACGCGTGATAAATTCGCTGGTAAATATACCAGTTACACCCCTCATGATGAGGTTTGAAGGCATTTAAATTTCCAGCATTATTGTGGGAGTTACATCTACAATTCAAATGCAGCATTAGTGTGTGGGAGTTCTATTTGCAGAATTCATTTGCTGCAATTGATTTCCTATTCATTGGGGAGGCTCCCCATTGATTCACGTAGTGAAGACTCCAGCTCCTCGTTCAGCTCTAAAAGGCCAACTTTGCCATTTGTTTCTTCATCAGATTTTTGTGCAGCATAATACACTCCAGAAATTGTCTTTGAGAAAGAGAGGCAGACGTGAGTTCAATTCGCCAAGGCAGCTGACGGTGGCATTCTGTCGGCCGAGGTTCTAGCCGTTTTATCTTGGGATGAAGACGCTGGTGATACATACAACACCTATGGTACGCGGCAAATCGTTGTTACCACACTCTCCTCGGCCTTCCAAATTCCAATCTACTGTTTGTATTACATTTTCCGTTTCCGTTTCTGTTAATTTTGTTACGTTTCTGTTCATGTAATTTATATTCACTGTTATCAATAAAATTGTTCTCTTGAATTTGTATTGCCACTGTAATTTTTTCCAACACGAAACACCTTAGAGTACTAGATAGAACACATCTCTGCCTTAAACTAAAAAATGCAATGCCTAATATAGGCTACAATCATAAAAACGTGGCTACAAAGTACATGGGATCATGGGGCCTACCCATGATCTGGAATTGGCACCCCCGACTAACTTGGGGTTATGCTGGCACGCCTAAAATGATGTCATTGTGTTTTCTCAAACACGCCCTTTCACATTTGGATAAAACACACACATCCACATGACTCAAACGAAAAAAAAAATCAAAAGTCCAATACGGGCAATATGGTAATTTGCTAAACATGGTGAAATTACTAAATTAACCCTACTCACTTTTCCCCCACACAACACACACCAAATGTCCATAGAAGGGATATTTTATTCCAAACGGCCAAAAAAGTGACAAGCTACCAATTCTCTTATATGTATAGGTGGCTGCTAAAGAGTTCAACAATTATTTGGTTTCTTGGCCATTTCATTGCATGAGGTGTTTGTGTGGGGTGTTTTCCCAAAACTATAGAAGACGTACAAACTAGCTCGTCCAAAACCACCACGTGCCCATGCACGTGGTGAAAGACACGGAACAGTACGCGGATGACCACCAAGCCCATAACCGAATATCAACTCATGTCTACCTGCTTGTCGGATAATGCCGATGGAACGGCCCAATGCGGGATAAACCCTAGCAACAATTTCCTTACGAAGAGAAGGAAATGAGGGAATATTCGAAGATATTCTCAGAATTAGTTGAGCTTGCGAATATAAGCACAATCTTACCCAGAGATGGAAAGCCAGTCAACATACTAAACAAAGAGCAAACTCTCATGTAGGGTAAAGCTCCGAACGAGCAATACGCGATCATTTAGGCAAGAATCCTTATCGAATAAGGAATCCAGGATCATGCAGGCTACACTGCCCAATAAGGAAGAATCCTAAGATTGGAATGATTCCAAACAGAGAAGAATTCTACAAGGCATATAAGTGCAGAGAAATTGTCTATAAAAGGGGTCGAACCCTAAACACAAGGTATGCATTCGTCAATTCTCGTACTCATACTCTCGTGAGCTTTTCCTCCAGTTCGTTAATGCTAACTTAAGCATCGGAGGGCCCTTGCCGCCTAGAGGCAAGGGTGCTTTGACAGTTTGCTCGTGATGCAGGATCGAGGTCGCTGCATTCGAAGAGGATTTGATCTCATAAGAGCAAGGAAATAACTTCGTAAGTTTTTCCCCTCTTACAGTATTTTTCATGCACGTAGTGTTCTACTGGAGTGCTAGAGTAACTTGATTGGTATTGGTCAGTTCCTATAAGACACCTCGTCGTTAGTAGAAATATAATGATATCCAGTCTTTGTCATTTTGCGTGCGCTTCTTTAATATTTGACCGTCTTATCAATTGCTTGTTGGTGTATCCTTTAATGTAATATTTGTTTTATTCAATGTGTTTCCTTTTGATAAGGATGTGTTGTTTGTGTCTCATGTGTAATAGGTTCTTTTCTTACTTCTTTTTCTTTCGCAACATGTTTTCCTAAACATTGTTCTGAATCAAACAATAAGGTAAATGTATAAGAAGATCATGGATTCATTTTGAAGCAACAAAAAGTTTTCTTTGTAGGGCTGAGTTTTCACTACGGTATTTTCGGTATTCTTAGACTACAAGTTGTCAAATATACAACTTGTAGTCTAAGAATACCGAATACACATATCGAATACATCTTGTAGTCTAAGAATACCGAATTGACAACTTGTAGTCTAAGAATACCGAAAATGCCATAATGAAAACTCTTTAAACATAACTTATAAGGCATACACATATCGAATTCATCACAGTAGCCTTCAAATTCTTTGACCTTAGAAATTTCATCATTGGATTGAGCAATTCATTCAATATATCATGTTTGATCAAATTTCGTCTCTCCCATTAAAATTGAAATAAAAACATTTTCAAATAAGACCTAGAGGTAAAATTTTAAATAAAACGAATTTGGAAACATTTTGTGTTTATATTCTTTAATATTTTTTACAAACACTGGAAGAAAAAATATTTGATCAAAAAGATAAAAATACACTACCCAATGTACTTTTAAAACGTTGCAACCTATACTAATGGCCAAAAAATGATAAACCTAAGGGTACATACCCTTGGGTACAGATTTTGCACAGATTGGTTGGGGGACTCGGTTGGGGGACTCACTTTTGGGTTCCACACGATAAATCTGAACTGTTGATTCATGTCAGAATAATTTTTCATAAATCACCTCGATCCGACGTGCTTAAGTTGTTGATCCAAAACTCACCCATTTCATTCAAAATGATTTGAATGAAATAAGTGAGTTTTGGATCAACAACTTAAGCACGTCGGATCGAAGTGATTTCTCGTGGGGCACCATGAAAAATTATTCTGAGATGAATCAACAGTTCGGATTTGTCGTGTGGGACCCAAAAATGGGTCCCCCAACCAATTTGTGCAAAATCTGTGCAATTGTTTCTGTACCCCCTAGCACTGTCCGCCAAAAAAAGGCACGCTTTTACCATCTATATAATGCAATTAGGCAAATATATTTTTTTAAAAGCACAATTTTTAAATGCCATTTAACGTACAACCTATTTCGGCTTCAAAAAGCAACTTTGCTTATCTTTTTCATCTTTATTCTAATTTTTCTCACATTTGTTAGTTTTGTGCCAATTTTTTTGTGAATCATTGGTTACTCTCGACGAGAGGAATCGCAAATGTAAAAATTATGATAAAAATTTATTTTTTTAATAAAGAAAAAAATAAGCCAAAAAGTCAGATTTTTTTGACTTATTTTGGATTTTATTCAAAAAATTGAGAATTTCAATCATCAATTTTTACTTTTCCGATTCCTCTCGTCAAGACAAATTAATAATACACAAAAACTTGACACAAAGTTAGTTAATGCCAAAAAAGTTAAAAGACGAAAAAATAACTAAAATGACTTTTTAAGCCACCGGCTTAAAAAAATGCATGTTTTATATATCAGAATGATAATTAAAAAAAAACCGGTTGACTGTTGATGAGCCGTTGATCTTCTTCCTTGGTTGGCAAGATATCCGAACGTTGCGTTAAATAGTACTACAGTACTCCTGATACCCGGTTCAACATTCTTCGAAGTCAGCCGAACCGTCAACAACATAGCGCCGGTTCGACCCATATACGTGCCCACATACCCTCCTCTCTCTCTCTCTCTCTCTCTCTCTCTTCCTGTGCAAGTTGCAAATTTGGAACCCAGCCGCCTAGGTCTTCGATTTGTCCCAGACCAATAAACACGAGGCAGCGACCTCTCTCTCTCTCTCTCTCTCTCTCTCTCTCTCTCTGTCTATGAACCTGTCCCGAAACGGTGGCGGCGACGGAGCTTGAGAGCAAATCTCGGATGAATCGTCGTTGTTTCATGCTTAACGGAAAATGCTCGCAACAACCAAAATCCACCGCCTTCGCACGTTATTATTCCTCAACACACCCATTGAATATCGACCCTCGCCATGTCTAGGTCCGTCAATTTACTCCTCTTTTTTTGGTTTTTTTTTTGGGTTTTTCTATTCTGTCCCGTATTGGGGTTAGGGTATGTTTTGCCAAAATTTATTATTGAAGTCTGTATATTTGGTTCCTATTTCGCGGCCGAGACGTTTAGTTAGAGAAATGACTTTAATGTTATGTTAATTTTGTCGAATTAGGTGGATATTTGGCTTCTACAGTGAATGTTTAGCGGAGGTTTAGCTTTTGGTGTTGTTGCTCCCAATATCGCGAAGCGTAAGAAAGTGCAACACACAAGTTGGCGTGAGTGATTTAGCCTAGCCGCGATGTTACGAACTCAAATCCAATTCAACCAGTTTAATTTAGGGTGATCATGAAAGGGTTACAGATTCCCATTTGATTGGAGAGGCCAGAATTTACTCCAACATGCTACTCTCTAATGCTGGTTAAAATTTACCTTCTTTGGAACAAAAGAAGAAAGAAAATAATCCGCTTCTTAAATTGATATAGCTGTGGTTAGATGTAGGGTGGGTGTGTTGGTATTGTTTGCAAGAACCTATTGTATTTGAAGTTTGCATGTCAAGTATTGAATTTGTGGGCTTTGTGTTTTATCTTCAAAAATTATGTAGGAAGTTTGTTTTCAGGTAATTTTTGAGATTACAATTTTGGGCATTATAGTTTTCTTGTGGTGAGATTTACGTACAATTACTAGGCTTTGATGACTCCCATTTTATTGGAGAACCTAGAATGTTATTAAATAAATTTTACTGTTTCCAGCTGAAAGAGGTAGAAGCTGAAGATTGTGTGCATATCTATTGTCATCCATTGTAGTGAAAATTGTGTGCACATCTATTGTCATCCGTAGACATTACAGTGAGATGATCGTTAAATTGTGTGCAATTGCTTGTCTAGCTTGTTAGTTTTCTACTCCTTATTGAATTTCCATCAATCAAAATTTAGATTACAGGAAAAGCATGAGCTTAACAATTAACTTCTTTCCTGTGGCTATTTCTACTTGCTCCCATTCAGCATTCTCATCTTATAGAGGAGAAGTCTGGTGGAGAGAAGTCAAATGCTGAAGGCTAAAGAGGAGAAGCCACGGATAGGACAATTATTAGGGATTTAACAAACTTAACAATCCAAATTCCAAGCTATGATCTGGTACATTGCCCCTCAATAACCTCATTAAGGACTGGATAGACTCCAAAATTGGACGAGGGTGATTAAAAACATAGATGCTACCGTGTGTCAATTATTTGGAATAATGAATGAATAAAATTAACCGCAGTGTATACAGCATCAATATTTGAAATGTCTTTACAGTTGATTATTGATCTTTGACACTATAGCTTGGAATGCAGGCTTTTGACATTTCGCAATATTAGGGCAGTGGCACATTCTATTTGTGCAAATCAGAGGAGCTTGTATTCAGGAAGGAAGTATGATGCAATTGTTACAGCAGGGTTACACTCTCCTCAATCCAGATTATACTCTCAATATGTTTTCCCTAATAGGGGACACAATACATTCATGGTTAATAGGGATATTTTTTGCAAAAATAGTTTCTCCAGGAAATTTCCTGTCATTCCTGCAAGTAGCGCAGTAGCACATCATGCTCAAAGTGCTTGGAGGAGGCTCACACATATGTATTCACGCAATTCCAGAACTAATCTGGCCATAAGTAGGACTGCTCAAGCCTTTAGTTTGGCCTTGAGCCGCTCTTACATGGTTGTTCCTGGCCTATTTGCGTGGACATGTGGCAATCTAGCATTAGCTCAAGCATCAGCAGAAACAGACCCATTCCATACAAAGAAAACCTTGTACATGCGTGCCTCAGATGGCCATGTTTTTGTGACCTCATTACTGCTTGATCTGTTTGAAGGAATAGTCTTGTTGCTAAGAGCACTTTATTTGACGGTTTTGTTCTCACCCTGCATAGTAATGGCCCCATTTGCTGATTCTTTTGGGCCTCAATTTAGAAAGACATGGCTTGGGGTTGTTCATCATACACTTGAAAGAGCAGGCCCGGCATTCATTAAATGGGGCCAGTGGGCAGCTACACGACCAGATCTATTCCCAAAGGATTTATGCACTGAACTCTCAAAGCTTCACACGAAAGCTCCTGAACACAGTTTTGCATACACAAAAAAGACTATTGAAAGAGCTTTTGGTCGTAAGCTTTCTGAAATTTTTGATGATTTTGAGGAGAAACCTGTTGCGTCGGGAAGTATCGCTCAAGTTCATCGAGCATCATTGAAGTATCAGTATCGTGGTCGACAGATCAAGCCTCTTGTAGTTGCAGTAAAAGTTAGACACCCTGGAGTTGGTGAATCCATACGAAGAGATTTTGAGATAATTAATATAGCAGCCAAGTGTTCGAAGTTCATTCCTACTCTTAGTTGGTTAAGATTGGATGAAAGTGTCCAGCAGTTTGCAGTTTTTATGATGTCTCAGGTTGACCTTGCTAGGGAAGCTGCTCATTTGAGCCGTTTTATATATAATTTCCGACGGTGGAAGGATGTTTCTTTCCCAAAGCCTGTTTATCCACTTGTGCATCCTGCCGTTTTGGTGGAAACTTTTGAGAAAGGGGAAAGTGTAGCGCACTACGTTGATGAGCTTGAAGGACATACTCGGGTTAAAAGTGCACTGGCACACATTGGCACTCATGCCCTTCTAAAGATGCTTCTGGTAAGTTTTTACTAATATTTTCTTTTGCAATTGTAGTCAATTATGCCTTGGGCAATTTGTGGTTGCACAGTCTATTTGTTGTTTAGCTTCGTTGAATGTTTGCTTAAGAGTCAAGATAATGATACGGCTGATCAAAAAAAAAAAAAAAGATAATGATACGGCTTGCTTAGACTGTTTTGGGATGTCACCCTTGACTAAGCCAGGGTTTTAAATCGTGGTATCGGACTATCGGGAAATGTGACAGTATCGGTGATACAACCATATATCGATATCTGATTATAATTCAATCCTTTTACTGCAATACATTTTGAGTTCTATTCCGGGTTGCATGGATTAGAGATTAAGCTGACCTAGAGTCAATAATATTTCTTGTTGCCGCGTAGACTAGGATACTGATGTCCATTGTGGCTATTGTCCAAGTCAAGTGTCAAAGTACATGTCCTCAGGGACACAGGAAAAATATTCATGTTTAGTAATCTGCTTTTATTTATATGGGATATATTTCTTTCTACAGGATACTATGATGATTTTTATGTATAATACGAAGTATGGAATCAGGCATAGATGTATGGTAACATCACATGTCCGAATATGTTTTTTGAGTCAATGTTCAACTGCACATGGCAGACACATGTTATACATTTGATGTTTAATTTTATTGTGGAATGCTTGATTTATTTTCTTTGGCCTAGTGTCTGTTTCATAACTTACTGCCATCAAAATTATTCATCTTATATGGTTATGGTATCCAAAACATTGTTTTGTCCTTTCTCAGGTGGACAACTTTATTCATGCAGACATGCATCCTGGAAATATCCTTGTCCGGGTGGCTCAAACCAAGCCTTCTGGGAAACGATTCTTTAAATCAAAGCCTCATGTCATCTTCCTTGATGTAGGCATGACTGCCGAACTTTCTAAGAGCGACAGAGTAAATTTGCTGGAATTCTTTAAGGCTGTTGCCCGTAGAGATGGCCGCACAGCAGCAGAGTGCACACTTAGACTGTCCAAGCAACAGAACTGCCCAAACCCTGAGGCTTACATTAAGGTAATATGGTACTGCATTTTATTTCGTTTTTCATGGTTATTGGTGTGGCAATTGGAATTTGTAAGTGGCGATTCTGGTAGATATCAACTGTGATTCATTTTTGCTTTAGGTATCTTGTTCGTTGTGCATGGCGAATTTTCTTTTCTGATATTTGTATCTTTAAGTCTGGCTGTAATAATACAATGATCTGATATACCGCAATTGGTTATTTCTTTCACTTCTTAGTTGCCTAAATCTTTTTCAAACAGGAAATGAAAGAATCATTTGATTTCTGGGGTACGCCAGAAGGTGACGTGGTCCATCCTGCGGAGTGCATGGAGCAAGTACTTGAGAAAGTTAGGCGTCATAAAGTGAATATAGATGGCAATGTCTGCACTGTGATGGTTACTACTTTGGTTCTTGAGGTAAAATATCTTTTATAATCTTTTATAACTTTCAGCTGTGCCATTGTGGTTTATGGGTTATGTACACTTGAAAGAAATTGAAAATAAATCATAGAAACCGCTGCAGGTTAAAGATTTTAGTGGTTAGGATTGGGATTCTGTGCTTCCTTGTCGGTTGCTTTCTTCTTTTTTGTTTTTGAGACTTCTCACTTTTGGTTCCCTTTGTCTTCTTTTTATTAGTGAAGTTGGTTCCATTCCAGTAGGCAATGGTTCCTCTTGTTTTGCGTCCTAACTCGATAATTTTTGCTGTGATTTTCTTTTGTTCATTTTTTCCCCCTATCATTGTGGAATCTAGGAGTGGGTGTTATGTCATGCCGTGTTCTTGTCAAAACACCTGTTGACATAATCGTGTCAAATATCTTGACACTAACCTGACTAGCTTAAAACCCAGTCGTGTTCGGATTGACACTGTTGTGGCCTTAGTTATAATTGAAATATGTGCATAAACTTGTGCACTTTGAGCTTGAACAACTTATTTAATCTAATAACAAAAATGAGAACATTTTCAATAGCATCATAATCTTAGAAATACTAAAACCAACAAAAATAATAGTTAACACTAACCAAATCATGACATTGAAAAATGCTTTAAGCTACAACTAGACATATGTCTCAATATTAATTACTTTTTCCCAATTTTCAACTATAATAATAAAAAGACACCAACAACTATAGAATAAGAATTTTGCTTGCAAAGTAATTAAGACGCTAGCCTAATTAAATTTAATTAATTTTGGACTTTTTTAACATGGAAACACAGTGATTAGGAAATTCAGTATTCAGTTAGTTTTGATTTTGGAATAAAAGTACTACAATGCTTTGTATAATATGCACATCTTGCATTTACATAATTACATTGATATTTTCCTATACAAGTTGACCAAATATGATTTTGGAAAATCAGATTTGATTAGGAAATTCAAAAGAATCAAAACTAATCTTTTAAGGTAACACAAGTATGGGCTATGAGTTGGCATAACCGGCATTGTGTCGTGTCGTGTCGTGTTTGAGTTGTGTCGTTTCAGGTTAACGAGTCGACACGGAAAATTAAATGGTTATCTGTGTCCTTGTTGAGTTAAGCAAGTCTAACCCATATTCATCCCTTTTAATTTTCGTGTTGGCGGATAGCGTCATATTCATGTTCGAGTCAAAAAGTGGTCGATCCAAATCCTCTAACTTTCTGTTCAAAAAAAAAAAAAATCTTCTTAACTTCGTGTCGTGTCCGGGATCCCACCCCTAGTGGAATCTCAGTTGACATATTGTGCAATATTCTGCACCCCTGACCAAAATGGTATGGTATTGGCAGATTTTTTTTGTCATTGCTATTTTCTTTTGGTTTGCCCTGACAATTGAAATAATCCTTGCAAAATAATTTCAGTTGTTGGGAAACATATGGCCAATGTTTTCCACATTTATTAGATGTATGTGATTTATTTCTGAAGCATATTACGAGTTATTACTATCTGCATCCGTTCCTTTTAAGAGTCGTTCAATCGAAAACACCGTGGTTGAGGGATATGAAAGCAAAACTTTTTAAAAATGTAAATGAGCGAATATGATGGAATTAACCTCCATTGCTTAACTTTGTGCTGTGGTAGCCTGTAGGGGATAGCACACCACGGGATTATTGCTTGCTGCGCTAAAAAAAAGCCTATGCGGTTGGGAAAATCTGTATTTCGGTTGGAACACTGGCTATTTGAACTGTTACACTACTGGGGCCTGGGGTAGTACCGTATCTCGTACCAAGTTCTAAGGCTTTGATCGAGTCGTAACCTTACTATGGTTATAGTCTAGCTAATACTCCCTCTGTCCCATTTTAAAGTCCACCTTTCTATTTTGGGATGTCCCAAAATAAGTATCTTTCAACATATAATATTTTTCATGATTTTGAAAACTTTGTATAATAGTATTAATTGAAATCTATCAACCAAGATCCATATTGAAGGATATAAACAATTTAAATACATTTAATTGACTTCGATTTCCCGTAGAGGACATTTAAATTGGGACGGAGGGAGTATTATTCTTCTGTATCGTTGGACCTCCAAGTTTACAAGTTCTTTGGACTAAACATCTATAATTGATGGGCCATGGATGCAAGTAAATATCTCTGGTAATCTAGAAATGAAAAACTGGTGGTTTTTTTTGGATAAAGAAATGATGATTAAATTGATAACAACCAAGCTGCACGGCCCATAGGCCTTTCAAAACAAAAAAACCTTATTCAACAAACAAAACAAAGTGTAGAAATTACAAGAAAAACCAAAGATCTCAAGACCTGCCCATACTAATAAACAAAACTGGTTGTGGTGGTTTATGGCCGGGGCGGCTCCAGAAATCTCATCCAGCGACGACAAAAATACATATCATGTAGTAAAGAAAATTTATTTAAACTTCACACGCTGACATTACCAAAGAAAATTTAATTTATATCTAAAAATAATAATTTTTTTCAGTGCATTTTTTGAACCCAGCGATGTCGCTTGACCTCGCTGGATATACATTGGAGTCGCCCATGGCTTTATGGTGTGGTTTTTATGTGATAATATATCGTGATGTTAAACTATGCTATTTTTAATATAGACTCTCATCTATCATTCTTTCTACCTGCTTGCACAAATATGACAACATAAGGTCTCTTCTGCACCCTTTTGTCACAAAATTCTGAATGAAAATTTTCACAAGCTACTTAATGAGTTTCTAAAACAGGTACCATGTCTGACTCGCAAATTTTATTGGGGAAGGGTGTCCTAAATGTCATAGCATAAGTTGTATTTGTTGTTAGGCGGTGAAAGAATAGCCATTTCTACACTGATTGGACCAATTGAAACTGATTTAAACCCTGTTTCCCCTCCCCCCCCCCCCCCCCCCCCCCCCCCCCCCTCTTTGGTTTTCTGTCTTTCTTCGGGCTTGCTTGGTTTTACTGCTTATAAAACTGATATTTCCGGTGTTATGGGCAAACACGCTACATTGTAGTTAAATTAAATTGTTCACAAGTTGAGAGTGATATCTTGTTCTGGTTTTGTGTTTGCTGTATTTTCTGTAGGGTTGGCAGCGGAAGCTCGATCCAAACTACGATGTGATGCACACTCTACAAACACTGCTTCTCAAAGCCGACTGGGCAAAGTCACTCTCTTATACAATTGAAGGGCTTATGGCCCCATAAGTAGATTTTTGGTTGTTCCTGTTTTTTCCCGTAACAAAATTTTAACACTGTAAAACACAACTGTATCTCCATCCTGAGAAGGAACTGTCTAGTCTCTTAGGTCTCTTCCTTTTATTACATTTCAGCTGGCTTTTTTGCTCTGTGCCTTGCCATTGATTTTGCTGAGGAAAATTTTGTATTTATTATGTTATTTTCCCCAAAAAAAATGAAGTTCCCTCGAAACCCTTCCTCTGGGAAGTGAAGAGAATAAAGAAGAAAAGAGCTTTTAAGTGTGTCGTGATTTCTTCTTACTGTGATTTTGTTTCCAGTTGATTTTTCACTCTTCAAGTTTGTGGATTTGGGACATTTTCCAGTAGAGGGTCAATTTGTTCATGCCTTGTTCCCCAGTAAATATTCTGTGACTAGTCTTTGGTTTCCCTAAGCTAAGGTCACTAGAAAGAGGGTTTGAAGCTGTGGTTGGGAATTAATCTTTTGGTGAACCCCAACCAGTAGATGGCGACCCCAAATCGTAGATGACAACGGCGACGACGACCCCAAATCGTGATCGGAAGCCCTCCTTCCTCCCCAGCTCTGAATCCTCCCTCTCTCACTCTAACTTGTTTGTATTGCTATTTCTTTTTATGAAATCTATGCGAAACATGTTTGGAATTAGGGTTTGAACTCGGTAGAATTCTGGTTTTTATTTTGTTTCGGCTCTTGTCTGGAATGATTTTGGCATTTCTGGTTTTTCTCAGTAGGCAAGTTCATGTGATTCTTTGCTAATATATCTCAATTAGCAAAGCACGTGCCGTCTATTTCATTACAACACCATATGATATGGCAGCCAAAACGGAAAACGGCTGCCGCCCGCGGCGGCCTTGCTCTAACATACAAAAAGAGGTATACATGTACTTATAAAGACATCTTTTTATCTCTGTATTTAGAGATAACAATAATATGTGTTTGTAAACAATGACGTTACCATGTAAGAAAAATGACGATTCAGACTTTAGTTATGAGTCGTCGGTGGACGGTTGATCGGCGACGGCTCAAACACTGGACCGGAGTGATCCTTAGGAAGCTGGTAAAAGCAGCCCCTCCAACTCGACAAAGCTTCTTTTTGATGCCCAAAGATGTCAACTCAAGCACAACCGCCCAAAAAAGGAAAAAAGAAAGGGTTGAATAAAAGAGTTGGGAGAGGACTTTCAAATTATGTTGTGCCTTTTTCTTTTTTTTTCCTGGTGTTTGGTTCAGCTTACGTGAATCTCGACTAACCTCTTCCCCGGTATAGTCAAAGGAATGTTATCTATACCAGGACTAGGGTATTCAAAAGTACTTTACTTTCTTACGACCTGTCCTGCGGACCTGACATCAATAATTGAACCTTAGTCGAATGCGCGCGCAGAGAAAATTCACCAACCAACCGAACTAACCTTTGAGATTATATCGTGGCTTTCTTCACACTGTGTGTGTGTTTTTTTTTTTTTTTTTTTGGGGGGGGGGGGGGGGGGGGGGGGGGGGGGGGCAGAAGCACATTCGTCACTATCAGTGTGTGGTCTTTGCTGTTTGCATTGTCATTGTCAAGTGGAGCTTTTAGTCACCGACCTACGTTAACATGACAAGGATGGTCCCCAAGTCCCAACCGACTTACCTAAACCTAAAAATAAACATAGCTTTCAATTTGGATTTTGTAATCATCCAATAACTAATGCTTTTACTTGCTTTTAATGTGTTGGTTAATTTCTAGATATTAGCTAAGGCATCGGTGCATAAGTTAGGCCTGAATACCCTTTTAAAAGTTGAAAAGGAATCCGGGAGAGCCGTTGTGCGGTAGGTGTTGTGCGGACAAAACTATGTCGTTTTGCTAATTTTATTAGGATATCCAAGGGCCCTGTTTGGAAAGTTAAAGTGTGGGGTTTAATTTTGGGGTTCAATTTTAAGGGATTTAGGCTCTTTGGGGTAGGGTAATAGTAGGTTTAGGCACTTGGATTTAGGCACTTTGGGTTTAGGCACTTTCGGGTTTAGGTTAGCCATTTTGTAATGGTTTTTTCTTCCTCCAAACTAAGGCCCTTGGAAGCTTTGGAACAGTGTGCACAAAAACCAAGCAAAATGACGTAGTTTTGCCGCACAGCACGGCGCACAACACCTACTACATAGCACTCACCCCGGTTCTTGTTGAAAAGTAAAATGTAGTAGGTGTTGGGTAATTCCCTTTTGTTTGTGAAATGTTAGTGGGCCATGTATATCAGCTCGAGACAATAATTTCACGTGAAAATTTGTTTTTTTGAATGAATATAGGAGCCCATGGCTGTCTGTCATTGCTTTGTCCAAGAATCTAGTAACACAGTGGACCTAATTCTTAAGGCATCTTCGATGTTAACTGACAAAAGACCTCCACCAAGAAGATTTTTCAAAAAAACATAAAGATGTACTAGTTTTTATATTAATGAAAACATATAAAATTATGCATGTGTGTTAGGTTTGTGAAACCTAATTCCGTTCGCTTGCGCCTCCATAAACCTAAATATGGGTATAACAGTAATTGGTACTCCATCCGTTCTTTAAAAAGAGTAGTGTATTCTATTTTGGACTTTTCCTATAAATAAGTGTCATGTTGAAAAGTTAGTGGGTAAAATTTGTAACATTTTCCTTTTTTGCCCTTAAAATTAGATTCCTTTTTGCAAAGTTAGTGGGTAAAGTTTAATGATGATATCTCAATCAAGCACAATAGTGGAAAATGAATATAAAAGTTGATGTAAAATTTGTAATGATGATACTTTCTTAATAAGTTAGAATTACAAAGCTACACACTTAAAAGGAACGGAAGAAGTAATGTAAATCCTAGGTAAGTAAATATTTTCTATATGCAATTGGCATGGCAATATAGCTCTATACACTCTCTTCATTCATTCGACACATCGTGAAAACTAATGTAATTTGTTAAAATACTGTTCAACTATATAGTTAGAGAAGCACGCAAAATCTCTATATCAATACTATTTTTTTTTCAGTTAATTGATCTTCATTCCTAAATTTCATTAATAACATAAGCATATGCTATATTTACATGTACCTATATTGATCTTTACTAAGATTTCAAAGTACATATAGCGTAATTTTACTATAATTTATGGCATGCCTATTTATTTTAACCTCTCTCATCGTGAAATCTAGATTCATATATAGTAATACCATTGGAGCAACCACCATTCCATATCACTTGTTCTTTTTTGATAAAAGTATAAATGCACTCCAAAATTTATGTTTCAATCGCCGTTTGATTCGCGGATTAAAATAGGTGGGACTAATAATCTTGGGATTAGTAGTCCCGGATTATTTATCCTGGTATTAATTTCATCCATAAGCTACGCAATCTCATGTTTGATTCGCGTGGGATTATTTATGGGATTAATTAGTTTTTTTAGAAAAACAAGAAAAATATTTTTTTTTAAAAGCAAGTTTTAAAAATAAATGTTGAACATTTTTTTTTGAAAAGCAAAAACTAGTTTTGAAAAAATTATTACTTCCAAAATAATTTATTAAAATTTTTTAAAAAAATATTATTTCCAAAATAATTTTTGTAGGTATATTTATTTCTTTCAAAAAAAAATTAAAATTTTTTTATTTTAGATAACTAATTATTTCCAAAAATAAATTTTGAACATTTTTAAAAAATTAATCTTTTTATAAAAAAATATTATTTTGAAAATACATTTATAAAAAATTTAAATATTTTTATTGTAAAACATTTAAAAAAAACAATTTTGAAAATACTTTTTTTAGAACAATTCAAATATCATCGGAATATTTTCAGAAACAATCTCATCTTTGTCAATCCTACTCAATCCCATCTCCCCCTTGGGATTATTTAGTACCCCCCATATAGGGATAAAAATAATACCGGGATTAACAATCCCAAGCGTCATTTGGGAACCAAACCTGGGATAACTCAAGAAATGGTGCAGTTAATCCTATCCCAAACAGTTAATCAACGAATCAAACGAGGCAGTATGCAATGTTAAGCAGTAAAGCATAGAGGGGAAGTTAATTAGACATTCTATACAAATAAGATTTTTTATGATCCCATCCTAGACGTTTTGAATAGTTATGATTCCATCCTGGCATTTAAAAAATACCCAAAAAGCCCTTTCATAAATTACAAGAATATATTAATAGATTTAGAAAAATGAATAGTCCTGTGAAACATCCCAAAAGACTCCCATACTTTAATTCTCTCATATACCAGTTACGTGCCATTTCCAACTTCCCCTAACCTTTCCCTTTCTATTTTCTCAAACGGTAACTGACAAAATCTCATCCCAAAACCATCCCATATCCAATCCCAACCTCCCCAATTCCTAAATTTACGGGGAGAAAATCTCCCATTACACAAATTGACCCATTCCACCATCCCATTCTCAGAGATTTCTGGAAACCCCACCATCCCATTATCCAAAACCCACTAACCCATTACCCAGATTTGGTTCGACGGAGAATAACCCTAGCCTGGTGGTGACGCGACGGTTGGCAAGAAGAACAGGACAGCGGAACGTACGATGTACATGGCGAGTTCATCACCCGAGAAAACCCCTAACCAATGGACAACATAGGCGCTCCGGCCATGGCTCGTAAGTTGTTTTTATGAATCCACAATCGTCCATGTTTTTTCCTTTTTTTGCCTTCAAATTGATAGAAATTTCAACTCCATGTTTGATCTGGAACGAATATTATTTTTTTTTTGTTTTTGTTTTTTTTTTTACGGTTGTAGTTTTGTGTTCATTTAGTCCGTAGGGTTTAACATCATATTTGCACCCAATTTGTAATCTTTCCATCAAGGTTGTTATTTGAACACTTGTTTTATATCACGTGAAAGACCATGGATTATTGATTTTCCATATTTATGAATTGTTGAATGATTACCATTTGCAAGGAATTGGTAGCATGGAAGTTTCTCATAGAATATTGATTTCCATTTCAATTTATATACTTTTTTCCTACCAATTTTCAAGGATTTTAGTTGCAAAAATTGGGCACTGATTTTGGTTACCACATTAACATGGTTTATTAATATCTAATGTTTACTGTACTGTTTCACAATCGATGTGGTAAACTAATAAATCAGGTTCATTTGTTATCCTCTGTAATTGAATACCAACAAGCATTATTATAGTAATGTTCGACATGGATTTTTGACGTACCATGATTAAGGGTGTAGATAGTTCGACATGGATTATTAATTTGCCATGGTTTTTTAGACCGAATTTATGATTTACTGATTTCGTCCAATGTTTAATGTACAATTAAGTGGGCATTGTGGTATCCTAATAAATCATGCTAGTTGTCTAGATAATCTTCCATTTTGTAGATAGTGGTGATTATCTTTATAGGACACGTTCCTTTAAAAAAAAAAAAAATCTTTATAAGACACGTCCACTACCCGTTTGAATGGTGGAAAATATGTTGTTTTGGTGGTATACTAATAAATCATGTTCTTATGTGTGTGATTTTGCTTACTAGTGTTGGCCCTTTTCGTACAACTCCATGTTTGCCAATAAGAACTTTATTGCAATATGGTCAAACAATCATCCGACTGCCTCGAAGTTTGTTTGTGAAATGTGGTTAATTTTTACGCCGTGTTTGTGTTGTTCCACGTACGACTAAAAACCCCATATATGGGGTATCAATGACAGTCTACCCTAATTTTGCAAACATTTAATGGCATACTATACATTTTTTGCAGGAGTTAAAACCACCGAAGGAGTAACGGGGCCAAGGCTTAAAATTGTAAAGTTTATAATGCGTGCTAATATTATTCACGCATTTCTGAATGATGAGATGCACTCGTGGACCTCTCGACAGCATATGGGTGAATAATGAAGCATGTTAAACCAATGAGATAGGACAATATGTTTTCCCCATACTATGTGCTTGGCAGTCTACCGTGTTTGTGTTTATTACGACATGATTATTGATTTGCCATGGTTTTTTAGATTGAATTTATGATTACTGATTTTCAATGTTTAATGCACGGTTAAGTGGGCATTGTGGTATCCTAATAAATCATGCTAGTCTATCGTGTTTGTGTTTATTACAACATGGATTATTGATTTGTCATGGTTTTTTAGACTGAATTTATGATTCAGTGATTTCCAATATTTAATGTACAGTTAAGTGGGCATTGTGGTATCCTAATAAATCATGCTAGTTGTCTAGAATAATCTTCCATTTTGTAGATAGTGGTGATTCTCTGTGTAGGACTCGTCCACTACCCGTTTGAATGGTGGAAAATATGTTGTTTTGGTGGTATACTAATAAATCATGTTCATGTGTGTGATTTTTTGCTTACTAGTGTTGGCCCTTTTCATACAACTCCATGTTTGCCAATAAGAACTTTATTGGAATATGGTCAAACAATTATCCGACTTCCTCGAAGTTTGTTTGTGAAATGTGGTTAATTTTTACACCGTGTTTGTGTTGTTCAACATATGACAAGCATAAAATAACCCCACATATGGGATATCAATGACAGTCTATGCTAATTTTGCAAACATTTAACAGCCTACTACACATTTTTTTTGTAGGAGTTAAAACCACCGAAGGAGTAATGGGGCCAAGGCTCAAAATTGATTCCAGTTGATGAATTGAAATGGGCATAGTTTGCTTAAGACTGTAGAGTTTGAAATTCAAAATCACCTAAATTGTGGAACAACTATAATTCAAAAATCAAACAAGTATGGAAATAAACCCTTAATATGATTCCATCCTATGACGTGAAAAAGAGGATGGGAAACAGGATGATCCTGGCCAGATTTTTTGGTCTATTAGTTACTATTAGAATTTATTATTAGAATATAATGTATACTCCTAAAATAATTAATAAGGGCAATATGGTCCAAAAATCCATTTACAGGATGGAATCATAAAGATTCAAATATTATAGGATCGAATCATAATGGTAATATTGGTACAAGATCCCTAATTAAAATTCCCTAGTATAAATCTTATAATGCATTTATAAGAAAGTGGAAGGCAAAATTCAATATCTGAAAAATAATTATGCTGTGAATAATTTTTGAAAATCATTTTCCACTGTTGAGGTTTTTTAAATAATATTCTTTTGATTTGTTTGATATATAGAGCCCCATTTGATATCTGCTCAGCTGACGAGCGAAATTCTATGTCAAATCCTTGTCCTTTACCCCTTTTTCAATTCAAACTTCAACAGTACGTTACTCAACTTGGCACAATTATTTTATAACGCTAGTTAATTTAGGTACATTTTACTAGCCTTAAATCCTACTCATAAAAGCTTTTTGAGAAATAATGATGAATGATCATGCAAACAAAACCCATTCCTCTGATCTAACTCAAAATATCATTTTCTTGATCGCGCGATCTTTTCTTCCTCTTGGCTTGCCAACCCTAGTCATGTGTACCAAAATACTTTTGTACTTCTTTTTTGCGATCCTGTGACTGAAGTTGCTCGAGAACAGAGGTACTTCAGTAGAGGTCTGTATTCTAATTCAAGAGTCATCTTGATCACATTCTCTTTGGATTTTACTTACATTCAAATCCTATCTTTAATTTGGACAATCTCTCTTTGTTTTTCAAGGGTTTGGTTATATTTTATGCAAAGTGCACTAATCACTGCACATAAAATAGTGCCGCCCATTATTTAAGAATAGGTGGTGATTGCATGCATCACATTTAAAAATACCCACATGCGAAATAGCACACCCAATGGTTGAATGACCATATACAACAGCTATAGCCTCTCAATTATCTTCATTTTTCTCCATGGAACAAAGTCCAAGCTCCATCCTAGCTTTTGCAGGTAATTTTGAGCAAGTATTCTGTATCTATCATTGGGTAAGTCAAGTATGTATTTATTATGGAACATTATTTAGCATAAAAACTTACGTAAATAAAATAAGCATGGGTTGCATTTGACCAATGGTAAACTGATTTTTTTTAATTTAATTTTTGTGAGATTTTACTAGAAGTACATCATTTGGAGTACAACAGCTGTACACCAGATGAGTGGGACTCACTTCAGAGTCCCACACAAATTATTGGAACCTTTCAATTTATTTAAATTATATTTTGAGGGTTTCCGTAAAGGTTTAGCTCATTAGGATATCAGTAAGAGCTTGATCGATTTTCGTCCATGAATTCACAGAGACAATAATTGAATGAATTGATCAAGCACATACCAATACTCGAAAAAGTTGATTTTTTGACCCTTGAAACAAAGTTTAAATAAATTGAATAGCTTCAATAATTAGTGTGGGACACATAATAATTCCCATATGATCTAGTGCACATTTTATATGGGACATAGAAATAGTGTTAGAAAATTGGAATTTTCCCAATATTTTTATAGTTTTTCACACTTAAATTAAATGGGATCAACACCAAGTGAGGTGGGCAGTGGGTTCTAGACACTCCTAATTATGAGTGGTTAGGAGTTTAATCCAGTGAAGGAATGAGCAAATTTCAATTAGAGATGAATGAGAAATTGTTTCTCAAAATGGATATTGAGAGTGTGCGAAGGCACCTAGTCTCACATTAGTTTGAGAAGGAACTTTTGGTGGGTATATAGGCTCCAAGATAAGCCTAAGGGAAATTTTCCGAAGAAGGGAGCACGAACGCTATATGGGCTTTGGGCTTCGACCCATAAGCCGAACGCATGCCCTCCGGGACCTTTGGCTTGGCTTGTGATTCGGCTTGGGCCTAAGTTCCCTTGTCTTTCAACGATCCAGAAGCTTGCAAGTTTTGGGCACGGGTTTCCAATGATCAGCTGTGCGGCTAATTAAAGTCTGGGTTAATACCCAGATATGTTACCCACATTTTTACTTGCTGCTTAATGACACACAGAATTTGAATTTTACACTGAATAAGATTTTAGTTTTGCAAATGGTAATTGCCAGAATAATTGCTTAGTTAATTGCCTCATTGAATGAAGATATTCCTCTCTAATCTCTATGGCTATGAAAAGGCAGTCCATGGCATTGTTTCAAAACACCAAGAATTTCGAGACTCCATTCCTTCCTTCCAGATAGAGAGTACAAACAAGGCCTCGGTTTGCATTTCTTTTCAATTATATCACTATTGTTTCTCTTCTCGATTCCGATTACTAAAATTGTTATGTTAAAATTTTCAATTATATCATTATCCCATAGTTGCTCATTTCATTTACCTAACTTGGAAAAGCTGCTTTGATCATGTGCGGTGAGGGCTTACACCTACCAAATTTGGTTATTTTGATCGTAGCCAAGCTAATCTACATTTTGGAATTTTTTGTGGCCGAAGTTTCTCCTTTTTTTGAGGAATGAGAGGGCCCACTGTCCCCGGCAAGTCCAGTTCGTTCCAGTCTTGTTTCGATGATCGGAGAAGTTCACTATGAAGAGCTCGTCAAGTAGAATAGGTATATAAAAACTCAGCTCAATCGGATATCATTAAGTACCTCATCAGAATATTTTTACCTTGAAAAAATGTATCCAGAAACATTAGATCAAACCCACTCGAACCCATTATTGCCGAGTTGTATGTGTACCTATCAGGCACTAAATGATATACAATTGAGTTGATTTTTGGTACACTAGTTCTACTCGACGAACTCTACGAAGTTAATGTTTTTGATCATCAGAACGAGACCGGAACAGACAGAAATTGATGGAGACAGCAGGTGCAGTCCCTCAAAAGGGTCAGCAGCCCCCTCAGTCCCTTTTTTTGGCCTTGCATAGTCTGATAATCATGCTAAAGGGCAATTGATGGTGACATGATACTTTATTGACGGCCGACCATGACGCAGAAGCCCACCACCCACTCGATCATTAGCCTATTTTGCCTGAAATTGTCCACCAAAAAATTGACTGCAATCACAAGTATAACCTCATGTACTAACTAGTAGTTTATGTTTTTCACTTATTTCCGCCATATGCATATATAAGTCAATTTCATATCTTTAATTGACAAGAACTTTTTATTATGTACCGCAACATGCGGTTTTAGGGCCTTTCTCACCGCATATTGCTGCAAACTCTATAAGTCCCGTTCGTTTTCCAGTTTAGTTTTAGTTTTGATGACATCATCATTTTCCTCATTTCTCTCTCTATCTCTCTCCACTCATTACAACTTATGACATCATCAAAACTAAACTAAACTATCTAACCAAACACAGCCTAACAACTTGCACACTAATGTGCGCCAGAAGGGAAGATACTCTAATGCACCACGTGACGGTATTCCAGGAACACTGCAAAAACAATCCTAGTTGACACTGTCATACTAACATCTTTGTTGGTGGTATCATAGTAATATCTCATTGTGGAAAAGATAGAGAAGAGACAACATGACAAGATTAATGGCCGACTTTACTTAGAATTTGGCACACGGATATGACTTACTCCCTTCGTCTCATAAAGTTGGCTCATAATTAATCGTCTTCTGGATGATGCCTAAATAGTAACTAATTTAAAAGTTAGAACTTCTTGTATCTTCGCATACTTTAATATGTTTGCAGATTTATGATTTTTTTTTTTTTTTGCAAATATAATTTTACTTTTTAAATTTTAGCCATCTTCCTCATTAGCATTTTCCTTTTCATATTACAGTGACGATTTTTGTAAACCCAGCACTCCATGTGTATGAGAAATACTAATCCAGGACCACATGAGGCATATTCCCCTACCCGGTCTTAAAACCACATGTTGGAATAAAATCATGCACTTAGTGACAGGCCCACCAAGAAGGGCTAAAAACCAACCAAATCATTTACCAGCAGCTTGAGGATAGGATCAATGAGCTAACAAACTAGCTCGAGTTAAAATTTTAAATTCGTTTTGTAAATGAGCCGAGCTCGAGTTAACCGAAGCTTAGCTACGTTCGGGAAAGCTCAAGATCAAGAACATTCCTAAAATTTTGTTTCAGTGATAGTCGTAGCAATTTGCACTAATTTATTGATTAAATATCTGTTACAAAGCTCGAATTTTTACTCGAGCTCGACTCGTTTACATATTTTTCAAGCCAAAAGCTCGATCTTAGCTAATTTCCTCAACAATATGAGGTGAACACTTTAATGTTCAATTGGGCTCAGCTCGTTTACAACCCTACACCCTGGAAAGATGTCTTCACTAGACAGGAAGCAATAATGTTAGGAACACAACATTAAGACACAATACCAAACACAACATCTTGTGTGGCACTACATGATTGGAGGTAACAAAGTAGTTTCAAAGTGTTTATTCTCTCATTACCAATCATGCAGTGCCACATAGAATGTTGTGTCTGGTGTTATGTCTTGATGTTGTGTATAGTGTCAGAGCCAGGATTTTAATCCGAGGGGGCCCGGAGTAATTGACATTTTATTGTCTACACGTAAATAGATTATACCGTAGAGTTTTTGATTTCTAGTGTAATTGAAATTATTGTAATATAATGCAGAAAAGTATAGAAATCATTTTGTTCTATTACTTTCAGCTATGACAAGACTCGCATACTCATTTGCTTGGTTATGCAGAAATAGAGAAATTAGAATGTGAAACAACTTGGTTTTTTGATAAATCAAACCTAATTTATTAAGATTACAAGCTGCCACTAAAAAATTAGATATCTTACATAGATATAAATATATTTTAAAGTTAAGGGAGGACCGGGGCACCGCTCAATAGGGATGGTCATATCAGCCGACCCTCCCCGATCCAACCCGTCCCCTCCCCGAATAGGTAGGGGATTCAAAGATTTTTTTGGGGGATCGGGTAGGGTATGAGGATTTTGTTAAAAAAATTTCGGAGATCGGGTAGGGGATGGTATAGTCAATCCCCTCTCCAATCGCCTCCCCGATCCTGACCCCTCCCCGCATCCCCATTCACACATATAGGTATAGTATATTATAAGTTCATAAGGTTTTTGTTATCTTTTTTTTTTTTCTGAATAAGTTTATAAGTTACAAATTATAACTTGTAAAAGTTAGGGTTACCCTATCTCCACTCTTCCGGTCTTCCATAGCCGCCCCCATCTCGTCTCTCAACTCTCCAAGGACCAAGGTTTGGTACTACACTTGGGTACTAAACTTTCTTTCCATAAATGTTGGAGGTAAGCTATGCTTTGGGTGTTAAACTTTCTTTTCAACATGCAATTTATTTAAGTATTTAGGATTTATTCTGATTCTTGGAAATTCACGTTTACTGTTGGCTTAGAGCAACTCCAGCCTTGAACCAAACTCAGAACCAATTTTTCACTTAAATTTGAGTAAAAAGCTTGATTTGGGTAGAGGCATTCTAGTCCTCAAACTGATTTTTACTCAAATATGGCTTTAAAAATAATCAACAATAATTTTACTCACCATCAACGCTTATCGTCAGCCACTTCTGAACCAAACCGCCCATCGTCAGCCACCATCATCGTAGACCACCACCACTGCCATAACCATCGCCGTTTGACCTAACCGTAACCCAGTCGGAGCACACCCAGATCTCGATCCGCTGATTCCGAACCCATGGCGAGCCAAGCTCCACACACAGAGAGAGAGAGAGAGAGAGAGAGAGAGAGATGGCGACTTAAATCGCAGATCTGGACCTTCACCGCTATGACGACCTTGACGACCCACCTACTGCTACGACCTTCATCGCTGCTCAACGACCCACATGCTCGACAACCCACCTGCCACTGCCGACTACCAACACTTGTTTCCACCACCTCCATCGTCGCTCACCACCACCTGCTGCCACTGCTGACCACTTAAAACTAGTCATTTGGTATTTGGGTAAGGATTTGGTTCTCCCTTGATTTGGGTAAAAATTTGAGTAAAACTCAATTTGGTATGGGTTTGATGCAAGGACTAGAGGTGGGTTTTGGGGGTTTTTACCCAAATTTTGAATTTGGTTCTGAGTCTAATGCGGGGCTGCAGCTGTTCTTAGGGATTTAGTTTTTCTGATGGATAGAGGTAGATGGTGATGATCATGGGGTGTGGCTGGAGAGGGTGAAGTGGTGGAGAAGATGGCTTGTGTTAGCTAGCTAAAACTTCAACTAAAAAAAAAGAAAAAAAAGAACAAGAATAAGAATAACAGTAGCACTTTTGAGTGACTTGATACGTTTTAATTATCTTTAGTAACCACTTTTGTCATTAGCTTTGGATTTTAATACAACTACTTTGGTATTCACTTAAATAATTTGAGCAAACTTTTGGATCCCCGATTCCCAATGGGGATCCTCGTTCCCCGCAATGGAGAGGGAATGAAGGCTCAAAAAAAAAAAATCCCCGGTAGAGATTGAGGAGGGAATGAGAATTGATATGAGTTTGAGGGATTGAGGATGGAGGTAGTGGCCATCCACCCTCTACCCTCCCCATGACCACTCAGCCTAAGGTACCTCCGCCACTGATTGCGTAGGTAGCATTATTGGATGGGAAACGGGGAAAGGAACGTGGCGAGAGAGCACCGAATAGTTTCCCATAGAGGCAGACATTCTATACAATTTGGGGAAACTTCGATAACTATCGTATCCACCAATCAAATTGTGCTCTAACAAAATTATTCGTCTCCTTCTTTTTCCCTATAAAAGCAACTTTTACCAGCCCAGAATCCAGCCATAAAATACCACTCTCTCTCTCTCTCTCTCTCTCTCTCTCTCTCTCTCCTCTTCTGTTCTCTCTCTCCTCATTGACACCAATGACAACCCACGCAACAGAACTCGAATCCATCACAACCGACGCACCACGCCCGGTCATAACCGACGACGACACCCACCTGCCACGCGTACGGTTCATGTGCAGCTTCGGCGGCAAAATATTACCCCGCCCCCACGACAACCAGCTCCGCTACGTGGGCGGCGACACCCGCATCGTAGCCGTCCACCGCCACTCCGCCACCTACTCCTCCCTCCTCCACAAGCTCTCCAAATTCACAGGTACAGATCGACCGGCCTTTACTATTAGTTGAGAGGTTCAAACGTATTCACAGGTACAGGCCGGCCTTTATTTTTAATGAATAAATTGGTTCTTTTTTGTCTGCACTGCGTCGTTCGTGATCGTGAGTACCCAAAGTAAAAGAAATTTTTTTTATTTTTTTTTGTAATATTTAACATTTACTTAATTTTGTGGTAGATAATATAGTTCAACAAAACAAATTAAATAAAACTAGCCCGATAAAATTTCAACCGAGATAAATATCTTTTTTGTATGCACCGGATCATTGAGTAAAAGGGAGATTAAAATTTCCTCCGTTTCGTGCGTAAATAATATCAGTGTTATGAATCTCATTTCGTACTGGTAGAGAAGACGGTACGCTGATCGGTACAAGATTGATAACTATTGATAATATAGCTCAGCGAAACCAAAAAAAAGAAAGTCGGATAAATTTCAACCAAGATAAATAAGTATAATTTTTATGTAATGTTTTGTATACAAAATTTTTAATGCAATTTTTGTCAACAAAAATTATGGAGTGGCGATGCAGGTACAACCAATATCAGCATAAAGTACCAACTTCCTAACGAGGACCTCGACTCCCTCATCACCGTTACATCGGACGAAGATATCGAAAACATGATCGACGAATATGACCGTTTTGCCCTCATGAATAACGCCGCCTCCACGTCGGCTCGGCTGCGGTTGTTTTTGTTCTTGAACGACCCCGTTTCGCGGGCGAGTAGCATCAGTTCGTTGCTTGACGGGTCGACGAAAAGGGAACACTGGTTTTTGGATGCCCTCAACGGGCAAAGCGGGCCGGGTCTGGAGCGTGGGCGATCTGAGGTGTCTTCGATTGTATCCGAAGTACCTGATTATTTATTCGGGTTGGATCAGCCGGATGAGCAGTTTCGGGAGCCCAAATGGAAGAGCCGGCTAAATTTGGCTGACAATATTTCTAATTCGGATCCGGGTTCACCTGCCCCGGTTGTTTCGTCGCCGTTTGGCTCTACCTCATCGTTGGCGAATCCGGAGTTTCCACCGGTTAAGACCAAACTGGACAACCCGGTTCGTGTGTTTGACCCGAAGGAGGCTCCAATTGAGGTTGAGAGTTTTGCCACTGAAAAGACAGTCGGGCTGCCCACCGGGTATGCAGGAAACCCGCAATGGCGTTACGTTTCGGATCCTCCTTACCAAAGCCCATTACAACATGTTCCCTTTTATTATGCACCGAATACAGGTCCACCCGGAAGTGTTCCGATCCACCCGGTCCAAATTCGAGCGCAGTTTCAAGCATTTCCACCACCGCCGGGTCAGATACCAGTTGGGTATCCACAGATGTTGCCGGGTATGGGTCAAGTCTATGGTGGAGGAGTGAGGCCCGCGGCAGCAATGGATCCATATAATAGTGTGAATCAGCCGGTTTATTATGCGGTTAGAAATGCTTATCCGGGATTGGTTGTATCGGGTGGAGAAGAATTGGCTGGGTCTGAGGCAAAGTTGGATCGGGTCAACCAGACTTGATATTTGAATGCATTATGATGCCATGGTTAGATGGTAAATCTTCTTTGGTTTTATTTGGATATAAGGCTTTTGTGTGGTTGATGTTCGGTGTGTGTATGTTATCTGGTTTGAAATGTCATTTTTCCTTGTAGTGCTTCAATTTCGATCTTGGAAAAGAGAAAAGTTGTGTCAAGCTCGGTGTTAGTCCCTCTGTGTCACTTTGTTTGCTCATTACGAATGTCCTTTTCCGCCGTTGAAAAAAAGAAAAAGAAAAGGGAAGGAGAGTGGGTGGGCGGTGGAAAGTTTGTTGAAACCCTAGAGAGTGAAAGTGCACTTTCTTAAACCTTTGGGCTCTCTCATCCTTCTTGCTCTTGCTTAGCTTATTAAGGGCATTAGCAAATGCATGTGCCTTCAGGCACGAGTTCAAGTACGAGCGAATATAATATAGCCTCAATTACATCAATCAACAAATCTTACTCGACGAATTCATTTAATCTCCATTAGATTCCCTTTTAAGATATGGAAAACCCAAATACTAATAAATTGTATAAAAAATTATCGATCTTTAAACAAATATTACTAGCAAAGTAAAAAATAGAATAAAGATTATCTTGGCAATAAAATATATAACATACATGAAAAAAATGTAACCAAATATTGCATTTACTTTTCTCTTACATTCCATTTGTGTTATTGCCTATAGGGTTGAGATTTTGATTTCAAAATCAAAAAGAGAGAGAGAAGAGCGCCTTTAAATTGGAAATATGTGTAAGGGAAACAAATCTAAATAAAGATTCAGTATATGTTTTATGTCTTACTAAACATGATCTTAGCCATAGGTTTTATTGATAAATTGTTAGATTTGTAAATTTGAAAACCATCCACCTCAACCGTAAGGGTTACGGGGACAATTCTAGAACCATTGGAAGTTTGAAAACTGCTCTGTTCTGTTATACATATAGAGGTTGCCTTCACTTTCCCTTACATACCATTTATGTTATTGCCTATCGGGTCAAGATTTTGATTTCGAAATCAGAGAGAGAGAGAGAGAGATTCTAAATTTAAAATAGGTGTGAGAAATAGAAACAAATCTGAATAAAGATCAAGTATATTTTAAATATCTTAGCCATAGGTTTTATTTATTGATAAACGGTTAGATTTATAAATTTGAAAACCATCCATCTCAACCGTAAGATTTATGAACTATTAGAAGTTTTGAAAACCGCTCTGTTTTATTGTGTAGAGGTTGCCTTTATTTTTTCCTTACATTCCATTTATGTTATTGCCCATCTGGTTGAGATTTTGGTCTCAAAATCAGAGAGAGAGAGAGAGAGAGAGAGAGAGAGAGAGCTTTTAAATTGAAAATAGGTGTGAGAATTGGAAACAAACCGAATAAAGATTCAATATATATTTTTTATATCTTTCCAAACATAATCTTAGCCTTAGGTTTTATTTATTGATTAATAGTTAGATTTATAAATTGAAAATCATCCGTCGTAGCTGTAAGATTTAGGAATAATTAGTCATAAATACACAATATTTTGCCTATTTAAAGGGAAGGACAAGGAACATTTGCAATGAAACCTAAAGACACAATATTTTGCCTATTTAAAGGGAAGGATAAGGAACATTTGCAATCAAACATAAAGACAAGGAACATTTGCAATCAAACACAAAGACACAATAAGTGGCCCTATTAAATATGCCATTATAAATTGCAAAATACGATCAAAAGGGTTATCATGTACGTGTACTATACTTTTTGATCAACCAATACATGCAATTATAAAACTATGATAGTAGTATATAATTACGTAAATGCATATTGTGCATCTGTAACTATTTTAAACGCAAAATATAAAACCTATCGTGCTATCACCATAAAAGTCGTAATCTAAAATTGTAGCCGACGTTCTTTTATTCTGTACAATGGGCAAAATATCTCCTCCCACCTAAAATAGCACGATAGCATACTCTCATGTGCTATCATATAGGTTCTCGAATAAAAGAATGTCATGTAACTCCGTCATTTGAATTGGGTAGTTGATAATTTGATTTTCAAATTATCTTTTTACGTGCATTCAGAATTAGAAATTTGAAAATATATATAACACCGTCCCAATTCAAATTATCTAAAGTTTTTGTACAAAATTAAAACTTTTAAAAATTAGTGAAATGTCACTAACTTTTTGGATCGCCGGAATGTTAGAGGTGGGGGGGTGGTCAGAGGTAGGAGTTTTTTTTTTCTTTTTTGAATTTCCTATACCAAATTACAAGTTTTAAAGATTAGTGAGATGTTACTAATTCTTTGAGTCGCGGGAAGTGGTCGGCGGGAGGGGGGGTGGTGGTCAGCCGAATGTGGGATAGTGATTTTTTTGAATTATATGTTCGAGAATAGAATTTTTAAAAATTAGTGACATCTCATTAATTTTTTTTGGTTGCCAGAAGTGGTTGGCCAAGAGTTGGGGTGGTGGTCCGCCGAATGTGGGGTGGTGATTTTTTTGAGTTTTATATTCGAAATTAGAATTTTTAAAAATTAGTGAGATCTCACTAATTTTTTTGGTTGGCAGAAGTCGTCGGCCAGTGGACCAAGAGGTGGGGTGGTGGTTGGCTGGAGGTTGGGTGGTGATTTTTCTGAATTTTATGTTCGAAATTAGAGTTTTTAAAAATTAGTGACATCTCACTAATTTTTTTGGTCACCGGAAATGGACGACTAGAGGTGGGGTGGTGGTCGGCCGGATGTGGAGTGGTGATTTTTTTGAATTATATGTTGGAAATTAGAATTTTTTTAAATTAGTGACATCTCACTAATTTTTTTTAGTTGCCAGAAGTGGTCGGCCAAAAGGTGGGGTGGTGGCCTACCGGAGGTTGGGTGGTGATTTTTCTGAATTTTATGTTTGAAATTAAAAATTTTAAAAATTAGTGGCATCTTACTAATTTTTTTGGTCACCGGAAGTGGTTGGCCAGAGGTGGGGTGGTGGTCGGCCGGATGTGGGGTGGTGATTTTTTTGAATTATACGTTCTAAATTAGAATTTTTAAAAATTAGTAACATCTCACTAATTTTTTTGGTCACCGGAAGTGGTCGGCCAAGATGTGGGGTGGTGGTCGGCCAGAGGTTGGGTGGTGATTTTTCTAATTTTATGTTCGAAATTAGAATTTTTAAAAATTAGTGACATCTCACTAATTTTTTTGGTCGCCGGAAGTGGTCGGCCGGAGGTGGGATGGTGGTCGGCCGGAGATTGGGTGGTTATTTTTTTAATTTTATGTTCGAAATTAGAACTTTTAAAAATTCGTAACATTTTATTAATTTTTTTTGTCTTTATGTTCGATTGCAAAAGTTCCTTGTCCTTCCATTTAAAAATGTCAAATGTTTTTTGTTTTTATGTTCGATTTCAAAAGTTCCTTGTCCTTCCCTTTAAAAATGTCAAATGTTTTGGATTTTTGGCTAAGTGGCCCTAAGATTTATGGGGACAATTCTAGAACTGTTGGAAGTTTGAAGACCACTTTGTTTTATTATATAGATGTTACATTTACTTTCCCTTACATTCTGTTTATAACGCCCATCGAGTTGAGATTTTGATTTCAATACATTCCACTCATGTTATTACCCATTGAGTTGAAATTTTGATTTCGAAATCAGAAAGCGAGAGAGTGATAGAGCTTTTAAATTGAAAACAGGTGTGATAATTGGAATAAATTTGAATATAGATTCAGTATATTTTTATATCTTCCCAAACATAATATCATCCATATTTATTTATTGATGAATGGTTGGGTTTATAAATTTAAAAACCATCCATCTCAGCCGTAAAGATTATGGGGATTGGTGAAGCAATTTTTGTCACTCCTCGAACAATGACCTGCAAAACGGACCAATTGTTTATAGGATAATTGAGTGGTAATATTGAATGAATTCAGTCACGTACCTCCCTTAGGATTCATTAGTCATTTTTATAGGCATTCGGAGTACTAGAGTCCCAATAGGACTTGGAGTCGTAATTCCTGTTGGATAAAGTTTATCCCTTAGAGTCATAAAGCTTTAGGATTCTTATTAGAGATGGGTTTCATCCCTTTGGATCCGGATAAGTCCTTGAAACCCCTTGGGGTTATCTTTTTTATGACGGGACTTATCAAGATTGTGTTTGAGGAGACTCATTATGCTTTGCTCAACAGCTCGGCTTCCTTAGAGCCCGAGCTGTGTCTTTTGTTCGAGCAGACCTTTTGATCAGAGCTGGGTAGGGGTCAGCTCGGACCCAACAGCTACTCCCCAGTCTCCGAGAACTCGATTGGATAAGGTCGGGTATAGTTTTTTGAACGTTTGGCGGTTACCTTTTTCATCGTGCTTCGTGCGCATTAAATGCGGGTGTCAGGGGTCACATCGTGGGACAGGTGTCTTCATCCCCCACCATTAGTTGTGCTTCTTAATGGATGCCTAAGATTAATTCTCCAAGAATTAAATGAGAGAAAACCTTTGGCTCTCCATTTTCTTTCAAAATTTCTATATCATTTTCTTCCTTCTATCCAGGTGATTTTGGAAGCAAAAACCTTAACACCTCTTCTTGGTTTAGAGCTCTTTGTGCTAGGTACGCCCCCTCGTTCTCATCTCTATTTTTATGTACTTTGACCATTCTAGAGAGCCCGTTGATCCTGCAAACCCGATTAACCCAGAATGGCCTACTCCTACCTTAAGGCCCCCTTCTACAACCGAGCGGGCCTGTTCATATGTGAGGGACGAGGTCTGCTTGCGCTTAGGGTGTTTTGAGGGAGGTTCTCCGTCTGCCTTTTCCACGTATAGTCAGAGAAATCTTAGAATTCTTGGGTTTAGCCCCTGCTCAGATTGCTCTGAACTCGTGGCGACATCTAATTGGCTGCATTGTGGTAAGGCAAGCCATGTCGGGTGGGACTGCTTCTTTGTCAGTTGAGGCTTTTATCCATCTGTATATGCTGAAGAAACTCCCCGACTTAGATGGGTGGTGGTATTTCTCTGAAAGAGATGCCAGGACACCCATTCTGACCGGAGTCCCATCTTCGAACGAAGAATGGAAGGACAAATTCTTCGTTGTAAGTGGGTCAGGATGGGAGTTCCCAGAATGGGATGAGCCCAAATCTCCCAGGATACATAGGTCATGGGGAGCCCCCACTCTCCAATGTAAGATTCTTTTTAATCAAATCTGTGATTATTATCTTGTTGCTTCCTTTCTGCAGGTCAAGGAAAATTTGCAATTAGCATGGAGAAGGCAGAGGAGGTTACTAAGGCCAGGGCTCACGAGCTCCACTCAATCCAACTTCTCATCACGGCCGAGAACCTCGCCGTCCACCTTCTAGGGCCAGAAGTTGGAAGTAAAGCCCTAGCTTTAGAAAGAGGTATTTAATTTATTGTTTTTCTTTAGCATTTTCCTCTTACTGATTTCTCCTCCCCTTTATGAACAGATGAGTCTGCTGTGGATATCGCTTCGAGAAGCATAAACAAAGCTACCTTAGCCGAGCTCAAAGCTGCCCAGCAAGGCACTGGCTCAGGTGACACCTCCAGACGGAGAAGGGCTTAGGTCGAGATCGATGTAGACTCCTTTCTAGATGCTAACCTCAGCATTGCTGTTGCTCACGCTATTGCTGTAGATAAAGAGAAAGAGAAAAGAGAGAAAAGGGAAGAGAGAGAGAGAGAGAGAGAGAGAGAGAGAGAAAAGAAGGAAGAAGAGCAGAGGAGAAAAGAGAAGGAGGATAGGGTTGCGAACAAACAAAAAACAACCGAGTTCATTCCTCCTTTTTCTACTCCCCTTTCGCAGCATGATGAGGATACCTAGACTTTGCAGGGTCGGGACCCTGGAGCTAGACTTCACTCAACCTGTGGCCTAGACTTTGCAGGTTCGGGACCTTGGAGCTATACCTCAGACCGATCCTGCTGGAGGTCAGACCGCAGCTCCTTGAATCCGAGCTCTTCCAAGGTTGTCAATCCAGGAATTAACCCAGTACAAACTTGAATGTGTTCATGTGTTTTGTTTGTCGAACTGTTGATTTGGTTTTTAGTGTTCTGTTGAAACTTTGATGTAAATTTGCCAGCTACAATATTTGGTATTTTTTGAAATGTGTTTGCTTTAAGTTTCAATTTTACTGAAACTTGTATTCCATAGAATTTCGTAGAATTTTTGTGCTCAATGAATGAGCTCCTATGTCGAGCCGGACTGTTGTTTCATTTCTTTCAGCATAATGTTTTTCTTTAAATATAAGTTTACTTCTGTATGAGCTCTTTTTCTTTAGGAGTTTCAAGAGCCTTTGGGAGCTGAGCTTTCTCTCTTTGTCGAGCTCTCTTTGTTCAGGAACCTCAGGATCTTCCTACTCCATACTCCCCTAAGTGTAATGTTATTCATGAACAACGTTGCACTTATGATGGATAATGTAAGGTTTTTACGCCTTTGTGCATGCGATGAGCAGCCTTACCGAGCTATTTTGTAGGATTTTTATACCCTTCTTGCTGATTTGGCAATGTTTGTTATATATACAAAAGCTGTATGAGCTGTACAGGATTTCTTTTTGGCTAAATTAACCATGTCATTGGCATATACAAGAGTTGTGTATGCTTATTTAACTTGTGCATTAGCACATTTTTTATGCCTTAGCATGTAACCTTTTGCCTTAGCAAAAATGTTCCAAAAGGTGCATTCTTTTGAGGGGCCGAGCTTACGTATAAGGCAAGTTTAGTTTTAGTCCCGAGCTCATTTTGGACTCCATATCCGTAGATCTGGGCCGAGTTGAGCTTCTGGCCACTATCTCGGACTTATAGCCTTTAGCTTTTCAGACCTTTTCATTTTAAAGGCTGAACTAGTTGGGATGGTCAATCCACTTCCTGGAATTACTTTTGCTGACCTAATCTTTGTGACCAGTGCTCAGTTTTCATGTTTTCGCATAAGCTGAGCTCAAATGATGCGCAAAAATAGAAATGAATGACGTAATTCTTATTGAATACTTATCAAAATAAAGGGTTTAAAACACCTTGTAGCTGCTATACGTTATTAAGAAGTAAAAACCCAAATAAAAGATAGCTTATCAAACTCAAATGAATCAAACATAATACTTCTTGAGGTGTTCTGCGTTCCAAGAATTTGGCACCTCTTTCCCCTTCATCATAACAAGCCTGGAAGGTCCATCCTTTGAGTGCCTTAGTATTTTGTAAGGCCCTTCCCAATTCGGCCCTAGCTTTTCGACCTTTTTCCTTATGGGATCAACTCAGCGAAGAACTAAGTCGTTAAGCTAGAAACTCTTTGGCTTGACTTGAGCATCATAATACTTGGCGATCCTATGTTGGTATACCGCTCGGCTTCTCGCCTTTCTTCGACCAGATCTAACTCGGTTCTGAGATCTTCATTCTCCTGCTGATCAAATGAGGTCGTGCGATAGTTGAGTTGTTCTACTTCAATAGGGACCACAACCTCTGCTCCAAAGGCTAAGGAATAGGGTGTTTCTCATGTTGCTCTCCTTGGCGTTGTTCGGTATGCCCATAGGACTTAATGCAGTTCTTCTGGCCAGGCTCCCTATCCTGCCTTTAACCTCTTTTTGATCCCCTTATTTATCTCCCTGTTTGTTACCTCAGCTTGCCCATTTTCCCTTGGGTGAGCTTTATAGGTATAATGAACGTGTATTACTTTAAAAGTACAGTAATATCTGAACTCTCCGCTGTCGAAATGTATCCCAAGGTCAGCTACGAACACCCTGGGCAAACCAAATCTGCAAATAATGTTCTTCTTGATGAAGTTAGTGATAGCTTCTGTGGTGATTTTGGCTAACGATTTTGCTTCCACCCATTTTGTGAAATAGTCCACAGCCACAACGGCGTGTTGAATTTGATTCTTTCCCTTAGGAAGTGAGCCTATCAGATCCAACCCCCATTGCGCAAAAGGCCATGGAACCCTCATTGGGTTTAGGAAAGTGGGCTTCTTGTGCAATATATTGACAAATTTCTGGCACTTATCACACTTCTTCACCATTTCTATGCAATCATGCTACATCGTAGGCCAGTAATAGCCTAACCTGATCAGCTTGTAAGCCAGAGTTCTCCCTCCGTGATGACCTCCGCAAATTCCCTCATGGACCTCAGCCATATCGTGCTCGGCCTCAGTTGAAACCAAACATCTCAAATACGGAAGGGTGAAGTTTCTTCTGTAGAGCACATCTCCCATTAGAGCATATCTGGCGGCCTTGATTCTCAGCTTTCTAGATTGGCCTTTATCGTCTGGGACCTCACCATCACGGACATACTTGACTATGGGGTCAGCCCTAGTCCCATCATACTCCACAATTTGCACTTCATCAATCGGCTTTGCAATGCTCGGGGCATCCAGGTACTGCATCATCACACCACCTGGTATCAAGTCTTCTTTGGCCGTAGCCAACCTCGCGAAATGATCTGCTTCCACATTCTCTTCCCTTGGGACATGTGAGATGTTGAACGCTTGGAAACCCTTGACTAGCTCCCTTACAAATTTCAAATACTTCTCCATGCTTTCTTCTTTGGCCTCATAATCCCTGTTAACCTAACCAACAACAAGTTGTGAGTCACTTATGACCGCTAAGGATTTGGCCCTCACGGCTTTGGCGAGCTGCAATCTTGTTATCAGGGCTTCATACTCTGCATGGTTGTTGGTCGCTTGGAATCTGAATCTGAGGGCATACTTAAACTTTTTCCCTTCTGGGCTCTGCAATACCAGCCCTGCTCCGCTTGCTATCTTAGTCTTTGACCCGTCGACGAGCAAGAGCCATGGTTTGTGTTCTTCTTTGTCGAGAAGTCCTGGCTCCGGGTAAGTGTACTCCGCCACAAAATCCACCAAAAATTGCCCCTTAAAAGCAGTTCTTGGCTGGTAGGTGATATCAAATTCCCCCAGCTCCACTGACCACTGAATCAACCGACCCGAGGTCTCTGGATTATGCAGAGCTCTCCTCAATAGTTGGTGTAGACACCCCAATTTTAATGACTTGTGCATCCCCAATAATGAAAAGAACGCGCAAAATATACCTCGAAACAGTTGCTTAAGTCGGATGGATCGAACGAGCCAACCCCAAACCTACCTGAACTGTACGACCTCATCTCCTGAACCGTACGGCTTGATTTTCCATGAACACCTCTACGGCATTTATTTACTGTTCATGAATTTTAAGTCCTCCACGGCAATAATTTTTCTCAAATTTTCTAAGTCCTCTACGGCATTTATTTTTCTCAAAGTCCTCTACGGCATTTATTTATTGTTCACAAATTTTAAGTCCTCTACGGCAATTATTTTTCGCAGTCCTCTACGGCAACTATTCTTCGCAAATTTTCTAAGTCCTCCATGGCATTTATTTTTCCGAATCATTGAATTATTTTTAACGGCTTTCAGGGCCTCCGAGATATTTCTTGCATTTTGCAAACATCATTCGTTTTTCCCTCATTGAAAACTGAGGTATCAACTTTTTCATGACGGCCCCAACGAACTACGATTGGTCTGAGAAAGGTGAGCTTGTTCCCACACGCACAACAACTGGTTGGCGTGTGTGCATTGATTATAGAAAGCTCAATTCCATGACTAGGAAGGATCATTTTCCACTCCCATTTATTGATCAAATCCTAGAGAGGTTGGCAGGCCAAAGCTATTATTGTTTTCTGGATGGCTATTCCGGATACAACCAAGTGGCTGTCGACCCAGCAGATCAGGAAAAGACTACCTTCACCTGTCCTTACGGTACTTATGCTTATCGGCGCATGCCTTTTGGCCTATGCAATGCACCAGCGACTTTTCAAAGGTGCATGATGGCTATCTTCTCTGACATGGTGGAGAAATTTCTAGAAGTTTTCATGGATGATTTTTCAGTCTTTGGGAGCTCTTTTGACTCATGTCTCCAAAATCTGACAAAGGTGCTCCAACGTTGCAAGGAGACAAATTTGGTTTTAAGTTGGGAAAAGAGCCACTTCATGGTCCAAAAAGGGATCGTTTTGGGACACATAGTGTCCAGAAGGGGGATTGAAGTCGACAAGGCAAAAGTTGACTTAATTTCTAGACTTCCTCCTCCCTCGACAGTCAAGCAAGTCCGATCTTTCTTAGGACATGCGGGGTTTTATAGGCGTTTTATCAAGGATTTCTCTACAATCGCCAAGCCTTTGTGTGATCTCCTCGCCAAAGATACCCCTTTTGTATTCGATGAGGCTTGTTTAAGAGCTTTTGAGAAGCTCCGTGAGGCATTATCCACTGCACCTATCATGCAGTCTCCTGACTGGTCTTTGCCCTTTGAAATCATGTGCGATGCATCCGATTATGCAATCGGTACTGTTTTGGGCTAGCGGGTTGACAAAGTCCCTCATGCTATCTATTATGCGAGTAAGACCCTCTCTAATGCGCAATTAAACTACACTACTACAGAGAAGGAATTACTCGTTGTGGTCTTTTCCCTAGACAAGTTTCGGTCCTATCTCCTAAGGTCGAAGGTCATAGTATTCACTGATCATGCTGCTTTGCGGCATTTGCTTTCTAAGAAGGAGACCAAACCTAGGCTGATTAGGTGGATTTTGCTACTCCAAGAGTTTGATGTAGAAATTCGGGACAAGAAAGGTTCTGAGAATTCAGTGGCAGACCACTTGTCGAGGATCCTAGTGGATAGCTCTTGTGACTCCTTGCCCCTTAAGGACTCATTCCCTGATGAGCAACTATTCACGGTGTCACAAGTGCGGCCCCCATGGTATGCGCACATTGTTAACTACCTAGCCACAGGCGCCCTTCCCTCTCATTGGTCCAAGCAAGACAAGGACCGATTTTTTGCGCAGGTTAGGCACTATTTTTGGGAGGATCCGGAACTCTTTAAGTTGTGTTTGGACCAAGTGATTAGAAGATGCGTGCCCGAGACCGAGCACCATAGCATTCTCACTTTTTGTCATTCACTTGAGTGCGGTGGTCATTTTAGTGGAAAGAAAACAGCGGCGAAGGACTTACAAAGTGGTTTCTACTGGCCCACTCTATTTAAGGATGCCCATGAGTTCTGCAAGGCATGCCTTAGGTGCCAGAAAACCGGTAATATGTCATGCCGCGATATGATGCCACTATCTCCTATCCTTGTTGTTGAGTTGTTTGCTGTTTGGGGTATAGATTTTATGGGTCTGTTCCCGTGTTCTCATGGGAACGAGTATATACTTGTGGCAGTGGACTATGTGTCCAAGTGGGTGGAAGCGGTAGCCACCAAGACAAATGACCACAAAGTGGTGGTCAAGTTCCTTCAGAGTAACATCTTTGCCCGTTTTGGCTATCTGCGAGCGATAATCAGTGATGAGGGCACCCATTTCCTCAACAGACACTTCGCGGCCCTAGTTCGTAAGTATTCTATCACTCATAAGGTGGCAACACCTTATCATGCTCAGACTAGTGGGCAAGTTGAAGTGTCGAATAGGGAGATTAAGCGTATACTTGAGAAGACGGTAAGGCCCGATCGCAAAGATTGGTCTTTAAGGTTAGATGATGCCTTGTGGGCCTACCGAACTGCTTTTAAGACTCCTATTGGCATGTCTCCTTACCGGTTGGTTTTTGGTAAGGCGTGTCATTTTCCCGTCGAGTTGGAGCATAGAGCTATGTGGGCCATTAAGAAGTTTAACTTTTATATGGCTGCTGCTGGGTTAAATCGCAAACTCCAACTCGCTGAATTGGAAGAGTTGCGTAATGAGGCATATGAGAGTGCACGTATCTATAAGGATAGGACTAAAGCATTTCATGATAAACATATTGTTAGAAAGTCCTTTGAAATTGGTCAAAAAGTGTGGCTCTTTAATTCTAGACTAAAACTCTTTCCAGGTAAGTTGAGGTCACGATGGGATGGTCCGTATCTTATTACTCGTGTTTTTCCCCACGGGGCAGTAGAGATTAAAGATCCACGTATCGGCAATGTTTTCAAGGTCAATGGCCAAAGGCTTAAACCTTACGTGGAAGGAATTGGTGATGGGGTGGTAGATGGTGCCACAGTGGAGTCCATTAATTTGATGGACCCAATTTACTTGGACTAGTGCTTTACTGCAATCTAGGAGACTATAACTCCTTGGAGTTTGTGATAACTCTAGTGTTCGCCGTGCTCGAATGTCTTCTAATGGTCTGGTATAGCCACCTGGTCAGAGTTACGTATGTAGTACCTAATAGTCCTTCCAACGAATAGGGAACCACAGTCTTTGGCTAGGGAGAAAAGTAGTACCCGTGTCTTTCGCGTGAAGAAAGTGGGTGTTAGGTTAACTAGCTTTTGAGTCTTCTTCTTGTTGGTATTTTAGATTTATCATTTTTATGTCTTTCTTAGTTTGTTCGTTATTTTTCTTTTATATATTTTGTTTTTGTGGAGGCTAACAATTGCAGGTACTACGCTTCAAGTTGGGGGGTCTCCCTCTCGCCATCTTTGTTATCCTGCTATTTGTTTTCCTCTACCAAGGTGATACCTTTCCTCTCTTTTACTTTCTCGTCCTATCTTTTAGTTCATGCTCTCAATGAGGACATTGAATGGTTTAAGTTGGGGGGAGGGATCCCTTTATTTTTATGCTTTTTAGAGTCGGAAAAACTCAAAAAAAAAAAAAAAAAAAAACATGAACCAAGGAATTTGGATGCTTGAGTGCACTTACTCTTGATTGATGGCTGCTGATTAGTATTGTGATGATTGTTATGTGAGTTGACGCCTTGATACGAGTTCATGAATCGATTTAAGCTTGTGAATGAGATGTTGATAGAAAGCACTTGGTTAGCCCGTATCATCTATAGTTGGACAGCGTTTGATCACTTGAGCTCATGTTTTTTCACGCGCACTGTCCCACTTTGATCATTCACTGGCCTTGAATTTGGTTTACATGCTATTGATATTTCGGTATTAGTTGATTGTGCCCATGGGCTAATTGGAACCCCTTCCCTACACTGTGTGCTAAATTGATATTGCTTATCCGGGCGTTCATTGAGTAACCGGGCAATCGGGGTCTGCTCCCACCGTGTTGTTCGCGTCAAAAGATGGATAGACCTTGTGAAAGCATTGGTTGAATGTGGTTAGTTTGGGTCTCTCCCTAAAGCCTTTTTGACTCGAGCAATTAAGTCCGAGGGGTCTCTTTAAACCTGGTACCCTAAGGCCATCTGGCTTGGGGATGACTGACCTAAAACTCGTTACATGGGTCAACTAGAAAGCCCGACAGACCCAGGCATTGCACGACCGCAAGAAAAAAAAAAAAAAAAGAGAAGAAAAGTGATAAGAAAAAAAGTAAAAAAAAAAAGAAGTGAAAAAAAGAGATTAATTGTTAGGGGAAGGGGTGAGTTTTTAGAGACACACCGGGCTATCGATAGTGTGTGAACTGTTTTCGATGTTGGTGAATTTCTATGTGTGGTTCTTACTTACATGCATGCTATGTGATAATTCTCTATCCGATGGTAGGTGAGAAGGCTAATTTTTGTGCTAGGTTGGATACGAGAATTCACTTGTTTAAATCTTTGCATGAACAAAGCATCTTGTCCTTGACTTGCATGGCAGTCACTGTGGTACTTTAAGAGGTTGTCGGTTGGGTTTGAGTTGCATTTGAGTGTCCAATTCTTTGTGTGTTTTGTGGGTGATCACTGCTGAAAACCCTCACGAGACTTCACTCATCCTACCGAGGCCGCCCGGGGGTTTAAAAGATTTATCATTCTTAGTTTGTTTCTACTAGTTGCATTTATTTTGTTTTGCTTGGGACTAGCAAAGTGTAAGTTGGGGGGTGTGATAGGCGCGTAAATGTTCACATTGGCGCCCCTAATTTATCTTAATTAAGTCCATTTATTTTGTTACTTAGAGTATAACGCATTGTTTGTGTGTTTTTGTAGATATTCGGAGGCCTTGATAAAATAAAGAAAAGCAAAGTTCAATTTAACTCGGCATCGAAGCTAAGCCCGTGGGCAAATAAAATCAAGTGATAAAGCAAGCATGGGCCTTGCAAATTATTCTCTAATAGTCGACACTTGGCTATAGAAATTGGATGCATCACAATTTACATACAAGCATTGGTGGGCCCATTACTTCATGATTTTAGCTTGTTCACACGTGGACCAGAGGAAGGAATTAATGGGCTTGCAATAGTAGTCGGCTAGGGCACTACGGAATAGCTTGGGAATAAGTGACGTGTGTGGCATATTGTGATTATAAAAGGTGAACAAGGCAGTAGCCTCGGGGAGATCATACATCACGCATAAGGCGCAGTGCATCACAGAACCGAGAGCTCTGCTTTCAACTACCGGTCCTTTTCCGATCACGGCTGAACAGCAGCAAATTACAGCAATTATTTCCACGACGATGTCCGGCTAAATTCTTCCTCTAGGGCGTAGATGAAGCTCGAACTCCTAGTAACAGTGTTTATGTTTTGATTTAGCATTTTATTATTCGAATCATGGTTGTGTGACTTGAGGATTTATTTATGACATTAATTTTTCCCATCAAATCTTGTGTATGATTTTCTAGATATTATACACGTTCATGCAACGGTTCTTTCATTGTGTGTGATAACCGAGTAAGATGGGTTATACTCCGTAAGACGCGCCGTGCTATTAGACGATCCGTGCCGTTGAGACGGGTCGTACTAATAAGACGGTTCGTGCTAGGCAGCGATATCCCATGCTATGTGGTGATTCATAAAATTCTTTGGCGATACCGCAAGGGCCCGCGAACCCTAACGATATCCGGACTGATTCGAGTAATTAACCTTTATCATTGCATAAGAATTGTTACAAAGTGTCGAGTGGATTCGAAACCCTAGGCTTTTCTCATCGAATCTCTTCAATTTTTAATTGCTTAATTTTAATTTGGCTTTCATAATTTTAGGAAACCCAATCAAAATCTCTTTTCTCGAATTAATCTAGAAATCAATTGAAGTATTGCAACTTAGCCTTCTAATTCCTGTGGAGCGATACTCGGAATATTTACCACTATTCGTTAGAGTAGTAGTAATTGTTTCGTTTTATAAATTATTTTTGATACGGAAACGACACGGTCATATACGGGGTGCTGGACTCCGTTTTCATCCATGATTAAAACCAAGCTGACTACATGAGGTGACACTGTAGCGTAAAGAAATAGATCTTCTCCCTTTTCAGTCCTGCTGAGCAGAGGTGGTGATTGTAAATACTCCTTGAGCTCTCAAAAATCTTTTTCCCCTTCTAGTGTCCATTCAAAGGCCTTCTTAAAAATTTTAAAGAACGACTAACACTTATCAGTTGATCTCGACACAAAACGGCTGAGAGTGGCCACACACCCTGTGAGTTTTTGAACTTCTTTTATAGATTTTGGTGAACGCATCTCCAGTATGGCCCTAATTTTCTCCAGGTTGGCTTCTATTCCCCTTTGGGAGACCATGAAGCCTAGAAATTTCCCTGAGGCCACCCCGAATGCACACTTTGTGGGGTGTAGCTTCATCCTGTATTTTCTAAGCACCTTAAACGTTTCCCATAGGTCATCCTTGTGCCTATTCTGAGATGTGCTTTTTACCAACATGTCGTCCACATATACCTCCACGTTCCTGCCGACCTGAGCTTTAAACATCTGGTTGACCAGCCTCTGGCAGGTCGCTCTTGAGTTTTTAAGCCCAAATGGCATGACTTTGTAACAGTAAAGTCCTCGGTCAATGATGAATACGATCTTTTCTTCGTCATCTTCATACATTTGAATTTGATTACACCTTGAAAAGGCGCCCAAAAAGCTTAAGAGCTCATGGCCAGCTGTGGAATCCACCAACTGATCTATTCTGGGGAGAGGAAAGCTATCCTTTGGACACGCTTTGTTAAGATCTGTAAAAGCGACACACATTCTCCACTTGCCATTGGCTTTCTTTACCATTACCACGTTGACCAACCAGTCCGGGTAGTAGACTTCTCGAATTGACTTTGCCTTAATCAACTTCTCAACTTCCTCTGCTGCTGCTTTTTTCCTTTCTGGCACAAAAGTTCTCTTCTTTTGTTTCACAGGTCGGTAATCTGGATCTACCGCAAGCCTGGGGGGTATGATCATTGGATCAATGCTTGGAATGTCTTCATGTGACCATGCAAAGACATCCTTGTTTTCTCGCAAAAAACTCCAACAATTCTGACCTTGTTTGGGCGTCTTGGTTAGGGTCGAACTCTTCTTTGGTGTCAAGGTAATAGGAATAGTCATCGACTTCCCGGAATATCCATCTGATGTTGAAGTGTGGCGTACATCTCTGGCGTCACTGCTAGTAGATCTTCTGTTCTTCGTTGAGAAGCCATTGACCGAGTAGTTACCATACACAAAAAAAGTTCACCATTTGGAAAAGACGATTCCCACAGACGGCGCCAATTGATGAAGCAATTTCTATCACTCCTCGAACAATGACCTGCAAAACAGACCAAAACATAGGACACCGGTGTGGTGCCGGCCGAATAGCCTCCGATGCCTAAGTCAGTCGATTGTTGATAGGATAATTAAGTGGTAATATTGAATGGATTCAGTCACATACCTCCCTTAAGATTCATCAGTCATTTTTATAGGCATTCGGAGTAGTGGAGTCCCAGTAGGACTTGGAGTCATAATTCCTGTTGGATAAAGTTTATCCCTTAGAGTCATAACGCTTTAGGATTCTTATTAGAGATGGGTTTCTTCCTTTTGGATCAGGATAAGTCCTTTAAACCCCTTGGGGTTATCTTTTTTATGACGGGTCTTATCAAGATTGTGTTTGAGGAGACTCGTTACGCTCCACTCAACAGCTCGGCTTCCTTAGAGCCCGAGCTGTGTCTTTTGTTCGAGCAGACCTCTTGACCTGAACTGGATAGGGGTCAACTCGGATCCAACAGGGACAATTCTAGAACCGTGGGATTTATGTATAAGTTTAAAAACTGCTCTGTTTTATTATTTAGAGGTTGCCTTTGCTTTTCCCTTACATTCCATTTTATGTTCTTGCCCATTGGATTGAGATTTTGATTTTGAAATATGAGAGAGAGAGAGAGAGAGTGAGAGAGAGAGAGAGAGCTTTTAAATTTGAAACATGTGTGCGACTCGGAATCAAATCTGAATAAATATTTAGTATATTTTTTATTCTTCCCAAAGATAATCTCCAGCCATAGGATTTATTTGCTGATGAACAGCTAGATTTGTAAAATTGAAAACCCCATCTCAGCCATAAAATTTATGGTGCCATTTTAAGAACCGTTAGATTTATGTATAAAAGTTTGAAAACTGTTATGTTTTATTAGATACATTTTTTCTTTTGCAAGGTTTTTAAATCTTAAACTTTAAAAGTGCATACTCGAAGGATGCAGGTGGAGTTTCAACTCAAATGGTTGCGGTGTTGTACTCCCATGTATTAGGCACGGTTCGACTTCTGCCGTCCTCTTCCCAGTCTCTCACTATGTTTTTGAAGATAAACGAAGAGTATTTTTATTTGAGGGAGCAGTCATTCAAACATGACATTGCAAAATACTTCTTTGGAATAAAAAAAAGAACATATCAATAGGTAAAGATAGTACAATATCTAACCTATACATTAAAAGAGCCAAGAGGGGGCAGTTTTTAGGGCAGTTTCGTCTGCCATTTACACGCCTCAACCCAAGAACGGGGCAGCGGGCAGCTCTCTTCCCAGTTCCCACTTTCTTCGTTTTTTTTTTTTTTTTTTTTTTGGGCTGAGTCTTCGTTTCTTCATTTTTCCAAACCTCTCCTTTGTCAGCAAAAGGGATTTTCCGTGCATCCTCTGCACTCAAAGTACCGACCAAAGCCCCTTATTTTCCGTTCAGCCACACACCCACACAACATGATCGATTAGGGTAAAGAGGAAAGAGGAAGGAGAGATGCAAGCGCTTGTTTTGGTTGTACGATCTCTGCCATATCGCCGTAGCAACAGTTCTTGAAGGACAGTCCGGCGCCGTTGGAACAGTACCTGAAGGATAGTCGGACAACTGTATCGCGTTTAGACACTGTAGAAACGGCGCTTCACTGTTGAAGCGAGTATAAAAGGCAGTCAGATGCTGAAATTTGGGCTTCGCAAGGGTTCCGCTTCCTCGATCCCTCATGAGGTATCTCTCTCTCTCTCTCTCTGTGGATTGCTATCTCGGGGTGATGCCCTTGACCAATTCAGATACTTTTTTTTTCGAACCCTAGAAGATACTCGCAGTCGCAGAAAACCGTAGAATCGACCAGAACTCAACACTTCCAGCTACATTTGGCGTCCGGCAAAGAAAAGAACAGGTACCTCTCTTTACTCTCTGTCTCCGTTCATTTATTTGGTTACTCTCTCTCTCTCTCTACACTTTTTTGATTTCGTTTAATTAAACCAATCAAGTCCACTGATGAGAATAGGTTGCTGGTAAATGTTTGACACTTAAGTCCAAGGATTTTTAGGCCATAACATGTGGGTAGGTTTGCTTCATGTTTGGTTGGTTTATCTAGGCAATCTAAAGATTTGCCCTGTTTGTTGAGTTTGTTTATTCTATAAAATGGTTTAAGTTAACCAAAAAAAAAAAAAAAAACAGTCAAAACCTTGAAAGCTAAACTATCGGTGATAGCAAATGTGGCGTTGTATTTTAGATGTCAGGGGTGCGTCTTATCAGGAATCAAAATGAACTTGGAACGAAATTTTTTTGTTAATCGGTTGATGCACACAGAACTAAAATGTTTTGTTGTTGTTGGTTACGGTTAAAAATCTTAGCCATGGAACTAATTAAACTAAGCAGGCTTTCTCGTTCAAAACCAATTAAACTACTCGGTTTGGTGCTGAACTCATCTAAATATTATTTGGCAAACAAAAAGAGTCAAAATCAGAGAAAAACAAGAACCGATATAAAGACCAACCAGTTACCTTATATAGTTTTCTTTTGGTGAAGGCAATATTGAAAATCGGGTGAGTTCTTCCTTAGATGGTTTTGGTGGTGTGTCCAGGACAGCTATGGTTTCCTAACCACTATGTAAACATTGAATAAAATTTGTGAGAAGTATTCAAATCATCTCAGGAGTAATCATTAGGGACATCGGTGTTTGTGGTATTTTGTGTTTCTCCTCTGCAATGTATTTAGGTTCATGCTTGTTTTTTCCAAGATACTGCAGTTGTTGGTGAAGCTTTGTCAATTGAAATAGGGCCTATTCCATACTCTTATTTAAAAAGTCAAAGTACAATTATACTCATTTCCAGCATGTTGTGCAGGTGTTGTAGTGATTGTGGTCTTGTTATTATGGCGTTCAACGTTGAAGATCAATCAGAGGATTCTTTAAAATGCTTTCCGGCTTTGCCTCGTTTGCAGTATGCAGCCTCTGGTTTGTCTCGTTTGCAGTATGCAGCCTCTGGTTTGTTCTCTACTGCAACAGCCTATTAATCTTTTGCTTGATTTCAGTAACTATGTCTGTTGGGCTTATGAATGACACCGATACTAATTAGGAATAAGTACTTTTTGTCAAAATATGCCCAGCAATGTTAGGGACACATCCTATTTTACATTATCCTTACATTCCTCTCGCAAGTGAAGGTGAGACCCATAACACTGTTAAAAGGCGCCACCTCCCACAAATTGGGAAAGAATTACACAATGCTCTTTGCTTCCGTTCGACGCCATGTGTTTGAGTTATTTATTTTCGATGAAGAAGGCTCGTGGGCAAAGCATGAATTGATCAACAATGGACTTGATAGTCAGGTTCATGGCTCAGTTGCAGCAAATATGAACGTGGACGAAAGTAAGTTTTCGTGCCGAGAAAACATAACATGCAGGCCATAATAGAATTTTTTACCATTTTACAGACAATAACTCTGGGAATTTGATGTTTGCTGGCAGGTCCATTTGTTACATCTTATTTACCAACGTCGTTCCAAGCTTTCAGTTCTGAGCATCAGTTCTGTAGGATTCTGCGGAGGGCAGATTTGAAAGAAATGGTAATCTTAGCTGCTCTTGTTTACTGTGATTTTTCATAATATAAAATAGTAATATGAACACGTATTCGTGTCTTGGCCGTGCCCTTACTTAGAGGTTGTGTTTGCGCTCTTTAGGAGTTACCTAACATGTTCAAAGCAATCGCGAATGTCAGTGATCTTCAGCAAGTGACCCTCATAACAAAGGCAAGGACATGGAAGGTTAGGTGCGTTCATGGATTCTTAAAGGGCAAGGGCTGGAGTACTTTTGTTGCGGCACATAGGTTAATGTCTGGCAATGTCTTAGTTTTCAGTTTTGAAATGAGCTTTGGGTGGCACGTGTTGATCTTTAGTAAGAATGGTTGTGAGCCCATGTATTCATGGTATTGACAAAGATAGGCTCTTAGTAATACCTATTATAGTAGCAAACCTTTCCATCAATACTATCAATGGAATTTTCGGGGTAATTTGCGTCCATCCTATTATCTATATTTTAATTACAATTATAGTTTGGATTGAGTTTTTAATTTTTGGTGGATTTGAGATGGGCAATCTATATGCTCTATGTTAAATATGCATAGATGGATGGAAAAAATCAAAGTGTCTTTTCCTTTCAGCTTGTTGGCTTTTGTTTTTGTGTGGGGTATTAATTAATCTAGGCGTTTGAGACAAAGTCAAGACATATGCAATTGGTAACATATGAAGAGATAAAAAAAAATTAAGCAAGCTTACATATCCAAAGCTGCTTAGTCTGGAATTGGTTGGCCGTCTACATCAAGTTAGGAGTTGAAGCACCCATTCCCTCTGCCTCAGATGTGTTCTCTATAACCAAGTGTTCAGACCAAATTGGTATATCGGTCAAGCCCTTGGTCTTCCGTGGTTCTGAACCAGCTCCGCCTAGGATTACAACAAATGTCAAGCATAGTTTGCAGGTCTTAAAGCTATGGAAGGTGAGTTCTCAAGTCTCAATTGAGATATGTAACGATTGTACTGAAATCTTGTCTTATGTAACAAATGGCACACCTAAACCTGCTACTAGGTACCGCCGAAAGAAGGTGGAGAAGGAAGACCTTCCAGAAGATGACTCAGAGCTCTATCTTGACCCTACTTTGGCACTTTACAAGTAAGGCATGTTGTAGGTTTTGTTATGTTTTAAATTATATAAACTTGTGCCATTTAGAATCACATATGTTGTATTCTAAATTGGTACAGCACAGACGAAGGTATCGAGACTGGTCTTCCTGTCATGCTTGTTGATGGGTATAACGTATGCGGCTATTGGGCAAAGCTGAAGAAACATTTTATGAAAGGAAAACTTGAAATTGCTCGCGATAAGCTCATTCATGAACAGGTGACATTCAGTGCCTTTACAGGTTTGTGCTTTACTTCGTTACACACTTTCATGATGAACAACAAAATAATGGATATAGAATTTTTTTAATGGATTTCTGGAAAACAATAAACCAGTTGCCCTTGTGCTTGGGATGTGCGGAATCTTCAGCAAGCTTGAGTCGTCACAATTCCATTAGTCCATATCCGCTGAATTTATTTCCATCTATTATCAACTTTTGCAATGTTATGTTGAGCGGATATAATTCATAACCACAAGAGTATAAGGTAGTTCATCTAAAGGTAGGCTATTGAGGGGACTGTAAAAATTATGTACATTTAATCTTAGTGGTGACTCTGACAGATTTATGATGCAGTACTGCTTAAATGGTCTGTATTGTGGAATACACATGTATGCCAAACCTATCAAGTCGTCTTCACTGTCATGAATCAATTTTTAGGTATCTCCTTTTTTTTTTTTTTTTATCTTCATTCAACAAGAAGCCAATGCCACAATCTTTTTTTCCTTCTTGTAATGACTATGAACAGTCAAGTAATCCACACGACCTCCAATTGTTTTGGAATTATGATTTCTAATGGGTAATTGAAGTGTTTAAGAGGTCTGCTTTGGTTGCTTAAGAAGTCTGTTTGCTCTCCAAAACACATCCCCAAGTGAAGTTCCATGCCTAAAGAAATCACAACTGTAACTTGATCACAGCAAGAGGGACACTAAGTACCCATCTCATGAAGGGAAAACTCCTACAGGACCAAATAAAGCGCAAATGTATAACTGTGGGATTGTTGTTGCCAAGATTATAGAAAATCAGTGCAAGGTTCTACTACAAGTGAGGGGATCTCTAGCGGTCGGATAGGATAAGGCCCCACTCCAATTATTTCTCAGAGGTGCACTAAGTTAAATTAATCCTCGAAGGATTTACCAATAATTACAGATTCACTGAAGTCCCATCCTCATGAGAGGACACATCAGCCAGCTCAAAAGAGCAGTGGGCTGCCACTTCCACCAATAAATATAGAACAATGAACGCTCTAACCTAAAATATAAAGGCTCTAACCTGTGTGATGTTCCAAGGGCTGTTGGTTGTCTGGGTTTTATTTGGTTCAGGAGTTAGGGTTTCTTATAAGTGTGTTAGATTTTGGGTTTGCAATGGATTTTCAGAACTTGAGACTCATATGTCACCTAGAGAATCTGAGAAGGTTGGATAAGAGGATCGTTAAGAAAAAATTATAAGAAACCCTGATGGGGCTTCTGAGAAGAATACCGGATGATAACATGTGGGTGCAAGAAGCTGCTTGTCCTGCTCATTCACAATTTTTGGAGTCCTTACTTTAATTTCTCGTCCATTTGAAGGGAAAGAGTATGAAGTGAACGGCTAGATTAAGGACCACAGAAGAGAGCTTTCTGAAGATTGGACCAGAGAGGAGAGCTTTTTGTTCTCAAAGTATGGATTCCAAATTTCTTGATTTTTTTTTTGGGGGGGGGTAACTTTTGTGTTGCAAACTTCCAGTCTGGGTTTTGTTATATGGATGCTTATACTTAATAGAAGTTTACTTAATAGATGTTTATACTTGTCAATGCTCGAAAGCTAGGTTCTCTCATTTGAATCTATGAAGTTTTAAACTAGAGAGAGCAAGCTATGTTGAAAACTTGACTGCCATAGATTATTAGGGAGATTTTGGGAGAGAGAGATAGGGGATATGGCATTCTTGTTGCTTGTTGACTTATTCCAGGTTCTATGTCTAATGTATAAACTGTAATTGTCATCATTAGTTTATTCATGCTGGGTACATGTTTCACGATTTTGATTTATCATTTCCTCTTCTCGTTGTACCTATTGAAGAAATGTTGTTACATTGGTGAATTTTTTGTTTGTGGAGCAGGTAGAGCATTTTTTTACAGGGGCATGAAAGAATGGCCATTGCAGTAATTTATCATTTGAATATTTCTTTGTGATTTTGTGTAGGAAGCATATTTATACGAAGTATGGAATCTGAAAAGTCAAAACATTTCACGAGCTGAAGAGATAAAAATTTTGGCTAATGAAGCATTCAAAGGTAATGATAACTATGCTTTCAGACACTCGCTACTTACCAATCTAGAAGCTTTTTTCCCCTTCTGAAAAGTGTCTCATAGTTTCATCAGTGCTTCCCTTTTCTTCTTCAACTATGCTGAACAGGTTTGTTTCCCCCCCCTGCAGCGTACAAATTTTCTCAAGCTATCGTCCTATACACTCAAGCAATTGAACTAAATAGTCAAAACCCAGTATACTGGGCAAATCGTGCATTTGCTCACACCGAACTTGAGGAGTATGGTAGTGCGGTCCAGGATGCGTCAAGGGCTATTGAAGTTGATCCCAAATATTCAAAGACATGCTTTTCAATCTGATTTTTTTTTGGCTTGTATGCTTTTGAAGTTCTGAGATCTCTTCATGATAGTTATTATCAATTACAGGGTTATTGCAGAAGAGGTGCAGCATATCTTGCAATGGGAAAGTTCAAAAAAGCACTAAAGGATTTTCAACAGGTGTGTTCGCTACCATGCACATCTTTGATTTTGTGGTGGAGAGGTATTTGTGCTATTAATGTTTAAAGATTCAGAGTTCAATCATAGGAGATTTCTTATAGGAGAGATTGAAACAATTTGTTTACCTAAGCAATTCTAACAAGAAGGTCAATCAGTTGGGTTGTTTTTCTGTCTTGTGATTGTGTGAATCCTAGCCTCGCAGTATTGTTTGGATTCCGTCTTTAAGTGAAATCATTCTAATCGAATCACTTGTAAGAACTAAAAAACCGAATTTCTATGAAATTGTATGTCAGTAGTGGAGTTTATACCCCCCACCCCCAATGTCCCAGTACTTTTCTTGTATACCTGTCCGTGTGTGCTTGTGCGTTTAATGCATGCCCATGTTCATGCCTCTCTTGTTTTTGTGATTTTATCTGAATTGATATCCAGAAGAACAGATTAATGCTTGGATGCAAGAAGGTGGTCACTTCTAAGTTCTTAATTTTCTTGATGTTTGGGTTGACAAACTGTATTTCGTAGTGAAAATTTGATGTAGTGGTTTTATTGGAGAAGGTTTCATGGTTGGCTCTATTTATACTTCTTGCCAGTAGAATCATTTGACAGCATTATACCTTATGCAGATCAGTGTACAGTTCAAAATGCAGGGGCCTGATCTGGAAAAGTTCAGATGTACAGGAATATTTTTTAGTCAGGTTGAGGCAGCACTCGAGGTTGATTATGTAGGTCGGTTGTATCTTGAAAAAGTTGGTAAGACCGTATGGTGTAATTTTTTTGTTATGACTAGGGTGGCCGACCAATTTATTGTTGACTTGTTGAAGTGGTAAGGAAGATGGACGAGTTAGCAATTGTGATAAACAATGGGGCAATCAGGCATCTAGAATGGAAAAGAAACTCAAAAGACTTAAATGCTCTGTAGTTACATGAGTATGGGTCGGGTCCTTAGTTGAGAAGAATAGAAAAGCTACTAAAAGGCATGTCATGATGTCAGTGCTTAATTCATTTTCATGGAAGATTTAACACGTCGTTCTGAGGAAGAGCCTTCGGATGTTACATCTGCAGATCATTTGCTGACCGCTGCTATTTGCAAGGCTAGGGGAGATAAATGGAATTTATGTCAGATGAGGGGGAAAAAACCTTTTGCTGAGTTTGGCACTTTGTTGATGCTTTCCTGTTGTTTGGGTTTGGTGGTTTTGTTGGCTTGTATTGTAGGGTTGTCCGGTTGTCCTACGCTCTCGTACTTCTTTCTTTGTTTTTCTCTCCTTTTTTGGGTCTCCTCATCTGATTGTATTTTGGTTGTGGCCCCTCAGGCCTTGGCACATTCTTTAATTCAACATCTAAATTTATGGCTTATAAAATAAATGGCTCAATTTATGTGAAATGTGATTCTGCCTCCTATACACTTCTGTGGCCGATGACAAATCACACATCTAAATGGGACTCTACATTGGCCATTAGGTATATTGTCCATCTTTTTTGATGTTTTGCATTATCGCGGACAAAAAGACCAGTAGTAATATGGAAACGAAGCCCATTTTTGCTGGTTTTCTGCTTCTTGTCACTCCTTTAGGCGTGCTCTTGGCCCGTGTACTTTGTATTCATTTAGCAAATGACCATCCTTTTCCCTTCCAGAGTAGCATATGCAACTTCCTGCATTTCTTCCTTGCCTCACAGTTTTGGCACTGTGGTAACAAATATTTCACTTTGGTCAAGAAAATATGTCCAAATGATCCTGATGCTGCTAAGAAATTGAGAGAATGCGAGAAAGCTGTTTTAAAGCTCAAATTTGAGGAGTCAATTTATATACCAGAGTCCGAAAGGCGTTCAGTAGCTAATTCTTTTTTTGATTCGCTTGGCTTGAAGTTTATGTTCCATTCGCTGGAGTAACAATAACAATAAAAGCATCTCCATCTTTTACTCAATTGTTTACCCAAATCTGAGTAAAATTTTAAGTAATAACTTGATCTAATATAAGACATTCCAATAAATAAAAGCAAATGTTGCCATAAATTTAAGAAAAGACTTCATTAATGACATAACGTTAACCTTCAAAATTGTATAGCAGAAATCTTTAGATTGCCAACCTCCTTACACCTGAAAGTTACTTCACAAAATCAGCTTCTCTGAGTCCATGTGCAATTGCCCAATTGCCGGAGTATATGTAAATACTCATGTTAATGTCCCAAGATCGGGTGAATTTTGTAATTTCAAGACAACATCAAGTGCATTTTCATGAGCCTCTCGCATATTTGAGCTCCATCACTGAACAAAATTCCAAGAATGAAACACTACAAAATGAAACCAAAACTGATACACTTAACTCCCATATGATGCTCTTCAAAAGACACACTACAAAATTTTAAATACGTATCCATCTCCGAATCCAAGTTAAAAAAAACCTATATCTAAAAACAAAACTTTCATTGAAAGAAGTGAACAAGAACACAAAAGACGTACTTAAAAACTCCGCTTACTGATAGGCATACCAATGTGGCTGCATGAAACAACAAAATGTATGGAACTTCAAAAAAACTAACAAGCGAACAACACCTTTCAGCACTGAACAATCCTTAACCACTGAGCACACGGTGACGTGCGAAGCACGTCGAACTAAACTAGTAATAAAATACAAAAGACCAAATAAATTAAAAGACGAAATTACAAGTAACGCTGTTTTGACTTTTAGAGGTTGCTACTAACTCTTCAAATTAAAAATGTAAGAAGTAAGATATAAAGTGTGAGATAATGTTTGAATTATCTGTTGGAACATAGAATATATATGGTTTTTAATGGTTTTTGATAGGGGTGTCCACGAATCGGATATGAATCCGATCCGTTCAAAGCAGATTATGATTTTTAAGATCCGGAACCGAACCGAACCGAACATTCACGGATCGGTTACGGATCGGATTGGGTCGGATCGGGTGGATTTGACAGATTAAAGAAGGATTATTGAGCGGATTGAGCGGATCCGATCCGATCCGGATCCGGAACCGTCAGATAAGAAATTCTAGATCCAGAACCGAACCGAACATTCACGGATGGATCAACGGATGGTTCGGATTGGTTTGGATTGATCGGATTGGCGGATCGGATGATCCGCTGGACAGCCCTAGTTTTTTATATATAGTGTTTAATAGGTTTGTTGGACACTGCGATCAAAATACCAGTTGTTTTTTATAAATGTCAAATCTGTTAATATATGTGAACAAAATGACCTGCCTAAAAATTCGTGCAACCAAATACTTTATAGTCCATTTAACCCGTTAGACAATAACGGAAACTCAGAAAAAAATAAAAAATAAAAAAATCACAAGATGGCCCAACTTGAGTTCCCTAATCGTACTGGGCTGGAGTGTCCAAATGAATTAGGATTGAGCTCCCATCCGAATCTCATGCCCAAAGAGGCACAGAAATGGTTAGCCGACTTTCTAAAGTGAAATGGGCTTAAGCCTTTGTGGTGGTCCACAGCCTATCCTCTAATTATCTGGGTTAAACCCTCCAAATGTGACCCATTGTCTTCATCATCATAGCCATGTAATGAAGCCCATGGCCCTAATCCACAAGAGTTTGTCCTAGTTTTTGCCAAGCCACCGTCAAGCCGAAAGCAAAATCATAGATTTGCTTTGCTTTTTTGGTAGATTTGTTTTTTTGGAGACTTTCTTGAGAATTCTTGAAACTCTCCCAGTATAAAGTAAAAACTTCCAGCCAGAATACAACTTTCCATAGCAAAAGAGATATATATATATATATATCCATATAGGAAGATGTTCTGCTGAGAACTCCCTTAAAGATATATGTATGTATGTATGTATATATATATAATCCATGACTTATTTGTTTGACCGAATATGATCATCGAAATAGAATAATATATGTTCAATTTGATCAAATAACTTGAGCTTGATTACAACAATTATGCTTTGGACTAAACGTGTATCGCCTATGGAATTCTACAAATATGTGAAACATAAAATATCATGGATTCATGGGGTAATTGGCTTAAGTCAATTTTTAAGTTGATATATTGTGAAAGAATGACATGTCTCGTACAACAAACTAAATCAATTTTGAGTTTAATACAACAATTGAAACAATGCCTTATTTCGTTTGGATCTTGTCTTTAAAAACCAAATACTTACATAATTTAGTTGCGTCAAATAAATAGGCCTTAGTACATTATGGAGTTGCACCACGACGTCTCGATTGGATGAGAATGAGTTTTGGGTGCACCATTGGTCCGAATTACGGGTCAATTTTGGTTCTATAGCTTGCAGCTTCTCTAGTTCGGATGAGCGAGATCCTGGTTCAAACCACCGATGCCAAATGTGTGCAGCTGCACGTTTTTAAGAGGGTTTTTGACCTAATGTTTAATTTGTACTTTCTTAAAAATAAGAGCCTTGTGGACTCCTAGGGTTTTGTTTTGAGTTGGGATTCACATATTATGGTGAGTTTTGTCTCTTCCGTGTTCTTGAGATGTTTGAAGCTCTATTAGGTTTTTTTCTCAAAGATTTGTTCCCTATACATCTTGTTAGTGATCTTGGATTAGTTGTAGCTAGCAGACATCACCTTATATACCACTCAATATTCCCACATGTAGTCGATTTGGGATTAGGGAAGGATGTCACATATAACAAACTTGAAAAAAACTGATGGCCTAAGACTAAGGGGGTATTCCACTAATAAAAAATAGTTTTTTCAAAAAACCAATGAAAAACCAATTTATTCTAAAAACACCCTTAGCTGAACACCCCTAATTATCACGAGTTAAATTCCAAATTCTAGAAAAGAGACTCAACTCATAAAGCTAGCAAAGAAAGAAGAGAAAATTGCGTAATAAGCCCTAGAGTTTAATAAATTTCCAAATTAAACCATGTGTTTTCAAAATTAGCCAACTTAAACCCAACAGTTTTGAGCGCAGTCGCACCACAATGTAACCCCTCCATCTTCCCAATCAAAAAACAAATAATATGTAACCCGTCCATCCACATTGTAGTGCAATCAAAACCGTGTGGTTTAAGTCGACAAAATTAAGACTTAGAGTTTGATTTTGAATGAGTATCAAACTCTGGGTATTATTATGTAATTTTCCCAAGAAAGTGAAAGTTCAATGGTCACTAAGACTCGGGGCCAGCCCAAGGTATTTGGGTGCCTTAGGCCTATTAAAAAAATTGTGCCCTAAAATTTTAACTTTCTACGTTTTTGTTACAACAATATCACCGTCAAAAGGGTATTAATACAAGCTAAATTTAACAACGATGTAGAGCATCTAGAGATCCTGTGCCTTTTTTGAAACAAAATTTGGGTCAAAACTCCTTTGCTATGCAAATGCCGAACCCTAGTTTTACCCAAATCTGTTGTTCTTCAAGTTTTCTCTAAAAAATTTGGGTCAAAATGACTCATTTAACTACTTATAATAATTAAGAAATTTGATCTGCTGGAATTAATATTATGACTTTATTTGTTGGGAAAACAATGAAATTTGATCAACTTTTTGGTTACTTGAGAAAACTCAAGAACTTGTGTCAATTTATAAATCCTACATACAAACCCACTTGAAACTCTAACAAGAAGATTAGAAAATTACTACCTAATTACTTCGTCTTTAAGCAAATAATAAACTAAACTTAATCATTTCGTTTAGAACTGCCTTGATTTTTTACAAAACTAAACTTGATTTTTTAAGCAAATAATAAACTAAACTTGATTTTTTTAAATTTTGGGCCACAATAGTTTTTGGGCTTTTTTTAAATATTGGGCCAAAATGGTTGGACTCTTTTGTAACTTATAATGGATTTTTTTTCTTTATTTTGGTCCAAAAAATTGCTCTAGTCAAGCCCATTAGTATAAAATGGTAGAGTACCCCAAAAAGTGACCATTTTTAGAGTGTCCTAGGCCCAGGCCTTGTGGGCCTTGGGCCTGGGCCGGCCTGACACCAGGAGAGTGAAAATTAGACTTTTTTGAGCTTCAGGATTTCCCTTGCATCAATGGAAAAAGAAAACCACTCAATACAAAAGAAAGTAAAGAACAAAATAAAAGTGGCGGTTATACAAAGGGACATTCTCTAGAGGCAATTTTGACAAAGAGGGTGAAGAATAAAGCTAATTTGGCTTCTTCCTTCTTCTTGTTCCCCACGCCACATGCAGAGCCTATTTGGGAGACAATTTTTCTCATTTTTTCATTCTCATTTTTTCATTTTAGCTGTTTGGAAGAAATGTCCAGAACTCATTATCAGAAATGAGTTTTGCAAAATGCACAATCTAGAGCAGAAGTGAAAAATAGGTTGAGAGGAGCTTTTTGACTTCTCATTTTTACTTTTTTCATTTTCATTAACAAAAAGCCTCACAAAATATATTTTGCACATATCTTCCAAACGCTACTCTTGTTTTAAAATGTGTTTTACACATTTCTCCTAAATACTCATACCAAATTCAAAATAGATTCTGACCATAATTTAAAAAGCCAAAGAGCAAAAAAGTAAAAAATAAAAAGCTGAAAATGAGGATCATAAATCTTTCTTTTGTTTTATATTTTTTATAATTGTTCTCATGTCGTTTACTTGACAGATAAATCGCGAAAGTGTGTAGAATATGGGCTTCTGTCTATATTCGTGCATCACGTGATTAGTACCTTTTGTCCAGTGATATAGGGATAGGCCATGTTAGGTGGGACAGTTGAATTAACCATGGTGCAATAATATTCGTACTTCTCAAAGGATGGTAAATAGATAGGCTTGGCCTTGCCTTATTAATAAGTCACAAATTTGTTTTTTTTTTTTTAATCGGGTGTCTGGGCTATGGAGACTCCACAACATTGAGGGTGGGGTCAGGCGACCCTACGGAGAAAAAAAGAATTAGTATTATTATATTATAATTTTAAAAATTCATAAATGAATCCCCTAAATTTGGTGGTGATACAATTGGATAACCCCTAAAAATTCATAAAAGTTGCTTCTTTGTATGACTTGTTTAAATCCTAATCACTCGTTTTGTTCTTTTGATCCGAGGTTGATTTGTCTTGCTAGGTTGAGCTTTAAATGTGATTTTTGTTGGAGCATCTTGAATGCATCTTTATATCTCTATTTTAGAGATCGAACGTGACATATTGAGGAAAAATTTTGTAATTCATTCTATCTTTTCCTCAAGTTTTTGTACTTTTTGGAGAACCCATTGTTCTTTTTAGAGATTTGGAGTCCAAAATGAAGGTGTGAGTCTCTATATTTAGAGGCCAAAAGTAAAATTTGGAGACCAAATCTCTAAAAAAAATGATGGGCCCCTCCAAAATTCTCGCATAAACTACAAAAGGTTTGAGGAAAGGAGGAGATAAATAACAAAATTTTTCCTTAATATGTCATATTCGATCTCTAAAATAGAAATATAGAGATACATTGAAGATGGTCTTGGAGACGGTCTGGGGCAGCTCACACTCACAAAAATAATATGTGGAAGCAGAAGTAAGCTTGAATCAATGATTTAAGCTATATTTGCGGTTCGGGGAGGAGTCAAATTCCTCTAGTTGGGACTAGACAGTGCAATTCGACCCATTTATTTGTTCTTTCACTAGATTGTCATTAAAAGTGTATTGCTAAGGGATATTCAGTGATAATTTATTAGTGCGTTGTCACTAACCGAATTAGTGACAGCTTAATACAAAAAACTGTCACTGAATTCCCTTTACCAACACTTTTAGTGACACGTTGTTGTCACTAGGTTGTCACTAAAGCTCAAATTTTTTGTAGTGAATATTATTATCTTTAAATAAATGCCTTTAAATCTAGTTTGCATATCAATTTTTTTATGATAAATGTGCTCTAAAAAATTGTACAGTATGAATCAATATTTGAACAATGTAATAGTTTTTGAGTGGTCCAGTCTCATGATTTTGGGTCTAGAAAGGAACAAATTGCATAACATACTAAAAGGAAATCGTACATTTTACCAGAAACCTCAAATAGTTAATTTCTAAATTGTACACTTTGCTAGCACATCTTTGAGCAAGGGTGAGTTTACGTGGAGATCCTTCAAACTATAATATTTTATGGGTCATATTAACGGATGTCATAGTGCAGTTGTTAAGGGTATAAAAAATACACTTTGTGGGTCTCACTTGTACAAAAAAGTACACTTAAAAATACACTTGTACGTTAAAGTACACTTAAAAATGTACTTCAAAATACAAGTGTACTTTTAAATTGTACTTTTTTGTACTCTTAACGGGTGCACTATGACACCCGTTAGTATTTCCCATATTCTATTACTTTTTATATACTTGTAGTTTTATTTATCTGAGTGTAAGATGATACACCTCTTACATTTATTTTTTTTGGGGACACTCGACTATTGGTGAAGGATAGAAGCACTTTTTGAACAATTTTGGATACTCACGTTCAAGTTGATAAAAGAAAAAAACAAAGAAGATCGAGTTGAGATTGTATTTAATTTGTACGTTGTGAAGCACGAGTAGAAAATGAGTTACATAGCATTATTTACGAGAACCAACCCACGAAGTCAGGAGAGTCATCCAGCGAAAAATCAAGTAGTAGATTTGTGGGATATAATTACTAGCAGGACCCGTGCTATGCACGGGACGAATTCAGGTACACACAATTAGTTTACAACTCAAGCTATGCACGAAAACTTTTGAAAATCAAGAGAAAATTAAAATCGGTTATAGATTTATTCTGTACTAAGGGATGGGGAGTTGTGGTTAACCTTTCACTTTGTAATCATTGATAAATTTGTAAATATTTCCTAAAGTTATTAACATTTGCTAAGTAATGATAGTCAAGGTAGTGAAAAAATCACTTCTTAAAGAAATTAAAATTGAGAAAATGAAAACTTACAAACCCATGTGGATCCGTATGAGTCTGAAAGCTATTGTTATAGTATGGATTCTTTTTACCTTTTGATTTCCCTCCCATAATATTTGCATTATTTCATATTTATTGGCCTATTTTTAGCTCTTAAAATCACTCCCCAATTCACCATCCATATATGTCTTACTTTATTCATGCTATTTCAGCAGTAAATTCTAAAATATTTTTGCATTTCTCTTGTATTATTTTCCTTTTCATTTTCATGTTTATCAATATATTTTTATTGATAGAAAATTTTCTCAAATTTATTATATGATGACACAATCATGAATCTTATATATAAGATACGCAACTATCCATCATGCAAAATAGTGATGGACAATTTTTTCCTTTTACCTCCTACGGTTGGAAAAGAGAGGATAAAAGGTGAACAAATGTGAAAATAAAACATGAAGCAGGGAACTCAAGAATGTCCGAGAAGAAAAGGAAAAAAAAATAGAATGGTTAGATGCTCTAAAATACAGGCTCAATATAAAATGTGATTGGAAATATTTGCCCCATGGAAAACTATAATGAGCATGAGAACAATTTGCAGTTGCTAAAACCTTTTTTGTATGATTAAATTAGCTTCTTTTGTATGAGTACGGAAACTCATTAGTATCGACTGATATCGTTTTATGTGTTTCGAGTTTCAAGTGAATTCTTTCCGAGTGTTCTCTCTATCTCATTTGGAGGTTCATTTTTGAAGGATTGTATCTTGGTACAAAAGGAACCAACTGGTTGGTAAATAAAGATTTTTTACCCCTGCCAAGTTTTTAAAATATTCTAAAATAGGTTGCTATATATCAATTAGAACCGACGAATCTCGAGAACATTTTTTCATTTTACTTGGCTATTATTATAAACTACATAAAATCAAACAAAAAAATTCCTATTAAGTGGTTAGGTACTAAATATTGCATTAAGAGAAAATAAGAAATTTATGCAGAAAGTCAAGAAGGTGGCAATTACGTACCCATTGAGTGGTTGGTGTTGTTTTCACGGACCAACTTATCATCACATAGGATGCACGATCTTACACGATGTGCTTCTTTGGCTACCATTTTGTTTGATGGAGCATTTTGACGTTTATTGTTTTGTCTTTTTCGGTTGGGTCTATGAAAGATATAAAAAAAAATGAAGACATTATTAATTAAAAACTTAGCAGTAGCATCAAACAAATCTTTGTTTGCCAACCAGTTGATTCCTTTTGTACCAAAAGACGATCCATAAAAAATGAACCTACAAATGAGATAGAGAGAACACTAGGAAAGAATTCACTTGAAATTCGAAGCACATAAAATGATATTAGTTGATATTAATGAGTTTTTGTACTCACACCAAAAAGAAGCTAATTACTCATATAAAAAAAGGTTGATGGAGCTACGAATTGTTCTCATGCTCATTATAATTTGCCATGGGGCAAATATTTGAAAGCCATCCATCTGCCTGCACATTAACCCAACATGGTGAAAAAAAGTTAGATCTTTCTTGAACTAAGCCAAATCCAAACGATTCAAGCAGCGGAAAAAAATAAGAAATTGAAAAAGACCCTTGAAATCTCACACTTAGAGCATCACTAGTGGTATACTCAAATATGGATACTCAAATATTGCCACGTCACATTTTGAGTATTCATTTAATGGGTTTGTAAGTTTGAGTATCTACCCTTCTACAATGGTTCATTTGTGTCCATAATAAAAAAAGTATTATTCACTCTATTTTTATTCATAAAATGGGTATAACTTTAAATTTGTTCATATATTTTTTTTTATAGTATTATTACCATTTAAAAGATATTCACAATACGTTTAAAATGAGATCAATCTTGAACATATTTTGGTAAAGATTAAAAATTGATAATTTCAATTTTTGGGAGAAAGTGCAAAAAAATTGAGTTTTGAATTAAGTATTTGAAAAATGGAGAGAGAATGTTGTTACTTTTGATACGGTGTGGTCCCCAAAATTTGGTTATTGAGGTTTGGTTATTGAGAAAGATTGGTAATTTTGAGTATCCAAATGCCAAAAGTTGAGTATTTGTAACAAATGTTGTTAACTTTGAGTATTTATCCAAATACCATTGTGAGCCTCTTTTGTGTATCAAAATACTCATCTTTGAGTATTTTTGTGTTTGAGTATGCCACTAGTGATGCTCTTACAGAAGAACTATTCAAGTACTTCTATCTCTATAACGTGAGATGTAGTGCAATTTAAATCGGTAGTGCAATTAATTTTAAGAGATAAATTTGAATGATTATGAATTTCTAATTCTAGCTGGATAACTATCTATAGAAATAGTTAAATGTAGAGATCTTGAAGATAGGATGGGAAAAGATTTATAAATATGAAATTCAAAAAGATTTGCCAAATTACGTAAAAGGAAATGAAGTTTGCATTCTTAATTTCTTCTTCTTCTTTTTTTGGCTTGCATTCTTTATTCATTAATTTTAGTTATGCAATAATTTACTCGTCATAACCATAAATATTAGTGTAAGGTTTCCTTCATCACCACAATTTTTGACTTAATAAATAGAAACTCTATATGTTTCCGTCGTTAAAAAATTATTCCGTAAATGGAGGATTTGGTTAAAAATTATTCCGTCATTAAATTACTGGATTCTTTTAGATATTGAAAAATAATAATAACTCCGTAACCCTGTTAGCCAATCAATTTCAGCCACTTGTCGCATGCACAAGTCTTCATTACTGCCACGTGTCAAGCTCATAGCCGTCTTCGCGAAAACCCATCCTGCAATACTATATAAGATTAGCCTAAGCACGTGACACAAAAGGCTAATCTCAAATTAGGAAATGGCTACAATACACACCCCTTATTTGGGTGTACCATATGCACCTATTGTATGATCCAGATTGTACCGCCTCATCAGCAATCGTAACATTTTTTAGTTTTTCGTAACTTTTCAGCAATATGATTCGTAACATTTTCTATGATTCGTAATATTTTGGTGCATTTCGTAACTTCTATAAAAAAATTCGTAACTTTTACGAAAAATTCGTAACTTTAACATAAAATTCGTAACTTTTACAAAGAATTTATAACTTTTATAGGAGTGTATATCATACACACCCAAATAAAGGATGTGTATTGTAGCCTTTTTCCCTCAAATTATACAATAGTTGGTCAAAATCACTTATACCATTTAATCATTTCCAAAATCCCCGATGTGGGATCTCACAAGATTGGTGGGATATAATCCCATCCCGGGATTGCAAATAGTTTCTCATTCGATGTTTTAGTCCCAAACATCGAATGAGAAACTATTTGCAATTGTCCACGTTTTCTCAATTATATTTTCATGAGTAACGTAAGATTTGATCAAAACAAAGTCTGGTACAACCGAAAAGAGAAGAGTGAATAAAGATCAAGCAGAAGAAAAAGCACGGAGTAAGCATGGAATAAACGGAAAAGATGAGCATATAATTGAGCAAACGTTTCACATGGAAGAGTCTTTAGGCAAGATTCTTGATTGTGTTCCCATTGCATTTCTTAATGTAGCTAATGATCCAAAAGGGACCACGATTTCGGAAGTTGATTAAGGCCAAGTGAGAACGATGGTGGTATATTTTAGGGATTTCGGCTTGATCCGTTTTGTGTTTCATATGAAATAACGAAATGTAAAAATCGTAAGACACGCGGTTATAAAAAAAAAAAAAAAGCGGTCGACAGGACATTCATGTGATTATATATGCTACTTTTTCCATAGCATTTTTCATTAGTGTTTGCAATGTTCCTGTGGATTTCAATGGCTAAGACCAAACATTCATATCACTCACGAGGGTCACTTGCCTATAGAGTTACTTATCCGCGGCAATATGTTAATCGGGAAATGAATACAGCAGCTGATCAGATAGCAGTATTGCTCCCAGATGGTAGGGACTCTTTTTGTACTGGACAACTATCAATAATTATAGAATCTAACAATGGTCTACAATTATTTTTATTTAATGAAAACGTTGACATTTGAGTTTTCAACAAACTGAGTTTTCCGTGACTTTGTTAAAAGAAACTTGCTATTTGTACCGACGCCAGGGACCGACCACGTACCGATCGCGCCTGGGACTCCCTTGTGGGTCCCAAATGGTCGATCTATACCGTTGCAATTGGACAGCTGTAAGATCTCGATCCAAAATCACCCCATTTCATGCAAAAAATCATCCCATGAAATGGGTTGATTTTGGATCGAGACCTTACAGTTGTCTAATTTCATCGATTTCTGCATAGGGCCCCTTGAAATTTGATTTTGAGATGGACGAACGGTTTGGATCGACCTTTTAGACCCACAAGGGGGTGCCCGGCGCCGGTTGGTACGTTGTTGGTCCCCTGGCGTCGGTACGCCTGAATTTTCCATTGTTAGAAGTTATTTTTCGGTTTTGTCCTTATTAAAATATTTTTGCGTTTCTTAGTGTTGTGTTGAACTTTTGGTGATTGTTGGTTCGTCTCGGCGAAAGGAATTAGAAAAATAAAACATTATGACATTTACCCAAAAGGATTTCGAATAATAAAACAATATGACTTTTACCTAATGTTTTTGGAAAAGATCATTTTTTAGGACCCAAAAAAAACTGGGTAAAAGTCATAAGTTTCTATTTTTTTCAGTTACTCTCGTCGAGATGAACCAATAATCACCAAAAGTTCAAAGCAAAACTAACCATAAAAATCTTTGAATGAGAATAAAACTGAAAAATGGCTTTTGACAAAGTCGCTAAGAATGGGAAAAACTTAGGGTCAAGAGCAACAAACTAGCTAAATTGTCAATTTAGCTATTTTAGCTAGACAAATAACTAAAAGTAATGCTCATATAGATGTGATTGGGATGGTGCAGTGCACAAAATGCATTGCACCGTGTAGTGCATTATTATCTAACTGTCCATTTCAATAATGCACAGCTCAGATTTAATCCAAGTAATACATTTAATCCGACTGTCAGTTGTTTGGTTTAAATCTGAGCCGTGAATTATCGAAATGGACAGCCAAATGATACGGGAAGCAATAGAGAATAGAGAGAGAAAGATGACAAAAATACTAATATTTAATCCAATACCTCCCTCTCTCTCTCTAGAGTTTCTTTTCCAGACCCGCCGCCTGGGGGGGGAGGCTCCTGCCGCTCCTCCTTCCCTCCTCCCCCCGGGCTCTCCTCCTTCTCCACGCCGGATCTCTTCCCCGCTTCTGGTCACTTTCTTCTCCTCCTTGCCTCCCTCTTTTCCTCCGTCCACCGCCGGTCATCTCTCTTGGAGTTTCCGGTTCTGCCTAACAACGAGGCTGGTTTCTGGATCTGAGGTTTGCTTGGTCGTTTTGCTCCCTGGCGTTCCACTCCTGAGTGGTTTCGGCTCTGCCTAACGGCGTGGGATCGCCTTGTTGCCGTGGTTTGTGGCTCGTGCAGTGGCGGCGTTTGTCTTCTCTGTGATGGTGCTGTCGTTGCCGCTTGGTATCCTGGTTCCAATATTCTCTGCCATCTTTCATGGGGGTTTATGTTGATCCTTGGTGGTTTTTGGGTTGCTGGAATGTGTGGGATGCGCGGAGGCGAGGGTTTTCGTTTCGGTTTTGACATCGCCTTTTGGATTGTGTTCGTCTTGGTGGTCGGCGTCAGGTGCGTGGTGGTCAGCGGTTTGGCCGGCGGGATTGATCTGTGTTTTGGTGTTAGGGTTTAGATCTTGATTATGGGCCTGGTCTGACCCTTGTTGGTTGGGCTTGGGCCCTACAGATTGTATTTTCCTTTTTGGGCTTTGCCCACAGATGCTTGGACCTAGGTCCATTAGATGTTGGGTTTTCAACCTATGTTGACCCTTTTCCCCTCCCCTCCTTCCCCCTCTCGATGTACCCTTATCGAGTTTCAATATATCTCTTCTTCTGTTGAGCAAAAAAAAAAAATACCTCAACAAACATACCTAGGTAGCATTCATGAAAGTAAAATACCTCAGCCTTAGGCTATCCTCTGGGGAGCAAGGGGATCTGTAATGCACTGAAAGGTGCAATGTGCATTATCTGGCCGTCCATTTTGATAATGCACAGTTCGGATTTAATCCAAGTAATTGGATTAAATCCCGGATTAAATCCGAGCCATGCATTATTGAAATAGACGGCCAGATGATGTACTATACGGTGCAATGCATTTTGTGCACTCACCATCCCCAAATCCCTCTCTTTCTAGCTACCACTCTCTTATTGAACAAATCAATGAAAAAATAATATTTTAATAGATAATAGATAAAATAGATATTATTGTTGGAATGTTGAAAGAGACGTGACTGGGTAAACTGAAAAATGTGCACTATTTTCTAATGATTTTTGCCTAGTTTGCTTGACTTGCTCTAAGGTCATTGACCGACCTATATTAGACAAAAAGTACAAATATTTATACTAAACTACCGGCATGCAGATAGGTTACTCTTGGCCTCTCGAAATCAAGTCTAGTAATGTCAATCGTGAAACTTTTTTTCCCGGTCAATCACAATAATGTCATGTGCAGGCAACAATATTTTGACTAGTTCATCTATGGACTCGGCCAAGTATGAGTGATGATGTTTTGGTGGTTAATTATTGTGTTTACCCATGATGGAAGAGAAGGTATTTTCTTTCTTTCTTTCCCCTAATTGTGTAGGATATTTGAATTTATTGTCGCCAATGAGTTTATTAACCAATGCATTTTAATACCTGATCATGACTTTGTGAATGTTAGAATGATGACTTGGATTAAATAGATTGTGTCTTATGTGTTGTTCTTGTATGTGTGCAGTGTCCAAGTGATGCTCAAAGGCTTGATGATGCATTTTGAATATGTGGATTGAGGTACTGCGATCTGTGGGAAGTCAAAGTCCTGAAAGATACTGGATGAAAATAATTTGCTAAGTGCATCTGTACCCAATTAGTAATCTTTCTTTAAAGAACTTAGGTTATAGATTGTACGGTTGTAGTAATCTTTCTTTACAGAACTTATGTTATAGATTGTACAGTTGTGTTAATAACCGATAAGACCCATTCTATATCCTAATTAAGTTGTAAACTTCTCGATTTTATGTTGGTAACTTCTGTAAGTAGCTTGTAATTTTTTTTTATTATTGAAATTATGCTTTTTTTTGTGTAATTGCTGTATATTGGTGCAAATAAATACTTCAGATTAATTGAAATAATATAAATGACTGCAATATATATTTTTATATTTTGTTCAAGAAAAGATGTCACTTCTTTCAAATAAGTGAGATCTTAAATAAGAAAATACCACGCTTATTTTTTTCTATCTCAGTTTTAACTATAAATTAAAGATCACACTTTTTAGATGTGATCATATGCTACATTTAACCACGGTTTTAGAAGAAAAATGAGATCAAAAACCAAAAGAAATCACGCGGAATTAGTTTTAATGTCAATTTTTATACTAAAAGATCACGCTTTTTGACCGTGATTGTTGTTATCTTTCAATCACGCTTATAAAGCGTGATGAAAAAGAGTGATTTACCATGTCACCCGGATCCATCACGCTTTTGTGAGTGATATAGAAAGTGAAACATCACACTTAAAAAGCGTGATGTTTATGGTTTTTTTGTAGTAGTGGATACTCATTAAAGACTATAAAATTTATAATGCATTTCCTTTATTAAAAAAAAATTAAAAATTAGCACACAACTTTCGACAAAACTTTTAGAATATGTTTCGCATTGACATCGACATGCCTATTTAAAATGATCGAGATGGTGTCTTTAATGACTTTATATATCCATGACAGTTTAAAATAAAGAGTTCAAGAGATAAAAGCTTCAAATAGAACAGTATATAAATCAATAATTATAAATGAACCGACAATAAAAGTTGAAGAATAAAACAATTGTACATTTTTAAATTTTTTGAGATATATAGAAATGTAGATGCCAAATATTGTCAAATGATACATAATTATGCTAAATATATTAAATTACTAATATATATTTTTTCAGTTTTTGAGGGGTAAACCTGTCCCTGTTGGCCACCCAATACATGAACAGTTCCATAAAGTTTTGATATTTCGCAAACAATTCCATGAAGTTTAATTTCATATTTCGCCTTAGACAGTGCCATGAACACAAATGTCCCGATACAAATGTATTCAGAATCATTAGATGTAAGCAAACATATTTAGGTCCGGATCTATGATCAAAATATTTTCCATTCATGTTTAGATGCCGGAATTGATATAGTAGGATAAAGACCAACTTTGGGATAAGTCAGGAAATTGTATCTCATGAGGTAGAGATTATTTATTGAAAATGAACCTTATACTATCCGGAAGAGGGGGCCTCAATACAGATTTGTAGTGAGCTCCAGCTGGTCGTCCATCTCGGCACTGATGGCTCAGATTTGAATAGGATTGTAGCTTAGGCTAACCTGTCCTTACGTTTGTCCTGCATCTAAATATACGAACCCTTTATTACATGCATCAAACAGTTTCAAACACAATTGATGTTCTAAGATTGTCTTTTGAATGACCATATAATCTAGACTCTGACAATCTTATTGTTTCTTGTAGTGGTCAAGATGGCAGGTTGTCTACTCAGATCGTTCGAGTGAGCCCGATTTGGGAAAGGCCCAAGCAACCCGACAGCCAATGCCTATAGGCGAGCAAATGGGTCGAAGGAGCTAGACTCAGATCCGATTCATGAGGTAGAAGATAGGAGGAGATCCAGATTGAACACCACTCCACACTTCTTATCGGTGTCCAATTAATCTGCCATGTTGATCCAGATTTAACTTTATTTATATTTAACTCCAAAATCAGATAATTTCTGGGAGCTTAATTTTCCATTTGATTTTAGCAACCCAATTGCTAAAATCAACCAGATTTTAGCAAATGAGTTCAGCAGGTGCTAAAATCATGGTATTTCAAATCAAAAAATGAAGTGGTTCCGTGTATCGTTTTTTCGATTTTTTTTCGCATCAAATTAAAGTACTCCTCGTGTACTTTAATTCGGTGTGAAAAATTCAAAAAAATCATACACGGAAACACTTTATTTTTTTATTTGAAATACTATGATTTTAGCACCTGCTGAACTCATTTGCTAAAATCATGGTTGAATGGAAAACTATAAGAATAGCTGTACTTCCAAAAAATAATTTTGTATCTCACCACTGAAAATACGGGTTGAAAATAAAATAAAAGAGGCCTGCTGTTTTAAAAGTTTAACAATGACTTTTCGTAATAGCAATAAAAATTGGATACGTACAGTCGTATACTGCCCAGTCCATTGGGCATTGACCAGAGGCATGAATACCCTCTTCCAACATCTCCCTTGGTTTTGTTAAATCTGTGGCAGCTGTAATTTTAGAAGGTTTTTACAATTGATCGACCGTACTATTTTGCGGTGGTTTACGTACACTTCAACTAATCTCTAGAAACCCCATATCCAATTTAAGAAGTTATATTAATCGGGGGCTACTATATGAGAGAGAGAGATGGAAAACTCACCCATTCTAGATAGAAAAATGCTGAACATACGTATTTTTGTAAATCTCAAAACTTGCTCATAAAGAGCTTATACTCGAGTTTGTACTCTCCTATATATAAGATTTCAGGTCTGATCCTCCCAAATGATACGACTACGAGACTTTGTCCTGACTTTAATTGGGCCTTCCACTAGTAGACGGTGAGATTGACATTCCAAGTTAGACAAAATACTTGTAAGTTGGTTGGAACACCGAACACTTGAGTTCACATAGAATAATCGTACGGGTGTAGACACTATTTAATTTGCACCTCCCATCCATTTAGCATCTGGTTTTTTTTTTTTTAGCTTTGCATACATGAATTTTCCCTATTGATATGAACATAGTGACAAAAGTGAAAAATAAGAAGAAAGAGTGATAAGAGTCCCGCTTCGAGGGAAGACTTCCATTTGGTTCAAATTGAGAAGAATCCGACCTCTGTACTTCACAATAGAAGAGTCTGATTAATATTCTAACTCCTTTTATATTCACAACAATGCTACGGATATAACATTCAGACACAAAACCCATATGGGAGAGGGACCCATGGGTCGGATCGACATATGAGTCCTGCCAGGGACGGATACAAGGGGGGGTCTGGGGGTCATGCGCCCCCGGCCCCCTGCTCCCCCCGCTGACCCTGCTTAAAACTTAAAAAAAAAAAATTATTATTATATATACATTTAGCTTAATTATGTAATATAATACTATGTTTAGCAACACACTCATATATATCTCAAAATTAACAATGTAGGGTTAATTTTGTGCTTCAACTTTTGTTGGATGGTTTATTTGTAATTATTGGTTTATAAATTATTTGTTTATTTGAAGATATCTTTTGATTTTCTTTATTTTTAACCGTCGTGGGGAATTTTTTTTAAAAGTTGTCAATAAACCATCTCAATCATTCTAAAGACTTGTTAATGTCAAGGTAAACCATACTTTAAAAGTTTTGTCGAAGATCGTGTGCTCATTTTTTGATTTTTTTTTATTATGAAAAGTATGCATTATAAACTGTAGCCCATAATGAAAGTCCTTATTTAGCAAGATCATTTACTAAGAAAAAATTTCACGATTATAATGAATAAGGTGCCCCCACTGGGGTGAATTCTTGAATCCGTCCCTGAATCCCGCCCCATGTATACCTCTAGTACTACTTCCAAATGTGCAGGACATAAAACAGCTAAAAACCTTGTCAGTGAGCTCCTTCCTCCACCTTCTTCACACTTTCTCCCTCTAGGAAAAACAGGAAGCAGCAATGGAGTTTGAGCTCGAGAATCCATTACCAAGCTTAAAGGAGCACCAACCCGACACCGTTCCATCTCTCTTTGCCAACGAATCAGACCACTTGCCGCCTTCACATTACTGCTACATCTCTGTTCGTCGCGACGCTATTTCTCTCATCTTAAAGGTAACCAACAAATTTCTTAAGAAAAAATCAACATTAATCTACTCGAAATCATTTCTTATTATTGTTGCGAAATTAATTCTCTCTCTGCTTGGATTCTTCAGGCACAGTTCTCTTGCAATTTCGATCCCTTCGTCCCCTACCTCGCCATTAGTTACGTCGATCGATTCATCTCCAAGCAAGAAATTCCGGTACGATCATTTTGCATTATCCGGTCACATTCGAACCAAAAGACGAATTTACCCTCTACGCTTCATAGATTGGGTTGCACATAAATCTTAAAAGTCTCTTCGGAGATATCCGATAAAATTGGAACAATACATGAAACATGAAAAAAAAGTAAAAAAAAAACAGTATCTATTCTTCAAATTTTCCAAACTCTATCCAATTGCAAAAGTTATTTTACAAATCATCGATTTACTCTCATATATTCAAATTTTATTCTGATTATATTCCCAAATCAATAGTTCTCAATTGCAAATCCATAATTATTATAAAAAAAAAACAGAGAGAGTGACTCCTACAATTTTTTTCAATTGACATACAGTGTGCGGGTAGGAGCCGTAAAAATTTTTAGTTTCACAGTTAAGGAATTATGAAAAAAAAATTGTGTCGTTTCTGTGTTAATGCTCCCTTTGTTTTTCGGGTTGTTATTAATTTTTAGGGACACTACAGCTGATGTAGGACAAGATACATGCCCTATCAATTATGAAAACATTATTTTGGTAACAATTTTTATTTACAACTATTATTAGGAGATTTTATTTGTGCTGCATGTTTTGAACATTCCTAGTTTAGTTTTGGTTAGATTTTATTTTATTTCCTTTTAGCTAGTAGTCTAGGTTTTCAAGTAATGCTTTGTTTCGTCGCTACTCTAAGTAATTTCCTTTTCGTTAGGACTCCTACTAATATAAATAAGGATGTAGCTTATGGGCATATTGAACCTTTTATTCAATAACAATTTGTGAATTAAATCTCTTTCTTCTTGTGGATTCAAGAACTCTCGAGGATTCGAGAACATATCTCGTTTGGAATAGTACGCTATCTATTCTCTCATGAATTTCGCTGCGTCAACAACCAACAATAATACTCAGAGGGGATGGGACTCATTTATGGGTCCGATTTGTGTATCATGCATCTATGTGCATCCCAGATCCTCTGTGCCCAAAACCCCTATGCCTCTGTGCCGAGGGGTTTTGGGCCGTTAGATTGTGAATTTTTTTTTTTAATGTTTTAATATTTTTGGGTGATCCAACGGCCGGAAGACCCCTTGGCACAGAGGCACAAGAGTTTTACGGCAAAGAGGATCTGGGCTCATCTATGTGAGAGTGTTGTGATTGGTGCTGTAGCCGGTTATTGTGTCGTTAGTCGTTACCATTATTGTATCTGTGTTGTGTTGAATCGGCAATACTAATGGATAGTGATGTCACAGAAACAGAGAAAGCCGTGGATGGTCAAGCTTCTAACGGTGTCCTGCCTATCAATAGCTGCGAAGATGATGAATACCGAATTGTCACTTTCCAATTTACAGGTACCAAAAGTCACAGAAAACTTGCTAGGAAAATTAATACAAATCTTCTGCAAACGTGAAACAGGGGAATTATTTTATTTTTTGATAACCGGATGTCCGGGCCAACTTGGTGAAACAGAATGAAGGTGGTTTCATATTCGACACGCAATCGGTACGCCGAATGGAGCTCCTCATTCTCACGACTCTCGACTGGCAAATGCGGCCAATCACGCCGTTCTCATTCCTGTACTTCTTCCTTTCCTTATTCGACCTCCGACATCCGCCACTGATCAAATCTCTCGAAGACCGAGCTTCAGAGTTCATCTACAAATCTCATTACGGTAAATCAAATTGCTTTCTCACTTCAAAGTTCGAGGTGCGTTTAAGCTGGCCCGAAAACCGTTACAATTGAAAAAAAATAAAATAAGAATGTATCGATATGTATGTATAGCTTGGATTCTGATGTCAAGTGATTTGTTTTGATTACAGAAATGAAGGTCTCAGCGTATAAACCGTCAATAGTCGCAGCTTCAGCTCTCCTGTGTGCATCCCAAGAGTTGCTTCCTCTGGAATTCCCCTGTTTTAGAGCAGCCATTGCTTCCTGTGAATACGTTAATAAAGTAAGAATCATAATCAACCACTGGGAAAGAACAAAAAAAAAAAAAAAAAAACAGATTCAACGGTTATTAGGTTCTTTAAATTTTTTTAATGCCTCGTTTGGCCTTCTTTTTTTTTTTTTTTGATATATGTTTTTTAAAATTAGTTTTACATTTTTTAAACCATTTATTCATGTGAAAGACAGAAATCTAAAAAAGTTTTTTCAAAAAAGAAAAAAAACCTTAAGAAATATGCTTAAAACAGCCTATTGATTTGTTATTAAAATGAAAGAAGCATGGGTTGAAAATGGTAAAGATGTTAATAATTGGGTGAAAACGTAAAAGATGCGTCGAATTATCTATTTTTGTTGTGTTTTAGCTTGTCGACAGTTCAATAAAGACTTAAAAGTTGAAACGAAAAGGTTAAAAAGATTTACTGAAAAAATATTACAGTAGATGGTTGTTCTTGTATTTTCTGAATTTGTTCGATTTGTTAATTTCCTTTGCCCGAGATGAGAAAAATATTATACTATTAATGCAAGACTACAAAAAAACAAAAAAATTAATATGAGACAAAAAAAATCTACTCCCCTACTCGTACAATTTTACGTACCAAACCAAACTAAAAAAAAAAACAAAAACAAAAAACACATGTACACACTCTCTAAGTGAGGTGGGTATCACTTGTCTTGTGAGTTGTTTGTGTGGTGATAACAAAATCAGTCCTTCTATTGTCTACCCATAGAACGGACAATAAATGTGTTTTCTTACCGATAAAAAAAACACTTTTATCGTTCGCCCATTGGGCGGACGTTAGAATTTTCCTACCAAAATTAACCTCGGGGTTTGACGAAGTGGTTATGAAAAAGTAATTGTCTATGAGGTTATATGTTTCGTTCTCACAAACGTTAAACATTACAAACCTTAGGGCCGGGTACAGGAAATTTGTCCGGACATTTATTTCAGGGCTCCAGAATTAATTAAAGTGTGCGCAAGTTCGCCCAGACATCCGCTTAAAAAAAATTGTTATATGTGTAAACCTAACAAACTTGATAAAAATGCTCCTATTTAAATGGTTTTGCAGGAGAAGCTGCTGAAATGCTTGACAGTAATGGAGGAGATAGCAATGGACATTAACGAGTCAACATTTGACCGATTACTCTGCTCTACACCCACTGAAAGCCAGACCACCAGTACAAGCAACAACACCACATTGATCACAGAAGAGATCAGGGACAACAACAACATCATCAGACGACGGAAACTCCATGGCTTTTGCCCTGATCCTGTGGCCAATATCTCTCCAACTCAACCCTGCTAATTCTACCCATGTAGGAGTACTAGTTTTTTTAAGTTATTTCTGTGTTTTTTGAAAATTTTCAGATTTTTTTTTAAATTTTTAATTCTTCTTGTTGAAATGAACAAGTTATGAGGAAAATTAATGCAAGATTATCAACAACAACAAAAATTACGCATCTAAAATTATTTGTTTAACCCTAATGGGCTATGGTGGAGCCGGGCTTTTATTTTGGGAGGGGCCAAACATTAAAACCTTCAATTCACAATAAACTGTAAAATTCAATAATTTTCGTTGATTATCTATGTTGAAATGAACAAGTTATTAGGAAAATTAATGCAAGATTAACAAAAAAAAATTAGGCATCTAAAATTATTTGTTTAATCCCAATGGTAGCCAGGATTTTATTTTGGGAGGGGCTAAAGAATAAAACATACTACTCTTATTGGGAGGAGCTAGCATTAGCTAATGAAGTTCCAATTTTACTCTTTCTTTTGTATAGCAAGTGCATGAAATTATTATGTTTTGAAAGGTAAAAAGAGGAAAGAAAAAATGTAACAAGTGTAATGATTATATTATTCTAAATACTGTAGTTGGAATCCGAGTATAACAAGTGTAACGATTATATTCTTCTAAATGCTGTAGTTGGAATCCCTAAAAGGTACCATTGAGACGGAGGGAGTATGATGAGAATTGGGGTCAGCAGGCCTAGTAAGATTCTACATGTTTTAATGTGATTTCGGCCAAATGTAAGTGTTTTCTCCTTTTTTCGGGTCCGGGGTTCCTATAGTGAGAGCTTCACTACAGGGTTGTAATGAGGTCGTCTGACCGTCCATCTTGGCAATAAACGCTCGGATTTTAATCCAAACAATGAACGGCTCGGATCATTTGGAGTTTAGATTAAATTCGATACATCGATGTCGAGATGGACGGCTGGATTAGCATCACTACAACCCTATATAGGGCCTCCAAATCCCCTTTCTTCTTTCATATGAATTTATTTGTGCAGGCGTTGAGCCCACAATTTCATTTTAAAGGCTTAGTTTACACTAAAAATAATTTCGGTATTTTTTATTTTTGTATATTCTTGCACTCACATTTTAACTTGTGAAAATATAAAAAATAGGGATACGGAGAGGGAAAAACAAAAAACGATGAGCTGCATTGGGGTGGGCAGGTGCTCAAAGCCTCAAACTATCTTGATTTGGGCCAAGACGAATTATAGTGTTCTCTCCTTTGTTTGTAGGTGCAAGGTTTGGGCCAAATATAAATATAGTGTTCACTATTCATTTCTTTTTTCTTTCTGCATTGTACAATAGAATTTATTTTTGTATGTGCTTCTACTGGCTTGGATAAATAGAAGTAATTATCCCAAGTTCCCAACGCTGAACCGTTTGCCATTTTGTGGTTTAACATACCAAAATTGAGTGAAAATCCTTTTTGTTAAAAGAAAAAACCATTGCACATTGGCAATAGCAGAGCAAGGAATCTAGAGTAGTGGGGTCAATTTTGAAAGTACTTGATCTTATTAGATTTGCTAGTTAATCATTGAATATTGTGTTACGGCTAGGGCCTAGGGAATGATTAATGGGTGACTTTCCTTTTGTGAAGTGCTATTGTGCAAAAAATGTCTCGATATTCATTAAATACGCAAAGAAGTTTGCAAACGTGGAGTCCTAATTGAAAAGGCGTATTGCAAAATCTAACTTCTTTTGCATCTATAATGAGTATTATTCATGCTTATGGATTTAGCGAAATTCTAGTCTTACAAGGATGTAAAGTTCATAGTTTCAGTGGGGTTGCATTGAGCAATTTCAATAATTTTGATCAGATTCTTGGGTTAATATGGAAGTCAATAGAATCAAGTGAGCACACTCGACCATATATAGCTCTGCGGAGGAATATTGGAACCTATTAATTAGGAGAACCATATATAGCTCTGCGTTCTTTATTTTCCTTCACTTTTTTTTGTATTGTTCTTTGTTTTTTTGTTGTTAGTTTTGTAGGTGGTTTTGGCCGGCCATAAATTTTGTAGGCGGTTTTGCGGCCGTTAGTTTTGTAGATTTTGGCCGGCAGTTTTGTTTGCCAGTTTTGACCGGTGGTTTTGTTTAATACAATTCTTCTACCTCTTTACCCAAAAAAAAAATTAGGAGAATGTAAATCACTCAGTGAAAACACTAGCAAAGAATCATTAAGTTCGATTTTGTTTGATGCACATTTTTCCTAGTACATCCAACTGAAAACTCTACTTTGTTTAAGTAGTATTTCCCAATCGGAAATTTATTTGTTAAGTTGTCGACTAAACTGACCGGTTCTGTCCATTTGGATTGAACTGGTGTGTGGTGTTTACATTCACAGTCGTAGGTACGGTTGCAAACGATATTGAGCTGCCAGTGAGCAGCTCGAGCCTCGATTCCACTCGATTTGTAATTGAGCCGAGTTCAAGCTCGAATTTTAGATTCGTGTAAAAAATAAGCGGAGTCTGAATGTTATGATTGATTAGTAACAAACGAGCTCAAACAATACTCCTATAAAACTTGGATCAGCTCGGCTCTCATAGGCTTAGATGACGGATAGGCACCAATTTAGGGTTGTAAATGAGCTGAATCGAGTCGAGCTTTAAAATATTCAAGTTCGTTCATTAAGTTTTTAAACGAACTCGAGCCGAGCTCGAACTCAATGAAAATTTGACGAGCCGATCTCGAGCCAAGCTTGCCGAGGTTTGAATCGAACTCGATTTTGTTCACAAGCCTTAACAAATAAAAAAATATCAGATATATATGCTATCATACAAGTCTAGAACTTAAAATAAATTTTTTATTTTATTCATAAAGAAGTCTATACATATATAAAATTATAAACACCTGTTAAAATTTAAGTTTATAATACTTGTTTAAGTTTATCCATGTACAAATTATAAAATTTTCATTATTTATATGAGAGTTTATATATGTTCAAGGTTATATATGAAATTCTTATGAAATATTCATATATATTCCAAGTCCGTTAGCCTAATCAAGCCGAATATTGTCAATTTCAGGTTCAGCTCGTTTATTAAACGAGCCTAAAATTGATGTTCAGATTCAGTTAGTTTAGTATTCGAACCGAACTCGAACGAGCCTTTACTGAGTAGAGATTGGTATCTAAGAGCAAGTGCAACATAATGGTAGCTAAGAGCAACAGACTGGGAAAAAATTGAGCCAAAAAACTTTGTGAACAGTTCACTTTAGCTATCAATCTCTTTAACACTCCAACAACACTATCTATTTTACCTACTATGTATTAAAATATTATTTGTAGGAGAGAGAAGCACCAAAGTGACAGAGAAATGTACCCATAGAAGCAGAGAAATGGGAGGAGAGAGAGAAACGGATGGGACAAGACAAATAATGGTACTCCATAAATTTGGCAAAGTAGAATATTGACTACCTAGTGTACAATACCTCCATAAATTTGGCAAAGTACTGTTCATATGTAGAGGAATAGCTCTCCTTTGGAGAGAGTGTTGTAGTTCTGTTTTTGGGTTCTCATTAGGTTAAATAGCTAGAAAGTACATTTTACCTATGCTGTTGCTCTTGCTCTTGCTCTAATTGTAACAAAAATACATTTCTCACGGAGGAGGGGAGGCTGCTGTGCACATTTTGTACAACAGCTACTGTGCGGCACAAAACTGCTCCTTTTGTGGGCAACCCAATTGGTTCGCCAAATGCGATCTTGTTGGATCCACTTTCGGGTCCTATACAAATGATCCAAACCGTTAAATCACTTTAAAATAATTATTCAGTTGGTCTTGAAAAAAATCAGGCCCATTGGATATTTTTACGTAATTGATCTAATTCATTTGATTTTCATTCAGAATTCAGGACCCTATAGTTTGAAAGAATCTTCGAGAAAAGTTATATAATTTTGCGCTTAATAACCCATTGATCTAAACCATACGTTCTGTAAGGCTCGTTAAGAAGAGCATTTAGTAAAAAAATTGTCTTGATCGGACATCGATAGGTATCAAAAAAACACATATTTTTTATTTTGGGGCACCTACCGATGTCCAAACAAGATAATTTTTTTACTGGATGCTCTTCTCAAGAAGCCCTACGACACCTATGGTTCAAATCAACGAATTACCAAGTATACAATTGTATAAATTTTCTTGAAGATTCTCTCAAACTATTGGGTCCTGAATTTTGAATGAAAATCAAATGAATTAGATCAATTATGTAAAAATATCCAATGGGTCTGATTTTTTTCGAGACTACTTTTATAATTATTTTAAAATTATTTAACGGTTCAAATCATTCGTGTGAGACCCGAAAATGAATTCCACAAGATCTCATTTGGCTTACGAATTGGGTTGCCCACAAAACCGGACCGTTTTGTGCCGCACAGCAGCTGTTGTGCAAAACGTACACAGCAGCCTCCCCTCCTCCCATTTCTCACACGAAAAATAGGACCCACATTTGATAAAGAAAAGGGGCCCAAATCCATAATTAAAATCCACCCACTAGTGTCTAGGACGGGCAGAGAAGAGGGATTTATGCTGGGACCTGGGGCAGCTGGTGAGCGCTCTTAGGCCTTGTTCGTTTTGGTTTTCAAGAACTAATTTTTTCAATTATTATTTAATTATTACCTTTATTTTTTAATATTATTTTTATTTTTCTTTTTATCTCTCTCCAATCATTAATACTTATTTTTTAATTATTATCTTTATTTCTCCCTCTAATCATTACAAAAACCAAAACTCAAAACTCAAACCAAACACAACCCTAGTGATCGGCTTTGGTGATAGCATCCGAGTTGTCCATCTCGACAATCGATGGTCCGAATTCTCTTTCATGAAAAAATTTGAGCTTTCCAAAACACTTTTGGACAGTTTAAATGCGATCACTAGGGCCGATCACCGGGAGCGATTACTGACACCTCTCTCTTCCTTTATGCTGCGTTACCCTTTAAAAAAATGAAAGCTTTTTTAAAAATAAAATCAACAAAACACACGTTGGAGTTCAGTGTCATGCTCTGCCAAATTGGAATAAAAAAATAAATTCGAACAGAAAACAAAGACTTGATGAAGTCAACCTTTTAATGGTCTTCTCCACCGATCTCAGAACCCTTCTACTATTAGCAATTTACGATTTTTTTAGAATATGAAAGGACATAACAAAATACTAAAAATGTAAAGCAACTGATAACAACAGCGCAAGTAACAGCTCACAATGCCTCACATCATAGAAAAAGACCTTTTTAGCACACTACTGGAGTATGATTTTTACCGAGAGATTATTCTATGCTCTTATCTTTCACACAAATGTTGCAAACACTGACTCCAGTTCACCGTAAATTGTTTAAGGTTCCAGAAAATATAATGAGGCATATAGAAATATAAATAAATGTGTGAAAAATGCGTAAGACTTGTGATATGAGTATCAATTTTTGAAGATTGATTTCTACATTCCCCTAATTATTGCAAACACTTCTCTTTTTTTTTGTCTTTCAGCGGGTGATTTTACAAAACAACCCCTAAAATTTGTAAAAAGCGTGTGCACGCAGGATTATTCTATCAATTCACCTGCTAAAAGACAAAAAAGAGTATTTTCATACATTAGGAGAGCATAGAAATCAATTTTCTTTCATGAAACTTTTTAATCAGTATTTGCATCTTAACGACCATAGAAATGTCAACCAATTCATGAACTATAGTGAATCAGTCAATATCAATATCTTAAATCATTGTCTGCAATGATTCCAAATGGTAAACAAAGGCAGCTATGTCTATGATGATAATAGCGACTAGTTCGGTTTTTTTTAAAGGCAAATATATAACTTTATTAATCTCTGAACAGAATACAAATATTAAAAGGGAAGATGGGCAAAAGAAACGACTAGTGGAAACATTCAACCACTAGATGAGCTAAACCACATCAAACCCTAGGTTAGCAAGAAACCAACCAAGAAGCAAAACAATACAGAATGGAAAGATACAGAGAATGAAACATGATTATAAAGATTCCAAAATGCTTTGAAGTCTAAAGAGGAAATCATCCAAAGAGAACTATTTCTACCATCTTTGGCCTTCACCCATAAAGCCACCCTAATCTTGATAAGATCGCAGGTCTTCAGACATATTTCCCTCCTTGGCTTGAATGTCTAGATTGTGAAGTTCTATTTCCACCTGATCCAATTTTTGTTGAGTGTTACCAAAAGCCCCTTCCTTTTTGCCCATGCTTTGAGAGTTTCTTTCATTTCTTTCATCATTTTAGAAGCCCTTAATGCTGCCCATTTACAATACAAATTTTTTTTTTTGGGTGATTATGGTACCTTTACAATCTCATTCCATTCAACATATACTATGTTTCTTTTTCTTTTTTCATTTGGCTGTCTGAGTGTCTGAACAAACTTGCGCAAGTCGACTATCCCTTCTCCGATTCGGTCAAAGATAGGTCATCTATGCCAGACTAGGGCTCTTACATGCTGCCTGACCGTAAGAGGAATACATATATGTATGTATACTTCATTCCAGTCTTCTTCTCTTCTCATCGGTGATATACATATATGTATGTATGTATACTATGTGTAAAATGAATATAATTATAATATTTTTTAAAAGGATATGTAAAATAGAGAAGGTTGTTGAAGTATTGAAAGAGATGTGGGTAGGTAAGTGCACTATTCAATAACAATTTTACCTAATTTTACGTAAGAGCTGCTGTTTTTGCTCTAAGTGGATGTTCCGCTAAGGTAGTTTTTTCAATAAACTGGTTTTTTACAGTTTTTTATGTGATGTATTGTGAGAGAATGTCATATCTTGATTTTTTATGGAACACCCCCTAAATAAACCTAAAAAATACATTTCCCCAAGACAAAAGGACCCACACCTGATAAGAAAAGGGCCCACATCTTATTAGTCTTGTTCTCTTTTCAAAATTAATAAAGTTTTTATTCTTAAAAAAACATCTTATAAGAAAAGGGATCCAAATCAATAGGAGTAATTAAAATCCACCCACTTCCATCTAGGACAGTCAGGGAAGGAGGATTTACTGCACTACCCTTTTAAAAAAGCTTTGAATTTATTTTTATTTTTATTTTTAAACAAAATGCAAGTTAAAGTTCAGTGTCATGCTCGGCCAAACTGGAATATAAAAAAAAATTAAAAAAACTGAAAATGTTATGCAACTGATAACAACAGTAACATCTAACATCATAGAAAAAGACCTTTTACACTACTGGAGACTGGAGTATGATTTTTACCGAGAGATTATTCCACGCTCCTTCCTTCCACACAAATATTACAACCACTAACCCCAGTTCACCGTAAATTATTTAAGGTTCCCAAAAATATAAATGTAAGGAAAAATGCATAAGAATTGTGATATGAGCATCAATTTTCGGAGATCGATTTCTACACTCCCCTAATTATTACAAACACTTCTTTTATTGTCTTTCAGCGGGTGATTTTACAAAACAATCCCTGAAATTTGTAAAAAGCTTGTGCACATGCAAGATTGTTCCGTCAATTCACCTGCTAAAAGACGAAAAAGTGTATTTTCATACATTAGGAGAGCATAGAAATCAATTTCCTTTCACGAAACTTTTTAATCAGTATTTGCACCTTAACGACCGTAGAAATGTCAACCAATTCATGAACTATATAGTGAGTCAGTCAATATCAATGTCTTCAATCAGTGTCTGCAATGATTCCAAATGGTAAACAAAGCCAGCTCATGTGTACGGTGATAATAGCCACTGGTTCGGTTTTCTTTACAATAAAAAACAAATTCGGGTGATTATGGGACCTTTACATTCTGATTCCATTAATAACTGTGTTCAAGGATGAAGCCAAGGGGACAAGTGGTGGCGACCGCCACTACAAGATTTTCAAAAAATGTAATTATTATGTAGAAAATAAATTTTTATCCTTGAATTATGTAGACTCGCCACCACTAGTTTTTTTTAATCATTCATCCTCATAATGCATTTTGTCTTGTTATTTTTAAGTACATATTTTCGCCACCACAAGGGTAAAATCCTGGCTCCGTCCTTGACTGCGTTTTCACTTCACATTTGTAAAATGGGGGGTGTGAAAATCATTTTCCTCAAAAAATTCTTTCATCATCTCTCATCTCTCCAATCATTAATCACATTTCTCTCTCTACTCATACCTCTCTCTCCAATCATTAATCACATTTCTCTCTCTACTCATACCTCCCTCTCCAATCATTATTTTCATTTCTCTCTCTATCTCTTACCAATTATTGCACATCTCTCTAATTATTACTTTTTTTCAAAACTTCTCAAAACACTATCTCAAAATTATTTCTCAAAATATTCTTTTTAAAACTCTCAACCAAACAAAGTGCTACTTTTTGTTGGTATCTTGCCATCACCTTTCTAAAGTCTCGGGTAGTTTTGTTTGTCATAGGATTCCAAACATATTGGATTTAGGGGTGGGCATCGTGTAGTGTTGTATCGTATTCGTGTCGTGTCATCTTGTATTTGTGTCAGAATTCTCTCAACCCTAAGTCCCTAACCCGACCTATTTAGTTTTTCGAGTTATGGTGTCGTGTCATATTCGTGTTTCGTGTCAGAAATAGCCGATCTTAACCCATTAGCTTCGTGTCGGATTCGTGTCTTGTTATCGTGTCTTTCCATAAATTCTCGTGTTCGTGTTGTGTTTGTCGTGTTATCTCGTGTTCGTGTCAGAATTCTTTCAATCCTAACACAACCTATTTAACTTCTCGTGTTATCGTGTCGTGTTGTATTCGTGTTTCGTGTCAGAAATAACTGACCCTAACCCGTTAACTTTGTGTCAGGTTCAGATCGTGTTCTCGTATCATGCCGAAAATTCTCACCCCCAATTGGGTCAGACTCATTTCTCACATGGCAATATGGCAATAGGCTATGTAGTAGTCCCGTTGCAGTCAAGTCTAATGCTTATAAAAGAAAAGGGACCTACATGAGTAATTATAATACACCCACTTGTGTATGGGACAGAGAGATGGGACAAATTAATGCGTTCCCCTTTAACAAAATGCACAGCCAAACTGGAATAAAAAAAGACGAAGAAAAACCAAAGACCTTTTGCAGTCAACTTTCTCCAGCAGGCAGTAACCTCGCCATTCTCATATACCCAAAAAACAGAAAAGAAGAAGGGGGTCTAACTGGGGAGAGTTCTGAAATGGCTGAAGATGATATTGAAAAGTACCTGGTAGAAAAACTTAAGGAAGTTCTTGATGATCTAGAGACGAAAGCAGATCAACATCTCCCAGCCAAAATAGCTCGACTCTCTTCCAAATTCAGGAATTTGAAGCAAATAGTTGAAGGTCAAAATCGCACAACAATAGATCTGAGGGAAAAGCTCTACACCCTCAAAAACTTGTTGAGCGACTGGCAAATGCATTCGAAGAAGAACAAACATACTTACTCTTGGAAATCCCTTTCATATGTTCTTAATTTCAAAAAGAATTTGGACAAGATTATAGAGGAACTCCAAGCCCAAAATACTCCTCCACCTGGAGAAACTGGCCAAACTACTCCTATAACTGGAGTAACTCGCCAAACTACTCCTCCAACTGGAGAAACTGAAGAAACTGATCAAGGATATCGATGGAGTGATCGCCTCGTGGACGAAAAAAAGGTTTATGGGATTGATGACAAGGCCTTGTCCCTTCAGAAATCGCTCGTTCTGCACAACGATAGCAACGATCGCCGGTTTAGTATGATTGGAATTGTCGGGATGAGAGGAGTGGGAAAGACTACGCTTGCGCAGGTGATTTTCAACAAGCCAGAAGTGAAGAACCACTTCCTTCCGAGAATCTGGGTGTGCGTGTCGAAACAGCCCGAGGACGATTCCAATCATGGGCACGAGATTGTGAAGAGAATGTTGAGGTGTCTTGGTGTGGAAGAAACCACGATCGAATCGGTGAACAATGAGCACGGGCTTAAAGGGCTTCTCTTCGCTCTTCGCCTGCAATTAACAGGCAAGCGGTACCTGATTGTGCTAGATGATGTGTGGAGCGAAGAAGCGCAGTACAAAGGTTTTCTTAAATTTTGTTCTTCATTAGAGAAAGATGAAAACCAATGTGTCGAAAAACTCGCCTACGGGTTGCCGAAAGGGTACGGGGGAGCAGTTATTGTAACTAGTAGGAGTGAGGAGATCCTGAAGAAAATGGTGGGTGAGGAGAACTCGCATAGTGTTTCGCCACTGGAAGATCCGAAGAGTAGCTGGAAGATTTTCATGGATTCAGCTGGGGAAGATTACACAGAGTTGGAGGGTCTGAAAGAGAAGATTATAGAGAAGTGTGCCGGGCTTCCGTTAGCTGCAAAAATGATGGGCCAGATTGCTAGCGAACAGCCGG